>VXAY01007234.1:1262511-1376117 GCA_013399855.1 Oxyruncus cristatus | reverse complement strand
TGCAGCGGCGGGAAGGACACAGCTCGCTTCCTTCTCCGGCGCCCATGGGGACAGGACGACTTTAAAGGAGTTTGGGGGGGTTCTGGCGCTGGGCGACCACGGGTACGGAGCGGTACGGGAGGGACCCCTCGGGTGTGGGGGGTGCCGCTCTCCTGCTCTTTTCCTGTTCTTTGCCGGGTCCCGGGCGGGCTGTGGGGAGCGGGCGGGCAGGGGTGCCAGCCCCGGGGGCTCCGCCAGCCGCCTCCCCGCAAGCAGCGCGGCTTGGCTCGGCTGTGCTGGCGGAAGGGAGGGCTTGGGACCCTCCGGCCAGACCCTCCCGGAGCCGTTCCCCGTCGCAGGGAGGGGAGAGGAGACTCCCGGGGCAGCTTGGTCCCTCCGCACAGCGCTGGCGGACGAAGGGAGCCTCCTGCTCTCCCGGCGCTGGGAGCCGGGCGCTCCGGTACCGTGGGGACAGTGCCGGGGAGCCGGGGCTCTGCCCTGCCCCGCACCCCGGGGGCAAGGGGAAGGATCCGCACTGGAAGTTTATCCCTTGCGCGGAGGGGAGGGAAGCAGTGGGGGAGGGATGGGGGCTTAGGGCGGAATCGCTGAAGTGTTTTGTATGTGCCTTGATGTATTTTTTTTTTTCTTTCATTCTTTCTTCCCTCCGCTTGCACTCTCCTTCCCATCTCTTGTGCTCTGTCTGTGCCCACCCCACCCTCTTTCAGATCCGGCGATTTCTGCCCTCGCCTCGCCCTGTCATTGATGGGAAATCAACTGGATCGCATCACCCACCTGAATTACAGCGAGCTGCCGACCGGGGATCCCTCGGGGATCGAGAAGGACGAGCTACGCGTCGGGGTGGCTTACTTCTTTTCGGATGAGGAGGAGGACCTGGACGAGCGAGGCCAGCCAGACAAGTACGGCGTGAAGGGCTCCGGCAGCCCTGGCCAGGAGACGCCCACCCACCACCTCCACCACCAGCTGGTGCTGAACGAGACCCAGTTCTCCGCTTTCCGCGGCCAGGAATGCATCTTCTCCAAGGTCAGCAGCGGCCCCCAGGCTGGGGACCTCAGCGTCTACTCGGTGTCAGCCCTGCCTGCCCTCTGCAAGCCGGGGGACCTGCTGGAGCTGCTCTACCTGGGGCCGTCGGAGCACCCGCCGCCGCACTGGGCGGTGTACGTGGGCGGCGGGCAGATCATCCACCTGCACCAGGGGCAGATCCGCCAGGACAGCTTGTACGAGGCGGCCGCGGGCAACGTGGGCCGGGTGGTGAATAGCTGGTACCGCTTCCGCCCGCTGGTGGCGGAGCTGGTGGTGCAGAACGCCTGCGGGCACCTGGGCTTAAAAAGCGACGAGATCTGCTGGACTAACTCCGAGAGCTTCGCCGCCTGGTGCCGCTTCGGGAAACGGGAGTTCAAAGCCGGGGGGGAGCTGCAGGCGGCTGCCGGCACCCAGCACCAGCAGCAGTACTATCTCAAGATCCACTTGGCAGAGAACAAGGTGCACACAGTGAGGTTCCACAGCCTGGAGGATCTAATACGTGAAAAGCGCAGAATCGATGCCAGTGGCAAACTGAGGGTGATCAAAGACCTGACTATAGTGGATGGGAAAGAATAGGGAGGAGCAGGAGTACATGGCTATCTTCTTTCTGCCCTGCCCGGGGAGACCAGCCTGCCACAGAGACAGGAGGCTGCGCCTTCCTTCCGTGGGACACGACTGGAAACAGGATCCATGGCAACATTCCAAAAAAAACCAGCATTCTTTACGCCCATAGCCAGTATTTTGTTTGGCTTTTGATAGCATTAATGCTGAAAGAGCAAGAGGGAGGAAGAAAAGGGGGGAGGTGCAGGAAGGCTGTTCTCAGAGTACGTGGACAAAGTCTCTCCTGTCGATCGATGTTGACCATTCTAGCAACACACCAATAAAATTTCAAATTGAAATTTCTTTAATTTTTATTTCATGGCTTTAATCCATGATAAGTTTTAAACATCTGGGACCGTGGATATGGATCTAGCTTAATGAGATTCTAGCTAATACTTGCCTTGCAGTCAACCAAAAGTATCAGTCATACTTTGCTAACTGGGAGAGGGAGGGGGTGTTGGGGTGGAGGATAAATGCCTGTTTGTTTTGTTTCTCAACATATTGCTTCAGCCTGCAGCTGCAACCCAAATGTTGTCCCAGCCGACTCTGGCAAGTAACTTATGGGGGAAAATACTTTCATATTTCTGGTTGAAATCTATCACATTTAAAATATTTGCCTTTCCTTTCTGTTTGCAGCTCCCTGCTAAATGTCATCATAATGCATAAGCTCTTTCCACCTCTTCCCTTCTCCCACCCTTCCTGCCTTTTTTCTTCTGAAAAAAAAAAGCTGGTGAGCAGCAGTTTTCCTCAAACTAAATTCACTGGTTAAAAGAAGTGGTGTATTTTAGAGAACAGTATACTCTGTGTTGATCCTCAGAGATCCAGCCTCTAGGATCTCATGCTTGAGCTGTGGATTTGTATCGCTGTAGTGATTCTCACTGCACCACTGCTTCAATACCTCTTCATGAACAGGTCAACAGAATCCTGCAAGAAACAAATAATTTTGAATTCTGCATGTTGCCTCTTTGAAACAGCAATTTATTGCATATTTACAATTCCACTTAAAGAAAGTAGGTGTAATGTGGCCAAGTTCATCTTGCATTTCAAATTCCCAGCAACTAAAAATTCTGTTCAGTGTAAGTTTAGAAATCCACAGCAGCATTTAAAAGATGCCTTTTAATGTGATGTGAGCAATGCCTTGTCTGTATTTCAGATCCTGTTCACTCATTGCTTAATTCTAAGTTTTGAATTGAAAGATGAGAGAATTAAATATATATATCTTTTAAAAATTGAAACAAGTATATTGGGGCATTTCTTTTTATTACTATTCTGAGCTGCATACAACTTGTAATGAGCATTTTGTCTTTGCATGTTTCAGTGCTGGAAAGAAAATACATTTGTTTTTGTCCTCTCTTCCCACATCAATGTCAGACAACAGAAGAGAAGTAATACCCCTCTTTTGTATCTATGATACACTCCACCCCCTCTCAATGTACTGTGTCCTGACTTTTTTTTTTTTATATTAAACAATGTCATAAGCAACCTTGTTGCAACAGTAACTTCATTTCTACAAACATTTGCCTCGCATAGGTGAATCTGAGGGTGGAGTGTACTTCATCATTATAATAAAAGTGTCAGCATAAATATCTTTTAACAAACAAACAAAAAAACCCAAACCTCTCCCCTCAAAACTGCACCCTCTCAGTGAAGGTCATCTAACTGGCTTTGTAGTTTCTGATACACTTGGCAAAGTTATGTGGTAATAGCCAGTGTTACTCTTATCCCCCCTCCTAAAGTACCTTGTTTCCTATAGTATGGGGGGCAAAATGTGAATTGTAGCTACTGTTGAAATAACCTCAAACCACGGGATACCTTTTAATAAATGTGTAATGTTTTAGCTTTATACAGGCAATAGTTGCTGTTTGATGATGATAGCTTCTCCCATAACATGAACAGAATCTGCTACACAGTAGTTGTGTATCTTAATTATTTTACTCCATTCGATCTCCTAAATTGTCTTAGAACTGATTTCCCTATACCACTTGGTGGGAATGCTTTGGGATTGCAGAAAAGCACTGGCTTTACAACAAGGCACTTACAAAAAATTAAGAAGTGGTAGGAGAAGGAAAGGTGGGCAAAAGCAATTTATTTTAATTTTTCCTTATAAAAAATATGTTTTAGAGATACCACGTTGTAAGAACCAGGGAGAATAACATGAAGAGGGAATAAGTAACGTTAATGAATGAAAGCAAGAAGAATGAAGGAGAGTCATGGTATTATTGTTGATTTCTGGAATGCTTTTTCTTCATATTACTGTTAGATTAATAGCATAGCATTAGGCAGAGGTTCCTTACAGGAACAGCACTGTACATCCTCACTAGTGAGAGTTGAAAACATACTGGCTTTAAACTTTGCACTGTGCTTTCTGAATACTCCGTCACTCTACTAAACAATTTTAACTCTGGATTTTTTTATGAGGATTTACTAACCTGGTTCATAAACATGACAATTTTCCTTTTTTTACCTAGCTAGATGTAGAATGGTATTTTATGGCATATAAAAGAAGTGATAGGAACTAGTGTATGCTTACTTATTCAAGAATTGTCAGAAGTCTTTGGCATAACTCCAAATTTTAGTACCAAACTGCCAATTTATCTGAACCAAATTTGTACAGATAAAAGTACAACAATATAAGGTTTTAGTCCTTTGCATAAGGACTGGAGAAAATATTTGGAAATAGTTACAGATGGTATTAACCTAAGATATAGTATTGCCATGACTGTGTTCAGGTAGCAGTCTGTAATTACCAACAAGGGTATGCATACACTTTCTTTTGTTTTTTTTTTTCTCACTAGATTTCAGTCCAGAGCTATTAACAGCAATCTGGTCCTGATTCATAGTCCATTGAAGTTAATGAAAAGGATTTTGCTGACTTCAGTGAGCTTTGGATCAGGTTGTAAGATGTGGTTAAAATTTTTGGACCTTGAGGAAGAGTGAAATTTAAGATGACACTTCAGAGACCAGAAGGGCCACCTTTCTGAGATGGGAGACGGGACACAGGCAACACTGAGAAAATAGGGGAAGAAAACACTAGCTCTGAAACAAACAGTGTTAACCTGAGATGGCAGTAGGGGATCTGTGAAAAAGACTGAGTGAAAAGCAGATATAAAAAGTTGTTCAGTGCCTTGAAACAAGAAATGGAAAGCCGGGGAGCAATCAGCTGCAAGAAAACCAATGATGTGAATGATTGACAGGTAAAAAATGTAATTGCCTATACTCATCTTTCAGGATCAGTGGCCTGCTGGAGTTAACATCTCCATTTCCAGCAATAAAGATATTGACAAATTGTGTTATATGTATGGAATCTGTTTGCATTCTTCAGTCTAGCTACCTAGGGTAAATATTTACATCTCATTCATTTCTCTTGAAATATTACTGACTTGTAATATGACAGCCATGTTAGGATACTTTCCATGTCTTTCTTCTGTGTCACGTTTCAAGCTTTCTGTTAGTTCTTTGGGTAACAGTTCGATAGAGTTTTGCTGAGATACAATTTTCTTTCTCTTTTCAAAATTCAATCTTTTGAATAGCTTTGAGACTAATGTTTTATTAAAAATTCAATTCATGTCCTCTTGAAACATAGAGAGCCTTTGTGAGATGTTTTCCTGTCATGACCAAAATGCTTACTGTTTTTTGACTGCATATTGGGAGAGGGCTATAAGGATGGGTGGCAAAATACGTTTTGCCGCTGTCAAATTTTGTCTCCATCTCTGTCTTATGTTTCCATATTACTTGGTTTTCATTTGTTGGAATTCTTTTTTTCCTTCCAAGTCTTCTGGTTTTATAAAATTGAAAAAAAAAAAAAAAAAACCAAACCAAAACCCTCATAGCATAATTTTTATGATAATATGCTATTGATCTATATAGTGGATTTCAGGTTAAAAGAAGGTGCAACAAGACATGTCCCATGGTTTGTGGTAGAGTGTGAACAGTCTTAATTATCCTGCCTCATTTCACTTAAGTGTCTTTCATATTCAGGTAAGTAATGTGCAAAACTCTGCCAGAGTTTAAAGACCTGTTTATGTGATGTATTGAACATCTGTAACTCCAGCCAATGTTTGCTGGAGTTGAAGGAACGCTGTATCTCAGTCAAGACACACAGCATCTTGTGGGATCACGTACCTCAGTCTGCCCGGTTCCTCACCCTCTGTCTGCACCTACAGAGGAAGTAGCAGTCCGGGGTAGCTGCTGCTAGTTTCAAGATTTAGTTATTTTCTATGTAAGATTTCTACTAGAGCAGCTTATGGACAGTGTTCTGCCCATAATTATACTTGGATGTGACTAAAAATTTTTATGTGTTGCTGCTTATGGTGCGAAGACAGTGTGCTTTCTGCTTTAGAACCCAGGAGAAAGATGGAAGTCCCAGTACCAAAGAATTAATCCAGAAATATGTAAGGAGGTATGACTGGGCTAACATGCTGAGGGCAGGCTCACCGCAGAATTAGGCTTTAACGGATAATAATATATAACTGCAATGTGATCAAGTGCTGCTATTAGTTCAAATGTCAGTGTTTCCATGGCAGGTCTGGAATTTATTTGCTGACTTTATTATTATGAAATATTTAACTTTTCTGTAGTTTGATTTCAAATTTGACATGTAAAGCTGCCCTATGTTCATGGATCTTCTGACACGATGTTATTTTTTTCTGTCAGGTTTTTTTTACAGTTTTATTGTCAAGAAAATTAATGAATATTGGGATCAAGTACTTAACTGCTTGTAAATCAAAAAGAGAGTAGTGTAGATGTTATGTTGAAAAAAGGGAATGAACTAAGAATCTTCTGTTACTGGGCATATCTGTGGACTTGTTTCAGATTGTATAGATATAATCTATACAGATATAAACTGCCAGTGCTGTATTTTTTAAAGTGGTTGTGGCTTTTTGCATTATCTCTTTGCAAAATAGTATTATCTTGTCTAAATAACCCAAATCTCCAGTGAAGTTCTATTTTTTTTATATTGAAATGCTGTTGAAATTAACAGTTACTTTATCCATATTTACCTTTGAGAACTAAACTAGAATTTTTTCCCTAGAGGATTTATAATTGAGGTACTAGTAATATGCACTTTCATTTCTTAATTTTGAATATTTTGTGAGCAAAATGTATCTTGGTGAAAATGTCTGGAGGAACGATAGAACTTACATTAACAGAGGGCATTCAAATTTAAAATATGAGTTTATATTTTTTTTTCGTATTTTTATTATGGGGCCTTGGGGCATTTCTGATTCTGCAGATAATCCATGTATGTAAAGCTGTTTGCAGGATCAGGATCTTTAAAATAAAAGATCTATCCCCTTCATGTGGCATTTACATTGGTCTAAAATCAAGGAGTAGGACTAGCGAGGATCAAGACCTTAGCATCAACCTCCTATAGAATTTAATGGAAGGCTCGTGTGTGATGTCTACCAGAAGGGCCTTAATTATGTTTTCTTACTTGTACATACAGTAACCATCTATGCAAATTGGCATTTTCCCAGGTGAAGTGGGTTAATGCTTTTGAAACATCCCTTTAACTTTCTCTTGTGTGTCTGTGTGGTTACATGTGTTGGGCGCAAATAGAAAATTGAAGTTTAGAGTACAGGCTTAAGCTTCTGAAGTGCTGCAGAGCCAGTATCTCCAGCTGTTTTGACAGGAACGCAGGTGGACTTTGGAACCAGTGTGGGTGCAGCAGGAAAGGGTGGGAGAGTTTGCAGTTAAACTTCAGGCTGTTCAAGGAAGATGTTCAGAGAGAAGCTTGAAATTCCATTCTTTCTCTCCAAGGTGTATGAGGGTGAGTAACTGCAAACCTCACGCATAAAACCATTCACCCTTTGGAGACCCATACTACTGCTTAGGTAAAATAAGTGAGTGCAGTGTCTCAACAGCCTTAGGCAGTGAATAATTTTTCAGTTTAAAGACTATTTGGATACAGTGTGGCATTAGCAATCTATTTTGAAAGTCACATTTTTAAGCTTGTAAACTAAATAGCATAATGTTTATAAATGGGAGACCTCAATAATCCTTCTTGGTAATTTCTGTACTGCAGAGGTCAGAGCTTGTTCCCAGTTTGTGTAAAAGAAAAGAGTAACCTCAACTCGAGAAAATTATCATGGGATACAATTTGGGAATAAATTAAACAATCAAACCCGAGATTTAGTTTTGACATGACACTATCACTACTGCAGGTAAATAAATGGCAAATATCTAACAGAATAAATACAATTTGCTATATTGTGACACTTCTTCATAACAGAGTATTTTATGCCACAGAAGGAATATTTCTTGTATGTTATTCAACATGAGTAAACATATCACAATCTGGTCTTAGATCTTTTTTTCCATATGTCCCTATTGTTTCCATATGCCCTTTCAGTCAGCTGAAAGCAATATAAAAACTAAACCTTAAAAATATACTAATTGTTTGTAAATATTTAAGAAGAAATTTATATGCATATTGACATATAACTAATAGATGTACTTGTATATCCATAAGATTTGCATATATGCAGATATGCAATACATATATTATGCATACACACACAAGAAGTCTTGACTATTTTGTTAGTATTGGTAACAAATGGCAGTCATTTCAGTATGTATGTTATCTGTGCAACAGATGGATACCCAAGACTTCGCTGACAGGATTTTAACACCATTCAAATATTTCTTCTTTAGGGTGTGCCATGGCCTTCTGACATCAAGAGCAGTGAGTTAAATATGTGGGTTTTGACATATTGCTACTTACTGGAAGAAAAATACCAAGAAACACTACACTTTGCAATAATGAAGTACCCTTATAGAATGAACTATGCTGCTACTGACTTGTGTATTTATAAATAAAAGAATGATCCAGTGAAGTATCCATCCATTTTTCTCTTTGGCATCTTTAACTGGATAGTGCCACAAAGGTTTTTCATAGTTTGAATGTGTTCCCCCTCACTGTGATATTTTGGAAATTTGCAGTGTTCCATTGTTCAGACGTGCTCAACTATTGTTATGTAGTTGTTCTAAAGTAAAGAAGTGGTTGGCATTGATATTTCTTGGCTTTTCTCCCATTATGTTTTTTTAATTGATATGTTTATTTCAAAGACTAAATGGTGGGAGTTTGAAAAGCACATATTATTGATTTGGCACGCTCCATTGAACTCATTAGTGAACTTTCACCAAAGTTACTTGGGCCACAATTAGGCTAGCACTGACTGCTTTTAGAAACTTTACCTGATGGATAGCAGGTGAAAATCTACTCTGACAAGATCCGTGGGGTTCTTTGTGTGGACTGGTTTGCTGAGAGTTACACCTCTGAGACCTTGCCAAATGAAATTTCATTTCCGGAACTAGAATAGCCCCATTATTCTGTGTTGTCACCCTTGATGTTTTTGTTACATCTAATGAAAGATTATGGATCTCTTACTATTTTACCAAAATTCTTCATCCTCATCAAAACACCTGTGGTGATACAAAGACCATTTCCGTGTACCAGCCCATCACTAGAAATCAATGTCAGAACTGAATCCTTGCCCAAAGATTTCTGTGTTTCCAGAGGCTATGGAGGAGAGAGTATACACTCACCTATCCTGCTGAAGCCCTTTAAAAATAAAAATATTTGTATTGCTACTAGAAGTAAATAAAAATATAACAAATCATGGACCACCATAACATTGCTGGTAATTAAAACTTTGGGCTGAGCATCAGCAACAGTTACTTTTAAGTAAATTTGATTTCATGTTAAAGTACAACTTCATTGAACACAGATGAATGCATTAATCTTTATCAGAGATTATATTTCTGTTAATATGACAGAGCCCTACTTTAGTTTTAGATGCAGACCTAGTTACATATGTCTGCATCTGACAGGCTTTCTGTTTTAGTATTTCCATCCTGTGCTGACTTCATACCATTGATTCTTCAGTTAGTTGTAATCAAAGGTCATTAATAGTGAAAAGTTCACTTTAATTGACCCATCAAATCATTTTAATTATGGCAATATAAAAGAGTGTCAGGTGTTAGACCCTTACACAAAGGGTTAGTTAATATGCAGATTCATCTTGGCAGTAATACTGCCTGGGACCCATTAGCTCTAGCTAAGGGCTGTAAAAGCGTTTCCTACTTTATCTCTCAAGTTGAATAAATATGGGGAAAAAGATTGGTAGAAAAAAAAAAAAAACTCTAAAAAAAAAGTCACGCTCAGCAGAAGTCTTTGGCTGTTCTTTTATACTTGTGCTTTTGTACACAGATAAGCTCAGAATCATGCAGATAAAACTTTCACTGTGTTAGGAGCACCAATTATAGAAATTATACCCTTTAAATTTTGGCATGCTAGAAGCCTGCATACATATGCTGAATAAAGAGGATAATCTTTTGCTTTTCCATTTCACAGCATGCTAGTAACTTTTCTTAATCCATGGGAACCCAAAGTTAAGTTCACTGTCTGCTGATAATATACCCCAAGAGCAATAGAAATGTCAAATTTTTGCATACTGCAAGAGATATCAGTACTGAAAACTGATCTTCAATTTCATTCTCCTGAAAGCCTTAATCTCATACATACCTTTGAACTTTTAATGACTTTCCTAAGAATAATGTCCAAGATAACGTGAATGGAAATAAAGCAGGAACATAAAATGTCAGAGGAAGAATTTTTTGCATGTTCAGCTATGGACTATCATATATTTCTTATTTCCTTGAAACAGGAATAAGATTTGTATTGATATTTAGGGAGGTGTTTGATTTGCAAAAAAAATCAGATGTGCTTTACTATAACAAACAATGCTAAGGAAAAGAAATACACACCATTTTGACTTTAAAAGAGTTGTCATATTGGCAGGAAAACTCAGGTCATATCCTTTAACTATTCCAAACCTTATATGAACTAGTTTCAGACTGAATCGCTAAAAAACATGAAAAGATTTTTTAGTGGTTTTGTTCACAATGTTCCGTGTTTTACAAATATGACTAACCATTTGTGGTGCCTCAATTTCTCAGTATTCCACTGAAGACCTCTCAAACTGGTTATTTTTCCAAATATTATCAGACTTCTGCCTCCTGAAAATAAAGTCCCCAAGCAGACTCCAGTCAGAAACTGAATATTAAAGATAGATTAAGTAGAACTTGGAAAATATGGCTCACATATTTTAAAAAGCTTTCATAGCTGTAAAATAAATTTTACAAAACATAGAATTTGGTATTGTATCCTACTAAACATTAGATATATTAGGATTTTTAAACATATAGGTTAGCATAGTGTAACACATATAAAAAAGAAGTAGCTGCTAAGCAGTTCATCTTAAAAATAAACCCTCTATATCTTGAATTCAAGATGTAAAGTTTGAAAAGGTACTCCTTAAATCTGATTTATGAGCTAATATACCCCTTCTGGGTGAGGTTTCTATTACCATTCAAATTAATGTGTCTATGTGGATGATTGCTTGTGGGATCTCTGTTATTACTTTTTTTCTTTTTTTTTTTTTTTTTTATTTTGGTGGAAGGATGTGTGTGTGATCACAGCTAACCCCTACAAGGATACTGGCATCTCTATTATCTGTACATTGAGTGGGATCATTAACTGTTAACGAGGAAGATGGCAGTAGAAAAATCAATACAACTTTGGTCAGAGGAAAAATAGCCAGGGCTGATAGCTGTGGGAATGATCCCTCTGCAAATGACATCTTGTCCAGTGTCTGGGTGGGAGAAATGCATAACTACATGATGCAAATGCAACAGGGAGTGGAGATAAAAATCAGTTCTAGGACTTACCAGACATACAAAATAGTGTGTTGGAAAGGGTACAGTGGAACACAGGGTGAACCTCACACTAGGGCCTGTAGTGTCATATGAGACTGACAAATGATCACCAGTGGAATGATATTTAGAAATGTCCTTGCCATTCCCACAGTGTCAGTGTCACCAGGTGATGTTAAGTATATATAACCAGTCGTTTGGTTAGCTGAGAAGCACTCCATGCACTCTTAGGCCTTGGAGAAATGCAAAGTTTTGCCACATAAAGATCTGATTCACCTGATTTCAATTATCAATATAGACTTAGGCTTTTTCAGTACTTAATGGAAATGTAAAGTCCAAGGTATGTCATTCTCTGAAGACACCTGAATTTCCAATGGCTATAGGAAATGTTTAGGATAGCTATTGTAGTTAAGTGAGATGAAAACAGACTAAAAGGCTCTGATCTCCCCCCTCTTCCAGTTTGTCACCTAAAAGTTGTACATGTAGTCTAAATTACTTATCTAAGCAGTAGAAAGAGAGCCATGCTTTCAGAGGACAACTCATCCTATCTTAACTCGTATGTAATAAAATCTCACACTTCAAATGCTTTTCCCTCTCCTGGTTCAGTGTTTACACAACTAAGATTAACTGATGGAACAACTAACAAAGATGAGATTAACTGAGAAAAAGAAAATGTCTTGAAATTACAAGCTTTCTTCTCTCCCAGACCAATAAGTCTTGGTTTACTGAGCTGGAGAATGCAGTGTGGTCCCAAAACAGTGACAGTCTGAGATAGAGTATAGAAAATAGATAAACCCTAGTACTAAACAAACATTAAATTACAGAGAAATTTTTTCATAACTGTAAAGAATATATTAATTAAAAAATATTTTTAAAAATTTAAAGGGTCTGAATCATTTGCCCAATTTTAATCACATAGAGAAAACTATGTGTGGAAAACCTGCTGCCCTCTAGAAAGTTTACAGAACTCAGTCAATTATTTTAAGAATTTCTCAGGAACTGATTGCCAGAGCATCTGGACATCTTACAATAAATTAAAAGCAAATATTAATTACACAACTAACCATTCAGATGCCTCAATGCACTTTAGCTGCCTTTTATTTGTCTCACAAAGGACCAACATACTGACATGTTAGTTAATTGAATGCTTGATTGAACAAGTAAACCTTACACTGCATTACAGCCTGCCAAATTTAAATTCAGCCTGCCTGGTGGCCTGCCAGAGGAATAGATTTCCACTGTGAGAATTCACCACTGGTACCTTAGAAAATGTTAATCTGATGGCTTGTTTTAGGAGATTTTAACTTTTATGAGGCGATATAATGTGAGAGGTGTTCTAATTTAAAGCTGATTTCCATAACACTTGAAGTTTTAAATATTGTTAATGAAATCTTCAAGCATACTTAGAAAAAATTATCAGCACATCTTTAAGAATTCGTGTTTTATGCTAATTGCAGCGGATTCTGTTTAAATAAAAAAAAAAAAAAACAACACACAGAAAAAGAAAGAAGAACAGATATATTCTATATTTGCTGAAAACTCTCAGGTGATTATTGACATTAGTCTTACCTTAATCTTAGGCAGCATACCTGCAGACAGGCAGAAAAGACATGGTCTTTTACATGGTCTAATACAGACTACATTTAATCTGATGCTTTGTATTACGAGGAAAAAAAAAAGCTCATGGTCCTCTAGAATATCATCTGGGTAACTAGTAAAGGCTTCGTTATGCTCTGTATTTCTGAAGATGACAGAATGTCTAGTCAGTCAGAGATATATTCACTTGTCTTCGTTGAAACTCAGTCAGTCAGTGTTAGTGATGGTCAGCACAGCAAGGAGACGGCAGATGACTTTCAGGAGACCGAAGTGTAAGGAATGAATGTAACCACTTGTGTTTGGGTTAAATGCATTTCAAGATTAATAGCTCAGCTTAGCTGTTATTCAAAACAATGACTAAAATTGTTAGAAAGATGTAAGAGATTGTCACAGAGCTCTAAGAAATCTCAAATTCTGAAGTTGAGGCTCTGATGTTAAACTGATGTAAACTGAAGAAAGGTGAAGTTAAGACAGAGTTTAAAGCAGGTAGAAGACCCAAGTTTGGTACTCTTGATAGCACTGTAATTTCTCAAGTGATTAATTGCTGTATTTTGTTCATGATGTTCAAGGACTTATTCATTAACCAGATTCTTGTTTAGTCATTTGCAAACAAAGGATGTAGTTTTCTCTTCCGCAGTATATAGTGTAGTCCACTTTTTAACATCGTCTGAGAAGTTTTATTTAAAAGAATTCATGCAATTCCCGCAATCTCTTTTGCTTTATTCCTGTGACATGTAGATTATTGGAGTCATATGTGGCTTGTGAGGGTCTGGTGGCACACAGAGTAGAAGTTCTGTGAAATCTATTTACGTATAGCAGAAAGATTAAATTTTTGAGGATTGGACATGGTTATTCAAGTGATTCCATTCTTACGGTTCAAAACCAGTTCACTAGCTGGGGAGTTGTAGTTGAAAAGTGCTATAAGAAGTCCATCTTTCAGGGTTTGAAACTGCCAGTTTCTGTTAGTGGCAACGTTGAATTCATTTCCCCATTTGTGTCTAGTACTTTTGAACTAATTGCCTTCCTGTCCTCAAACTTCAAAGTTAGTGTAGCTGTTGCTTTTCTTCAAAGGAAAGATAGTGTTATATGTTTTGATGGTAGTGCCATTTCATATTCCGTCAATGCAAATCTCTTTGACAAGACTGGTGACCTGCGGGTGAGTGCTCAGGCAGCAGGTGGTAAACCATTTGTCCTCCTTGTCATGTTCTTAGATCAGCACATTCCTCTTGCAAAAGTGGAAATAAGGGCCACAAACTTTCAAAGACTTAATCTTACTTTGTAAAATCACAGAAACAGTCATGCCTTTGTCTTTTCTAAAGGGGCCTTCTTCTTGATCTGACAGTCCCTTATGGACAGTTCTTCATAACTTATATATATATAATACATTATATATTATATTGTATTATTTATTATATATAATGCTTGATATGCTTGAAGCTCTGCCTTTCCCCACTGTCAGAGAGCTTTGGAATCTGGTGAAAATGGAATTAAAAATATTTTCTGGTGCAACTTGATAAGTGAAATTTTGACCAAGGCCTGAATCGTTACAGAAGTAGTCCTCATGTGGACAGTATTTCCTTTCCTCTTTTGCCCATGAGCTTTCCATCTTACCTTGCTGTACAGTTATCCACTGTCAGCCTAATTCTAGAGCCATGAATGCATCACTCCTGAATGCAAAATGTCTCTCACTATGCAGAGAATCACATAAAATTCAGAGACATTAAAACAGGGTGATGTTCTTGCATTCACGGGTATATCATTCTTGGAGGGAAATATCCCATATTCCTGGACCTATTCCAAGTGCTGTTCAATACATATACATAAGGAGCAATTGAATAAAATACATGAACATCATCTGGAGCCATAATCAGAACCCAAGTCTGCCTGTAGGATCTGGCAGAGTTCAAGCCAAAGTCCATCAAAGTCAATAGACACCCTTTCATCTGTTTCAAAGGGTTTTGAATGAAGGTCAGACTTGATTCTGAAGCTCTCTCTAGCCTCAATTTGTTCATGGTTATAGTCTGCCTGTAGTTGCCATGGCATGGAACATGAAACTACTTAAAATGAGGGAGACATTGAAGTGCTAATGTTGCACAGTTCTCTAGTATCAAAGGTGAATTTAAGTCATAAAAAATTCTAGGTACCTTTCTGCAAGTTCTTTCTTGAACTCTTGATTTCCCAGTATTGAATTTTAGGTCATAGCTAACAAGTTTTACAATGCAAGACAATGACAGGAAGCACTTGCATATCCTTACTTCACTCCTCAACTGTACTTTTTCAGTTTTGCTGTGATGGTATAAGCTCTGATTTATCAGATAACATTAATCACTTTATCAAATGCCATCAAATAATGACATTTCCTATCTAGAAAGACAGATGAATAAAGGATAACCAGATTAAAAAGTGTGATGCAGAGATCTTAAATGTTCCCTTCAGGAATTTTACACTTGACTGAAAAATATCAAATGAAAATGGCTGCCTGAGAAATTTCAACATCACTCCATAGTCCCTGTCTAAGTTATTCCTCTAGAAGCACAAAAAGAGAATCAAAGATAAAGCCACGAGTGAAACTGAAATATCGTTTACAGTAATATAATTTGCACCAGGTCTTTCTTTTTTTCAAAGGCTTGAACTTTACTATTTTTTTCATTACTGGAAAAATTTACGAATACATTTAAATAATCACATCTTGAAAAAAAAGTGACAATATCAATCCTTGGAAAGTTGTGGTTGACATTTGGCTTATTAAATTAAACTAGTTATTCATTCATTAATTCACTCATTATGAGTGCAGTTTAGAATAAATTTTGAAAATGTATATGAAAATACAAATACTTCAGAAATTCCCATCACTTTGATGAAAATACTTTTTCAATTGTAAGTAGCTATAATTGGTTTTACTTCCAGCTTGCATTTGAGGATTAGAATATTTTAATAGGGAACCAAAATAAATCTCTTTCCTCACTCTTTCAGATATCATGCTAAACTTCTGCTGATCAAATAATTGTATTTTCATAATGTCTTCTAAAAATATTATTATCTCTAGATCTGGACAAATAATGGTGTGTGTTTGGTGAATCTTGTTATGGTATCAAAAACTAAGCTGCATAAGTATTCACTTCATATGATCTTCAAAGTTGTTCACTCCATCAGACATAAGCAGCAACCAATGGCACGGTAAAATGTATTTGGATCTTGGGGCATGTTGGACTTTTTTTATGCCAATGACAGTAATTTATATTGGGAAGGGTTGCAATCATCCAAAAAAAGGATAAACATCTGCTGTAGCAGTGCTGGTTCCCGGACTTTTCATAAACAAGTTGAAGTACTTCTAAAAAAAATTAGTTTGTTGAGTTGCCTATTGCCATCCAGTTTAATATATAACAGTGGATAGCCTCCTACTCACGGCACAGTGCCTGCTTAAGATTCTGAACACCAAATAGCAGGCATACCATCTGCTCTTTGGTTCAACAAAAAACATGGGAGCTGACTGGGATTTATTGTAAGTCCTTGTCCAACAGTTCTCTTCAGAGGTCTGTATAACATACCTGGTCAGCTCACTTGGCTTCTCAGGCTCTAAAATGCTGCAGATGTCAGCTCTGCAGTCGGCCCTACAGTTCAGGGTTCAGAATGACTTTCATCAAGACCTTGCTCCAGTGTGGAAGGCCGTATTGGAGCTGAAGTTTTTACTTCCATACACCTGCACTCAAGTTCTTATTATTAGAAATCACGGTATTTCTCAGCCATAGGAAAGAGGGGGGCAGAAGGGAGAGAAGTGAGAAACAGTATAATTGTAACTTTTATGCTATACCATCCTGAAGCTTTTTTGGGAGAAGTGTAGGAGTGGCAATACCACTTCTCACGAAGAGATGGAAACTGCTGAAGGAATGAATTGAAACTGTATGGAGGTTTTGGGACCAAATATCATCAGAGGAATAACCATCAAACACTGTTTCCTACCAGTACCTATTTTTCCATGCAATTATATCAACACTGGAGTCTTCCTTTCGCCTGTTAAGTTTGTCAAGGTTGCTTGTTTTCTCCTTTTGTGTGTATGTGTGTGTGATTCTTTATCTTTTAGTCTCTGAAGACTCTTGAAAGGCAGGAAAAAAAAAAAAAAAAACCAAACAAAAAAGGAGTTCAGCTGTAAAAATATGTAAGCCTGACTTTTGTCCTGACCTTTAGGTAGAGTGTTCCATGCTGCCTTAAACATACTGAAGTACTAATATCAACAACAAATGAAAAAAACAACCCAAACCCAACCTTTTTTCCCCACCCCACCCTGACATCAATTTTTGTATTTCCAGGGCCTACATCTTTTCCTGCTAAATTTCAATAGAACAGAGAGTCATCTAGTGGTCAAACAAAGGAAATTTGAACAAATTTTCTACTCTGGAAGCCTTTCCTGTCCTCAGCTCTCATGGGCTACCTCAGACACTGACAGCAGAGGGGAATCGGGCAGCAGTGGGTGAAATGGTTGTTGAATAAAATAAAAAGGGAGATAAAAATCTGTCCTCTGCTCCATAAATAAAACAGTGCACTTACTCTTGATCATTTGAACATTAATGTCAGCTGAAAATTTAAGCATGGCTATGTCAGCCACTGTAGAGTACTAGGAGTTAGAGTCTTAGCTTGACCATGGGGGTTATTTGTGACTTGGTGACACCAATGGTTTAATCTAAATTTTGTGTATCTGTGTAACTGAAAGGTAGAAACTATTCTGGTCAGGGATTATCTTTTCAGTTTCCCTCTGTAGGTAAACAAAGCAAATAAACAAATAAGCGCTAGGAAATTCCCTACATTATTAGGGTTTTTTTGCTTTGTCCTACTGTATCCTCTATACTGGGCTTCCTCTCCCTTTGATCAATGAATTGCTGAGTCTTTAAATTGAGTTTAACGTTTCAAACCTTAACAGCCAAATTTTATATTATTTCCTTTAATTTTGAAAGCAATTCTATCTTACTAGATCAATCCATGTGTTTTTCTAACTCACCCATCTTTTAACAGTGACCATCACCAGAGACTGTAAGACAATATGTAGATATTTATCTTCTTCTCTCCTAATTTTAAAAAAGGTACAATATTCTTTCCACAACATTAGTTATAATTGGTTATAATTCTGAAAACTCAGAGAACTTACAAACATCTGCTCTCCCTTTGGTTTCTATTAAGTTCCTGTCTCAGCATTTACCATGTTTTGATATCCTACCTCCATTTCTCATGTAAAATCAATTCTTGTTCTATGATACATTAAGAAGTTCCCAATTTACTTTCAATAAATTACTAATGATTTTCTATCGTTAGTTTTTTTCACCATGCTAAGAAAGGTTAACATACTCTGTTTTTATTACAAGTTTTTCTAGGCCTCATTTTTATGACTGTTTTCTGAGTCTCTCCATTTTAGTAATGCTTTTCTGGGGCCTTCTAGATACCTGATACAATTCTCCAAATGTTCTTGGCTAATTTACATCATGAGTTTGTATAAAGACATTGTAAAGCTCCCTGTATACTCTATGATATCTTTTATACATCTTAACACCTTCCTTGCTTTAAAAGCAAAGTTGCATGCTTAAAGCAAATTCTTAAGCAATCCTTAAATTCTTTAGTGAATTATTAAGATTCTTTCCCGGTTTTACTTTTCTCCCACAGATTATAATACTGACAGGTATTCCTGTCAATCAAATTCCACAGTATCTGACACAAATTTAGGGCCAGTAAGAAAAGGACAGATTAAGTGGTTTGGAGAGATATCTTGCACAGTTGCTCTAAATAATTTCTTTGTCCTCAGAGTCCATCTGCCACACCATGTTGTAAAACATTGAACTCAAGAACTTAGCAAAATACATATTAACTTTCAAATTATTTCCATATAAGGATTTTTCTTCTCCCACAGACTTTAAAATATTTTGAAGTTAAATTTTCAGAAGAAAGAAACAAATGAATTGCATGTTTTCAATTATTAAATGTTTAAATAAGCTGTTCAGCCTCAATCCCAAATGGTTGCAATAATTCCGTGTTACAGAGAAATTAAAATGGTTAAAACTCATAAATAAGAGCATAGCCAGCCTGCCACATTAATTTGAAAGATTTTCTGTGATCACCTATGTAATACTCTACCAGATGTATTGCAAAAACATCTGAAATATCAGGGGGTTTGTTTGCAAAACATTAGATACAGTATTTTTATGTCTGCTGTCACTTCCTTCTACGTTTCTCTGCCTCCCAAGACTGCAACCAAAATTTTGACTTGCTGCTTCTTTTGATCTAGATTGGTTTTCAATATGTTCACTTAAGCCAAAAAGTTTTTTATTTTCTTTTGTCAAAGTACTCACCCAGTGCCTGGGACAGGTGAGTTGTCCTGTGGTACTCTGAGGGAACAGGCTGGCCACGAGAAAAATGCAGCTTACGCTTTTGAGCTATCACTGGGCAGGTTTGCTAAGAAAGATGGAGGAAAGGTGCTACTGTACTGCTCCTCCAGCTGTGGCAAATGATACTGCCTGGCATGAGAGCCTTCAGCATGTTGCCAAACCAGGAAAGCACAACCTCCTTGCCAAGGAGGTAACACAAGAGTCGATGTTTTGTTCTTTCCTACTTCTTCTGTCACCTTGTCTCTTCTCTTCAGTTGGAGATCCATAGGGTCACCTCTCCAAACAGCCATGCAGGATACCTTCAGCAATCCCACCAACCAGGAATGGATGCACAGCTGTGTCTTTGTCAGATAGTGCTAGAGATGTGATGCCAGGTAAAGAGATGATAAGACCCCTTGCTTTTTTGGTTCTGCCTGAGTGATGGGAAGTGGCTAAGACCAAATTAGAAGTATATAAGCACTGTTTCATTACACTAATGGACCACCAGAAAACCACAGGCTCTCCAAAGCAGATTTTTGGAGATCTTAGGCTCCAAGCACATGGGAAAAATCTTGCATATATTCTAGAGAAAACATTCCACGCTGTATAATCCCAGGCCCAGAAAAAAACTTAATAATATTAACTATATAATGATCTTTATGTATCACACTGATAAAACATGTCATTCAATTTAACCTTCAAAACATCCTCCTTGAATCTCCCCCAGATACAATTTGTGAGTTCGGCAGGGAATGTCATTATTGAGCAATGAGTGTTCCTCAGAAAAAAGACAACATAGTGAGCTTGGAGAATAAGCAGCCTTTTCAGTTTTCTCGCACTAAAGCACCCTTGTAAATTTACTTGAACTCTGATGAGGAAAAGACAGCTGCATTCAAGAGGAGTAAGGCAGTGTGAGTCACAAGGAGCAGTTATTCCCTGAAAGAAATGAGACAGAAGGCAGTTGTTTTACTCTGTCATCAATAGGAGTTAAAAATGTTGGTGGTTCTGGCAAGGACCTAACTACCTGCTAAAAAAATTGCAAGGGATAATAATCTAGTCTTGCCTTAGACATGAAAACACTAACATTTCAGAAGCAGCATCACTCTGTGATTTCAGCCTAAAAATCATTTCAAGGAGAGTGCTGGTGTCAAACAGCTGGTATGGATAGGCAAGTGGCTTACAAGTATTTCTAAAGCCTTCTCTTTGTTATTCATTTTCCTCCTCTTCTGTATTCTCAGGAAAATATATTCTTTGTGTCCATTTATAACATCTAACATGTAATTAGCTCTAAACTGAGTGGCAATTGAATCAGGCTGTCTTAAATAAATTGAAAACTGTTAAATAAATAAATAAAGCCATAGTTTTCTAAGGAGCAAATTGACAGCAGAAGAATAATGTGAAATTTAGTCCTTAGGGAGGTAAAGAGATGTTGGACTTCATTTTATAAAGGTTTGTTGTGATTAGCATTATCTACAATCACACAGTAAGTTTTTCAGAAAGTTGTAATGGTGCTACTAGCGGCTACAGAACTGAAAAAGCTCAGCCTACAACACTCAAAAGCTGACAACTTACTTTTATGTTTTAGTAGGAGTGATGCTGCCACAGATAGTGGCTAAAAAGCTGTTAGGAGAGCATGTGAGCTGCTTTACACACAGGCTGAACATCACTAAAATGTGACATTCCTGTCTTCAGTCACTGAACCTGATGTAGGTAAAATGTTTCCCTGTCAGTAGAGGAATCAGCTTGTGTTTTCACTGAAGTTAAAGAATATGCCAGGCTATGGAAGTTTGTAATGTTTGACATTGACTCACTTTATACTTTGTTCACCCATCTGTGCTCAGAGAACTGCCCATTTTGGGAGTTACACAGCTCTTGCTTTTCCAGGCAATTGTCAGCTTTGATCTGCTGCCAGAATGTTTAGAGGGCTGAACAGCTCAGAAAGGGAGGAGTTTCCAAGTCATGAAGTAAGAATTATGCAGAAATACTATTCAGTGCAGGATTTTAATGTTTGGCCTATGAAGCTGTTAAATATCAGTTGCAGGACTGTGGAGAAAATGGAAAATCTAGATCTTCTGCAAATCCATATAGGATGAGTAAGATAACAGTAGCCATAATATCATTATTGTTACTATTTTCCTCATCATCCCTCCCAGTTGCTGTGAGAAGGCAGACTGATGGGTGAGACCCACAAGCATCTAGACCTGCAGGAAGTAGCTTACATCGGCCACTGCCAGTGGCTCTGAGTGTGGAGAGATCCGTGACTTTTAGAGACCTGAGTCTTCATCTCAGTCACAAAGAGGATCTCTGCTTCTCACATGACAATAACTCAACAGATATGTCTCAGTTTAAACCCTCCAGGACTTTGAAACAGCCTGGATAGCCCAGTAGGGAACGACATCTTAATGTTTTTCTTCCGGACTTGAATTATGTATGCAGGATTTAAGAGGCAAAAAATTACATGGAGAGTTATGTATCCGATCAGGAATTAATGTTAGTGTCTGACTGGAGACTGCTGGTTTTGTTTTCATTTTAAAAATTTGTTTATTGTCAAAACTCTTTCCCCTTCAGGTACTTTTTATTGATGTCCTGTTTCTTTTTCTGTGCACTTATGAAGATTTAATATCATTACTGCTTGTTCAGAAAGAATCCTCTCTGTGTAACTTACATAAAAAAACCCATAAAAATTCAGTGAAAGGGAAAAGATGAATATCCAATATTTTAAAACTGTTTGAATATGGAAAGTATCATAATAAAAACAACAGATTCTAGTGACAGCCAAAGCAACAGACACATTCAGTGTTTAAATTAAATGCTTGAAAGCTCTAAGGCTCTTCTGCAAATGTGCTGTTTTTCTGTATGAATCTGGTGGGTGTTTTTAGCCTTTGTAATTTTGGAACACACTGATTCTGTTTTTCAATGAAATGGCATATTAATCTACATAGAAGACTGGTTTCTTTTTTTTCTGAAACCGGTGGAACTTAGATGTAAACCACTCTATGCCTTTTGTTTTTCTGGAGGAGGGAAATAGATCTATCAAAACTTTGGAGAACTGTTGTCCATGATTATACATGATTAGTACTTACACAATGATTCTTCAAAGGAATTCCATTTATTTATGGTTTTCATCTGCCCCTAGAAGTGTGTAAATCACTCTCTTGCTCCATTGTTGTCACCCATCTCAGATGCTGCTTCAGTCAGTCTTTAGTCTCAGAAGGGCTTATCATCGTGTTCTTACAGTTGTCATAAAACCACTGTCACTGTAAATAGTTAAAATGTTTTCATAATTTTTTTACTTACCTGTGAATTATTTTGGTTTTGCTATAAGGTGTACATTACACACACTCAATTTTTTTCTTTAGCTAAAAAAAAAAAAACCAAGTACTAAAGAGTATGATATTATGGCGAATGTAAAAAAAAAAATTTAAACAAAAATCTATGTAGACATGACCTCTTCTGAAAGGGACAAACTTCAAAGCAGAGAACAGCTCTGAGATTTCAATCCCTTCACTATCTTTCAGACTCCTATTCATTTCATTTGATTCAGGCTCTTTACAGTTTCTTAATAGACAAAGCAAACAACTTTCCATAATAAAACTGCAGAGACATAGATTGTATGACTGTATAATGCAATCATGCACACTTCTTTTTAAAACTATGTGATTTTGTTCTGTTGATTAAAAATAAAGATATTCCTAGCAGTGAAACTTGAAATGTAAAAATTGCACAATTCACTACTCACTCATCTTCTGAGTCAACTGTTTTGTCCTTCTTTCTTTTTCTTGTTTTTGGTTATTTAACACACATAAAGCTCAAGCCCAGCTGGTAAACTTACTCAGGAGTCCTTTTTTCTGCTGAAAAATAATCATGTAAAACTATCTTTGATGCTTATAGTTTTCCAGCAAAAGAGATGAAAATTATTTGCAAATACTCTCTACTATCTGCCTAAACTGTTTGCTCAGGTGTATCTTTTGTTAACCTGTGGCTCATGGGAGGTAATGGTCTGCACCTGCACGACTAAAATTAAATCGGTTTTGCTAGTGATGTCACTGAAATTAGGATTTAAAGTGTAGCTAATTCCCTTACCACTCTTCACAGCCTATAGTCAGGGGAATAATTCAGGTACCTAATCATAGCTGTGCACTGCTTTTTCAGATGTTGTAGGGTATTTGAGGCATCAGCCCAGATTTGGCAGACATAACAAAATTGTTATGCAAAAATCCACTCTGTTCTGGAGTGGTGGCTGGGAACCAAGTGAAATGGTATTTCAAACAACACTGAACATCCATATTTCAGAACCTGATACTCACTGCAGGTGGGAAGGACTGTCACCCAAAGGAGGGACTGACGTCTCAGAATTTTTCCATTCCACTAGGACGAGAAAATAAAATATTGAGACGAACAGTTGTCATTGCTTCTCTCCATTGTCTGTAAAGGTAGCCTAGCTGACTATTTTCAATTAGTCTTTTTATTTTACATTGCTAAAGTTAAAGAGTGCCTCATGTCATTGGAGTAAGCTTTACTGGAAATCAGAGAAAATTATTTAGGTGTGTCTGCCATTTATGAAGGTCTAAACTCTGAGTGAAAATGAATAAGGTATTTGAGTGTAAATATGTGAAAAAGAAGTTTTGTTTGAAATTACTCAAAGTAAATCAGAGCTGAGCAGTCAGAGCAACCGTAGCATACTAGTGAGTTATTCACTGACAACATGACTGTTACAGCCCCCAGCTACAGAGGGTTGCTTTTTTAGCTCAAGCTGTTGCATTTAATGTTCTTAGCTCTCCAGGTTCCTGGCGCAGTCCCTGTTGTATTAACCAAGAGTTCAGCTGTCACACGAAGCTGGCAAAAACAAAACATGGAAGGTAAAACCGAGTTCATAAATGATATAGAAGAATAAATCTCCCTGTGCTAATGTGCTCTGTGGTAATTTTCTGCCCAAAAGGACTATGAAAGACTCTACACACCCTGTTTCATGAAAGAGAAAAAGAACCCAAGTAGAAGTTTTAAAGATTTCACAGCTCAAAATCGAAAAATTATAGACCTCTTTCTTAAGATGATACTTTTACCCACACTGATGGAAGGCTAAGTCATATCCATCAGTAGGCATACTGCCTTTAATTAAACTAGCCATAGAGTAAGGTGTTACTAGACATATGAATTTTTGGCCTTGAATTTAGTTTTTGCTTCTGCCAGTGAATCAGAGATGGCATAGTAAAGGACCACTGTTTTTCTAAGACCCTATCTTAGATACAGCATATTAAGATGGATCCTAAGAGCCCGTCTTAGGATCTATCTTAATATGCTATCTTAGTATGCTATGATTTCAATGTTTCTCTTAACTTTTTGTTGGAAGTGTACATAAATAAGCATGTGTACACAAAAGAATATACAAAGATAGGAGGAATCTTCTGATTTATTTTTTTTACTCTGAAAACCGCAATTCACATTAGGAATCTTCCTCATAGGTCTATTTTTAGAAATCCTTTGGAAGCTATTTATTAATACAGAGCAAGAACAGGAAAGTATCTAGTTTTTCTTGACAGAGAATAAAAACATGAATTACTGCAGAAAAGTGCAAATACAATACCTGTTTCATGTAGACACTGCTCTGTGGAACAGCAGATCCTGCAAGCCTGAGTCATCCTGCGCTTGATCCACAACACCTCTACTGTCAGCTGGGTCAGGAGACTGCTCCAGCAAGTGTGAATTAATCTATTTCTACTGCCTTAACCATCGAGCTATGGAGAGAAGTCTTCAAGAAGAGGGTGATTTATCCCTTCCCTAATTTTCTCTAACTACCTGGAACCTTTATCACCATTCATTGCTTTGATATCACTCAGATTCACAGATGACCCAGGGCCATTCTGTGCTGACACCAAATAAAAAGCATGAGGAAGCATCCTGGGAAATTTACAGTCTTATTTCAGACAAGAAGCAGCAGGTTGCTCTATAGCTGACCAATATCAGTCTTTGGCAGACCTTGAATGGAGGATTACAAGTCATGACATCAAGAAGGGGAGCAAGACAATGCACACTAAAACCCAAAAGGGGCAGCTGCAAATGAGGAAAATAACACTGGCAAGGAGATTTGTTTTTTTCTAAAGAATAAAAAAATGAATGTCTATCCTTTGATGCAGTTATATACTGCTCTTAGAAAGCAGTAGATTGTTCTCTCTTTTATTCTCCCTCATTCTTTCTTTTCTTCTCTTACCCTCTCTTTCTCTGCTTCTGTCCTAATCGCTTCTTTTTTTCTTTTCTGTTTAATGTTCAGTCATAGCTCTTTGCTAATAATTTAAATTCATTGTTCTGTAAATGCCTTCCAATTAGTGATAAATGACACTTCACACATTTGCTACTTGTTTGTTTAACAGATGCCACTCTTCAGTCTGTGGGTTGTAGGTGTCTGGAAAAATGCCATGTTTGTATTCCATACAGTAACAGGTTTGTTTTTGTGTTAAAATTATGTTTTTGAAGAGCATTGAAATGCTCTGTTTGCGGTCATTCACTGCCAACTTCTGGCACCAGACACTAACTTTATTTTCGTTTTCAAGAGATGACATGACAGAAATAACAAGACAATAAATCACAATTATATTGCCTGAGTAAACATCAGAAATGTTGATCACAGCACAATGATAGCAGCCTCATCCTTATTTGCTGAGACATGCTAGCCATGCATAGGCAAAATTATGCTCTTACTTTTAAATTCCCGCTTAAAGCAGGATTATTTAAGGCCTTTCAAAGAATGAGTTGCTGATGAGAGAAGGATTTGGAGTTAAAAAAAAAATAAATAGGAACATTCTGGATAGTGTTGAAATTTCCTAGCTTAAATAAGAAGAAACTCAGCACTATAAAGATCCCTTTGGAATCCATTTTTCTCTTCTATGTACACATGAAGGTACATATATTTCATTATAAATGCATTATAATTCATGTATGCAATGACATTAAATTTGGAGTGCACCCTTTTCATTTTGACTTATGATTGCTCAGTTACTACAGGTTTGTCTTTGTCTTAGCTATTTTTCTTCAAATTACTTTTCCTTACCTTATTAAACAAAGACCTAAATAAATTCTGCAGTCTGAAATATTTGACTTAATACTGTCAATATACATTTCATAGATCAATGCTATGATCACTGAGGCCTCAAAGCCAGGTTATGAGGCATCGCTGAAAAGATTTCAAAATGCTTCTGTTTCCTGTTTCTACTAGATGAGTTTGAGTGCAGCCACAACTTTATTTTTCGCATCTTTTTATTGTGTAAAAATATGCAGAAACTGTACTTTTGATCAAATTAATAACATATACAGCTGTAGCTGAATCCTACATGTAGTGTTTATAACACTGATCCATAAGCTTTTATGCACTAGACAACACCCTTGATTACCCTGAGCAATCCGAAAGTTACTTCTGCTGGGCTGATCCAAAGCACTTGAATCTACTGCTACTACTCCTGTCTTTTAATTACTTTACAGATGACAGTTATTCATTCCAGTGTAGGGTACCGAAGACAAGTGCATAAATTACACTTTGTTTTGTTTTGTTGTTTTGTTTTGGGGTTTTTTTTAAGTACAATTTGGAAAATTAAATGCGAAATCATAAAAAGTTAGAGTCACAAATATTTTGAGACAACCCTGTCCATAAATTCGCACTTAATTACAAAAGGTTTCTCCAAAATATGAAGCCTTATATAAAGTTGGTAGCCTGATACAGAGTATTGATAGGAGATTAAGAATAGAAAGAACATTCACTAGACCTTTTTGTAAAATCAAATATAGAGATATTTTTAGATCAGTATTCACTACAAATAGCTAAGGGAATTGGACAGATTGAAGTTTGTTTATATTTGAGCAGAAATGAGTGTAGAGTTGGATTCAAAATCAATTAATAAATTGAAGAGAAACAAATTTCAAGGACCACATGGAATCACTCAAGAGTTCTAAATTAACTTAATTATGATTAAATACTTCATATTTAGACACGTAAAGCACTAGTGATGATAGGTAACTATTACTTGCTGAATTTAGTAATAGAATAAGAAAATGAACTAAGGAAAGGTTTGTGGACTGATGCAGGGATTGATTCAGTTGAACAAGTAGGAAGATATATATGGATAAATATGACATAGAGAATTGAATATAAATAATTAAATGCTTTTCTTCCAGAAGAAAGCTGCGCCTCACAGAGCTATTAGGTTTCTGTGATGAAGTGAAATAGCACAAGAACATGGGTGATCCTTGCATACATAAGGCTCTTACAAGTTTTTCACAGCATTCTTGTATAAGGGTCCTTATAAAAATGAATTATCATTGGTAGGAAACAAGTTTCATTTACAGATAAGTAACTGTTTACAATAAGAAAATAAGTTCAAGAAAACAAATTAACAAAACCGCAATAATCGTAAAGGAAGAAGGTTACTGGAATTAAAGCATGGGCTCATTGTACCAATAAAAGTAAAAATAATAAAAATAATAAAAATAATTCAGTTATGGACTTGAACAGTGAGGTGCCGAAGTTTGCTGATGATACACAGCTATTCAAGAAAGTCAATGCTAATGCTGATTACAGAGTTACAGAAGTGAATGGGTAATAAAGATATAAAAGATTCAATGTTGACAAATGAAAAGTAATAAGCATGAGGAAAACTGTATAAAATGATAGGTTCCAAATGAGCTATTATGACTTAGAGGACAGATTTTTGGAGTCTTTGTAGATATTTCTTAAGGAAATGCCTGCTTAACGGAAGTCAAAAAGGAAATATAAAGTTAAGAAATTGTAAGCAAAAAAAAAATTGATATTTCCACTGTGTGCATCTGCTTCCTGAACCCTGTAGATAATATTTCTTAAAGTACAGACCAACATTAAAAAACCTATTAAAAAAAAAAAAAGAAAACAAATAAATAAAAAAAAAAAGCACAACCAATGTATACAACTATTTCAGAGTCTTTTAGTGGGCCAGATTAAAAATCCACTTCATCAATTACCTAAACCACTACTGTTAGGAGGTGGAGACTATACTGAGGAAGGATAAGGCTGCCTTCAGTCTTTCTTATATTTTTTTTTCCCTTTTTTTCTGTGGGATCATGAGCAGATTCAAGGGAAAAAGAATGAAGGGTTCACCCAAAGACTGATCAAAAACACGGAAAGTAATAATTTACAAGATATCATACTTAAGAAGGAATCCATCTTTCTCCTCTGACTGTCCAGACAGACAGGGCAGACTCTTTTCCTAACTAAGGCAAATAAGACAAGGTTTCCAATTTGGGCAACATGATGAAATCCCTTCACCTTTCTTTTTAACAAGGATGAACTTGTTAGCATCAGTTTTTATTATGTTAATTAAGAAAAAGTGATTTGCTTCCTCTTCTGGTTTGAAAATTAACAAAATGTGATCTTAAGTTTTTGAAACTAGTTCACTTATACAGTGAAGGGATAAATTTCTTATACTCTGGAAGGAGCAGTTCCTGAATAAGCCACAAGCTATATAACAACACTAAAGCAAACTCCCCAGGACCATCTTGGCAATGAAAGAATTGAAGAGTGACAGACATAAGCTCACTGCACTCCAGAACAAAAGGTTGCCATCAGGATATTACTTCACTTCTCCTCTAATGGGAATTACACTGGGTCCCGAAATAGGAATACTATTGAAGTGGAGTGATGAAAGACAAATATTTGTAACAAGTACTTGAAGTATCATCAGCTGGCAGAAAAGAAAGTCTTTGTAGAACAGAAGTCAGGTAATCATCAGCTGGCTAATATTCATGTGAACAGTTTGCTTGAGCTCAGCCAAAACAGATGTTCAGGGGACACAAACCACCAAAGGTTCATTGACTTTAATAATTTATATTATTATCTGGAAAAAAACCCCAAAAAAATCCAAAAAACCAAAACCTTATCCTCTCCCACTGAAAGATTTGAATTAAAATGGCAGGCTTTTTTTTCACCCCAACTTTAATCGTGCTTGATTCAAATTCTTCATGAAGACCTGCAGAATGACTCTTGAGTCCATGCTCTGCTCTGCTTATCCACTCAGGATCTCACAGGGTTGTCAACAACAATTTCTCACATACCAAAGCACAACCAGTCATATGGATGTTGAAAAAGACATTTACTTTTAAACATAATCTTGTTCTGGAGCACAAGCATCCTGAAATCATGATCTGCCAAATCTTCTGGACTGGTCAGAAAAATGTAAAAGGACAGTAAATAAGTCTAATGTATGATACAAATTGGTTAAATGATCAGGGGATCTTGTTACAGGCTCTAAATGTTGCAGCTTAGTGAGGTAAATAAAATACAGCCATCTGGGAAAACACTGTGAGCATCTAAAGATTAGAGAAAATAGTCCAGGTGTTAACTGCCAGGCTGTTTGAAGATAAGTTTTTTTTATAAAACATACCATTGTGGATATAAGTTTTTGAGTAGTTGACACAACAAAAAATTATTTCTAACAGTTATTCCTGGTATGAAGGGAGAAAAAGGTATTTCTATGACTTTCAATATGGCATAAGGTCATGTTGCATTTATTGTACCGTGCAAGCTGACGCAGTGTGTCATGATGAACATGGTGTAAGGTCAGGGTCGTCATGACAATGCCATTCCTCTGATTGTACCTTGGAAAAAAAAAAAAGAAAAAAGAATCCTAGGAGAGTTTAAAAAGCTGCAATTAAACAAATACTTTCCTCTAAAAATTATATCTAATTTCAATTAAAAAGGAGCATGACAAAGTGACAGCGTGAAATTTTTTACAGCAAAAGGTAAAACTATACCAATCACACAGTGACCTCTGTAATCTATTCTGTCCTTCAGACATGCAAAACTCAATTTTAGTGAACAAAGCTTTAGATCCTGTCAGATAATGCAATCACACTGGGAATCAGACAGAAACCAGCTGATATCTGTCACTCACCAATACCTTACAACAGCTGAGGACGAAGTCAGAAAATCTGGTAAATCAGAAAGTGCTCAGGTAATCAGAGTATTTTCACCTAGCAACAGGTACTGTCAGAACAACCTGAATCTGTAAGACTTTCCTTCCTGGCACCTCTCACAGGATGTTTTATTCCTCTTCAGACCCTTCTTTTTACCTGTTCATCCCTGACATGGCAAAAATCGGTTTTGTCTACACTGCCTTGAAAACTTTAAGCAGTTTTTTTGAGTTACTGGAAAAGCAGGGGTGTTCTCAGGAAAGGGAACAACACTACTAGACTGAGTTGTCTCTCTGTTATATGTACACCTTCACGTAATTTATAGATTTTCACAAGGCATGCGCTGTGCCTTCTGAGGGCAGCTCAGGCAGAGCTCAGTCACTTCACATTTGCTTCGGCAGTAGCTACATGGCTAGAGAGAACATCTGTAAGTGAACACATACGTTTAAGCTGGCCACAAACTGTGTTGTTCCTGGCTCAGTGCATGTTTATATGGGTAGAAAAGAGTTATGCTGTGGTTTGCTCTGGCACCTCCACTAATTTAAAAGCTGGGTTTCTATTTTAGGTGATTTAGCTTTCCAGCTACTTGAAGCTTTTTGCAGCTATTGACAACTTTGTAAATTCAAATCACAATCATAATCTCCAAATACTTCTCTGAGGGTATTTATGAAACCTTTCCTGATAGCTTATCTCAAACTCATGAGCTTGTCAGCATGAGTAGCTCTACAATTTGCTGGATTAAAAGTGGAAGCTGCCATTTTTCTATGCACAGTTCCTCAGTCTGCATAGGAGTCCTGTGATTGGTACAGAATTTCACCTCTCATGCGCATTTCCCTCACACCTTCTCTTTCTTCCTCAAGTCCAGTAGCTTGCAAATAGTAGAACTATCAGAGAGCAATGTTTTATTAAGGTTTGGCAGGAATTCTATGTGCCTTTGCACCAGAGTTCAGATCTTGCATTGCAAGAAATCCGTGAACCAAATCACTGAAGAACTACATCCAAAGGAGAGACAAAGATTCAGACATTTTCGAAAGTAGGTTCAGCATCTTACATTTACACAGGAAACAGTTCATTATCCCAATGGAGGAGAAATAAATAATAAAGTCATCTTGAACATTCCTTTATATATGTTAAATTATTTTCTCAGTCCCAGATGATCTCTTCAGGGAAATTAATTGTTAAGGAAAAAGAAACTAATCTATTCCATCTATTTTACTAGAAGTAATCAGAGTAAATTAATATGTGCTGATTTGCAAAATCAGGTAAAATTATGTAAGTCATATCGATTATTTTTCAGTTCTATGTTATATACACCATACAATTTTGGCAGACAATCTGGGAAACAGAAGGACTTGTGGAGCTAAACTAATGGAAGCTCTGTAGCAATATTTATAGGTAGACCTGGCTATGAAGCAGAAAATCTCTTTCATTAAAAAAACCCTAAACATGTGAAATATGTTTTTGTTCTACATATGTTGGAAGATTTTTTCCTAGGAGAAAACATCTAGGAAAGAAAAAGACAGATTTCAGAACAGATAGTACTTAGAGTTTTCACGCTAGGATTAGCAGGCATCTTTCTGAATCCCTAGTCGGTCAAACTGATGGTATAGCTATATAGTACAGGCATCAGAGCAGATTTTGACATCAACAATCTTCTTCAATGAGTATGGAAATCTGCATGGCCCAGAATATCTAGACTATCTGGAACTTTGTGCACCTTCAGCTTAGTTGTTTTGTTGTCTAAGAAGGCACAAATATTCAAACACCATGTTACTGTCCATAGTTTCAATCTATCCTCAGTCTTGGAATTGAAACCTGAATTTTGATGTTTCGTATGAGATTTTTAACCACCACGACATTTCCATTAACCACCAGGTCTTTTTCTAAAGTTGATGCCAGGAATCTCTACTAGATACTTGTGGGGTATTTTATTAAATGTTATTGAAAAGATAGTAATCAAAAACAGAAAGAGAAACAGTACCCCGCATCTTTAGGTCAGACTCACTGTGTTGCTAAGCACTGAAAGACTATGGTCATATCGTGTTCAAATCTCAATAGCTTGAAAGAGTACTTTTCTCAGTTTTGAGGTCTAGAATATCTTGCTGGCTTCCTAACTTCCTTCCTTTCTTATGAGAGATGAATTTAAATATATCAATTTAAACTATGATAATATAATACACAAAATATATAGTATCTTGAGGGTTAGGCAATCAATGTGCTTGAGGGAAGAGCTGCCTTTCAGAGAGACCTAGACAGGCTGGAGGAATGGGCTTATGAAATTCGCCAAAGATTCAGGCAAAGTCCTGCACCTGGGGTGGAAGAAACTCTTATAATGATAAAGTCTCAGAATGGACTGAGTGGGGAGCACCTCTGCTTCAAAGATGGACAACAGAGTAAGCATGATTCAGCAGTCCATCCTAATATATTGGGCTGTGAACAGGTCAGTGATCACTGGCTGGTTGTGGGGCTGGAGCACTGCCCTGTGAGAGGGGTTGAGGAAGTGGGAAGAGATGGCTTTTAGGGCACCTAACAGCAGCTTCACAACGTCTGTGAGGGGGTCATCAAGAGGACAGAACCATGGCATTCATAGCTATGTATGGTGGAAGGGTGAGTCATAGCATCATAAACTGATTCAGGAGAGAATCCATCTGGAGAAAAGAAGAAAGCTTTTCCCCATGAGGATAGTCAAACAGTGGAACAGATTATCCAAAGAGTCTGCAGAGGTCTTGAAGACCTGACTGAATAAACATGTGAGCATCTTGGTCTGAAATCAGTGTTGAAGTGGTTTGAACAGAAGGTTGGATTAGATTACCTTCTGATCTCCATTCAAACTGAACGATTAGACCAGATGCCGTATCCTTGACTATCCTGTTAGAGTACAGAGTAATCTGACCTTCTTTAAGTAGTTAAATAGGCAAAGTATTTCATTTGCTGAACTGTAAATATCCAATTTATTTAACATTTATGTGCATTAAAATTTTAGTGTAAAGAGAATGAAAAAATGTGCATTGTTTGGGAATGCAATGTTAGACACTTGCCCAAGTACAGCATAACTTCAAAGGTAAGTTTGAAAGAATTTATTTCTTTAAATATTCATGTCTACGTGCAGTACAGATGATGACAGATGGCCACTAAAGATTTTAAGTCAATGACGAAAAATGGGCAATTTTAGGTACAATCCAGTGTTTTCTGAAGTGGATATGCAAAGAGGACCTAACGAATCAAGTCCTTGAATTTATTATTTCTTTCCACTCATCATAAAGTGGATTTAAGGTGATTAGTTCAGCCATGGAAGTTTACAGGCTGCACATCAGAAATGAGGTGTGATGAAACCCAGCCATTGTATCTAACTCATTTCCTCAAGAAAATCACACAGACACTCCCAAGCTATTAAAAAAAAGGCACAGTACTGAAGATCTGAACAAGAGAAACCCCTGTCCTGAGAACAGGTGAATCCAGTTATATAAAATACAAACTTTTCTTAAACTTTCTAGTAGAGTAGATCAGTTTTGTCAGTTTTTGACATTTTGCATGTCAATTTAATATTTTATTTTAAAGAGGAAAAAAAGCTAAGTAAAAAATAACGAGAAATATAAATTTAATTCTGGCCCTTTTCATTAAATGTATAAGAAATCAGGAGGAAATATCAGGCATCCTCCACCTAGACTTTGCATCCAGCATGTATGATGCTTTTCTTAGAGTCAACACCTAGTAAAGTGAGGTTGAATGTAATAGACGGAAGATAACATGTAAAAAATGCAGTCTTACTATTCTTCAGCATTCTACTGTTTACAGTATTTGCCAGGAATGTGAGAACTGTAATTTCATAGTATCCTCAGCCTAAGCAGGTTTGAATTTATTGCTTACACTTCTTCCTAGGAAAGTACTACTTGTATTCTAGTATTTCTAGGTCACGCTTTTCATTAAACAATTTTCAGTTCAGCTACAAGGTTGCAAGATCCATGATCAGACCTCTTAAACCAGATTTCTACTGAAGAAATGTGTATGCTTAAAAGATAATGGGTGTCAAAGAATGTGTTTCCACTTTGTGATGAGTGGAAAGAAATAATACATTCAAAGACTTGATTCATTAGGTCCTGACTTTCATATATCCTGTGTGCTTAAATGCATAAATTTCAAGTAAACATCACTTACAAAAATGTTTCTCCAACGGCTTAGCACTAAGAGAACTCTTGGGTTCAAAAAGAACTCTTTTTGAAGAATATGAATTTAATTCCCTGTAGGCCAAATATCTCTTCTCATTTAAATATGTGATGTGATGTGATAAGCTCTTAAGTAACCTGTCACCAGCCTCACAGCTCTCCTGTTGGTTTTCATAGCCACCTTCAAGATTATGGTGAAGACCACAAGAGTTTAGACTTTCCTTTGAAGCCTCTTTCTGCCTTTCCAATCCAGGGCATTACTATTCATGCTTTTATACCTGAAGCTAAGGATCAAGGAAAACTTTGGACCATCCGGAAAAGAAAAGATTATGTATTTATCTATATGAAAAGTGTGGGAAAATATGCAATGACATTGTAAGCACAATTTTGGTTCCTCATTCTCGTTTAAGGCAGGATTTAAGATAGGATATTTCAACAGTTTCTTGACATTGCCATGCCTTCATGCCCTAGCTAAAACACAAGTTAGTATTAAAAAAAAAAAAAAAAAGTAGATACCTATGACAATCACTGATTTTGTGCCATGTGTTTTTGGAGGATTTAATTTAGTACCATTTTTGGCTATTAAACACAAGAAAATTATTTCATGTTTATTAAGTGGGTTTAAGGTTTGGGGGTTTTTTGGGAGGAGGGGTTGCTTAGTTTTGTTTTTCTTTTAATCCCAGGTAGTTTTCAGTTGGGTTTTAATGGGGTTAAGAAGATGAAGAACAAAGTAAAAGTAGTAAGTTTAAAACAATAATTAATTTCTTGTCAAGATCTGCCATACATGCCTTGTATAAACATTATTTAATCTGTTTCTCTAGTTCATAAATCACTTCTTTTGTAAAATTCGGTTTAATATTATAATAAACTTCTGCTGTACTTTAGTCATTAATGGCTCCCTGAACTTGGCCAACGTTATCATTTTAATTTGCAATGAGTACATTTTTTTCACATCCTTCTCACACCAGACTTTGCTGTGTAGACATTCCTAAACTCCCCTTCTGCCCTCTTGACTCTTCTATCTGCAAAAATGAAAGCACAGCAGCACACACAGATACATGAGCTGAAGCAGATGTAGTGTTCACCCATGAGCAGTATAGTTCAAAAATCAATGCAATGTATTTTGTCGGATCTAATCAAAGAAAGTAATTACTTTGAAGATACTTTCATTTCATCCCATCTGAATTGCTCTCTATCCTTATTCCAGTTACTGTTATTTAAAATTAAGAACAGTTGTGGTAATCTACAGCTAACACCTTTAAAAAACACAGATAAAACCACCTGTTTTGCTGAAAATTGAGATACATTGTTTGTCTTATTGTTAGGACTTCATTTTAGAAGAGCAAACTTCAGCTCACTCGGAGCTCAACTGGGATGGATTCCATGGGAAGCTTTCACAGAGGATAAAGCAGCTAGTTAGTGCTGGGAGTTTTTAGAAAACACTCTCCTGGAAACACAAAAACAGTTCAGCCCCTTTAAAGGAAAGGGGAGTAGATGGAATAAGAGATTCCCTTATCTTAGCTGTGAGCTGCTAAGCACTAAGACTGCTCAAAACAAAAAGAGAAGCAAGCAAGAGAAGAAGAGATGGAAATGTGGAGGAATACCCATGCAGAACTATGAGGGCATTGCCAGCAAATGCAAAGATGTAATTAGAAAAGCAAGAGCTCAGCTCAAATTGATATTGGCCAAAGTTACCAAAAACTGCAAGAAAGAGTTCTTCAGCTATGTAAAAAAGTAGAAATAGAAGGAGAAGTAAACTACTCAACAACACTTAAAAAGCAGAGGTTCTCAGCACTTTTTTCATCTCCATCTTTCCCAGAACTGTTGGACCTTAGGCCTCGGGAAATAAAATCCAGGTTAATGCAAACACAGACCCACCATCAGTGAAGGAAGAGTCAGTATGTGAATGATTACAGAAGTTTGACCCCTGCAAGTGGATGTTCCCTGACAGTGTCCACCCAATAGTGTTAAGAGACCTGGCTGATTTCATTGTGAGCCTCTCTTCATAATCTTTGAATAGCTAAGAAGATTGGAAGACATCCCAGAAGACTGGGAGAAGGCCTCAGCATAAGACCATGGACCTTTTGGAGTGAGTTCAGAGGATCATGGAGATCTCAGTGATGGTCAGTGGGACTGAACATCTTTCATATGAAGACAGTAGGGATTTTTCAGCCTGGAGAAGAAAAGACTTCGGGGTGACCTTAGAGCACCTTCCAGTACATAGAGGAGGCCTACAAGAGATCTGGAGAGAGACATTTTCCAAGGGCATTTAGTGATAGGACAAGGGGTGATGACTTCAAACTGAAAAAGGACAGGTTTAGATTGGATATTAGCAAAAAATATTCTTTACAGTGAGAGGGATGAGGCACTAGCACAGATTGCCCAGACAAGTTGTGGATGCTCCATTCCTGGCAGTGTTCAAGGCTGGACGGGGCCCTGAGCAATCTATTTTAGAGGAAGGTGTCCCCGCCAATGGCAGAGAGGTTGGAATTAGATGATCTTTAAGGTCCCTTCCAACCCAAACCATTCTGATTATATGAATGTCACCCCCATCTACAAGAAGGGATTAAAAAAGGATCTGGGAAATTAGAGGCCCCATCATCTTACTTCAGTCCCTGGAAAAGTTATGGAACAAATCCTGCTGGGGGCTATCCCAAGTCAAATGAAGCGCATGATTGGGAAAAGCCAGTAAGGGTTCACCAAGGCCAAATCATGCATGACAAACCTCATCACCTTCTACTCAGTTGAAGTGGGGTGAGCAGTGAACATTGTCTACCTGTTTTTGTCCAAGGCTTTTTAGACAGTTTTCCACAGACTCCTGCTAGACAAACTGATACATTACAGTCTTGACAAGTGGTCTGTGCAGTGCATGGGGAACTGGATGACAGGTGGCAAGTATCTCCTTTCCAGACTGGCAACCTCTCACAAGTGGGGTCCCCCAAGGATTGATATTGGACCCAATACTGTTTAGTATCTTCATAGGTGATCTGTATAGTGCCATCAAGTGTACTCTGATTATGTTTGCTGGTGGTAGCAAACTGAGTGGAGAAGTGGACACTGAGGAAGGGAAGGCAGAAAGATCTGGATAGGCTGGAAGAGGGGACAAACAAGAATATTATGAAGATCAGCAAAACGAATGTAAGGTCCTGTGCCTAGAAGAACACAATCCAAGAGTTCAGCACAGGCTGGGATCTACCTGGCTGGGGAGAAGCTCTGTGGAAATGGATGTACGGATCCTGACAAACAAGAAACTCAATAGGAGTGAACATTTGTGCTGCTGTGAAAAGGAAAATCAACAGGATGTTGGTCAACAGGAAAATTACCAGCATAGATAAAAGAAGTCATTATCCCACTCTAGTCAGCACTTGTTAGGCCACACCTGGAACACTGTCTTCAGTTTTTGTCCCCATCATAAAAAAAAAAAGACATGGACCAGCTGGAGAGGGTCCAGAGAATGGTCACAGAGATGTTCAGAGGACTCAGAAGCTGGCCACATGGGGAAAGGATGAGAGAACTGGGTTTGTTCAGCCTTGAGAAAAGCAGACTTAGGGGAGACCTTACCACCATGTTCCAGTGGCTACAAAGAAGATGTACACTCCCTTTTTGCAAGAGTCACACAGAAAAGATTAGAGATAAAAATCTGACTGAACACAAGATGAAAATTTTTCATAATGCAATCAGCCACTGGAATAATCTCCACAAGGAAGTGGTAGATTTCCCAACATAGGACACTTTAAACATTTAGCTAGACAGGCTGCTGGGCCATGTTGTCTATTCAGTGCTTTTTCCAGGAAAGGTTGGACCAGATGATCCTTGAGGCCTTTTCCAACCTGCTATTCTTCCTTTGATTTTACGATTTCTTATCTTCTTACACTCACAAGCAGAGCTTATAGTCTCAACAAATAAACAAACAAACCCAACAATTTTTCTTAGCCCCTGTATTCTTCCAGTCATCTCTGATGTAGGCTCACTCGCATCCTGAAGGTTGTGGTGACTCATTCTTTTCTTTCAGTTGTTAAAACTCAGACATGGAAAGGGTTTCCAAACAAAGCTATTTAGATGAGTATTGCTAGCTGCCTTAAAAAGGACATTAATAAAGAAGCTGAAAAAGCTGCTGTGATAAACTATGCAAATTATACCTTACTACTAGAAGAAAAATGCCAGAAAATGAGAGCTAAATCCTTTCCCCCCACTCTTCACCTACCAAGCATACAAGGAAAGAACAAGATGCTTAACAACAACACCCATTTTATGCAGTGAAATTTTGTTCTGACTCCCACCTAACTGGTAATTTCTAGAAGGGGTGAAAATTGGAAGGATTATCCAGTTCACAGAACAGTATATCCAACAAATAAAACAGCAAAAGATACATTTACTGGTAGCAGATCACACTGTAAAACTTGCAATATACCACTACTCAATGATTTTTGACCTAAACCATCATTAATCATTCATGAACCTGTGCACTGCTAAAGTCACAGTCTATAATCTTCAGGATGTGTGTGGGGAAAAAAAATCCCTTTTTTATTGGAATAAATCAAAATGCCTTTAACTCATAAGTTGCTTATGCCCTGCAACTCTTTTCAAGTAGGATAGGCAATGAATTTTGGAACAGGGCACCTGCTACTAGACTTCAGAGACCCCTTCACATTGTTTTAAACTCTGCTATTGATCTGTGTCATGTCAGAAACACAACTTTAACACAGCTTGTTTTTCCCATGGTTAAATTAGGGATAATAATGGTGGTTTTTTTCACTACTATATTTATAAGGTTTAGTCAAACCATTACTCAGACATGTAGTCTTAGACCCTGTGCACGCAAATTCTTCATTTTCAAACAGCCCCATATTTTGTTTTTGACTAACACAGATTTTTCATAAATGTCTTAATCTGGAGACACTAGGAAGTGAAAAGCCTACCATTTCTATTAATGATTTGCTCCACTGGTTCTAAACATCCTTACTTCATATCTAAGTGTGTCTGTTTTCATCTTCTGTCTTTTTCCATATGACTGCATGTCCATGAGGTTAGTAGCTATTAGCGTTTTTTCCCCCTAATTTTTCACTTATAATCAGAGCTACAGGAGAGCTGAGGCACTCCTTTATCCATCCACCCAGCATCTCAAATGGTTTAGATGTCTGAGACATTTGGCTCCATCTGTACACTCAGCTGGGTTTCTGGCAACAAGTTGCAAGCAAACTATTGAATTCTCTTTTCTCTGTACTCCGAATAGAGTGGCTTCTCTCTATGTCCTACTGGAGCCACGCCTGGCCAATGCTAACCTAAATTAGGCCTTGCTTGTGAGAGTGACCTTTGGCCTGAGACAAAGCCACAGCAGGCTCTATGTTAACAATTATTTATTGCAGACTGCTGCTGGCCAGTTGGCACAGCCACGCCTACTCTTGTGCATCTCTTTACTCTACGTGTAGCCCTCATTTCTATGGATAACATTTTTAAGTGTTTACATTAACAGTGGTGGGTGTCCTGAGCTTTTTCATCTCCGTCATGTTCAAGTCCCAACAGGGACTAATAGGGTTGCTCAAGATATGTTTAAAGCCTCAGCAGTTAGTCATCCTGGCACAGAAACCAGCTGTTTATGTGTCTAACAGCACTGTAGCATATAATCATGAAAGGCTTACCTGGAGAGCAGGATTATCTGTGTGAGTACTGAATGTGGTTTGTATGCAAATGAAAATTAGCTCCATATTATGTCTGCAAAAAAAAGGAGTATGTTTTCTTTCGCACATACACAATACACATATTACACATGCAAATGGGAAAATCCTGTTCATATCTCAGGGATGCAGATGTCATATATTTAGGGTATTACTGTAGGGAGTGAGTGGATGCTGTATACTATTAAGAGATGAAAATAGCCCTTTTGAAAATTTCTAGAAGATGAAACAATATCTGCAGGAATACCTTAAATCTGCAAATGTTTTACAGAGATTTGGCTCCCCTGCTTCCTTGAAGCAACATCATACACACCAAGTATTCCAATAATAAATAGAAATCTGGTTTATACTAACTAGATTGTTAAATAAACCCAGACACCTGCTTGCCAGTTATAAAAGTGTACTGCTGTTGTGATGTTATCCATCTGTAGTGTGCACCACATTGCAGTTGTTCTACTTTGAAAAAATTCTGCTTCGTGGTTTATAAAGTATTCCTGCTAGGTGCACCTCATGCTTGCCTTGTCTTTTTGTTTATTTTGTGTTTTTTATCATTTTCTTCTTCATTCAGATTCAGGAGCTTTTCTTTTTATACTGAATAAATTATCCCCAAACCTATTTATATCAAGTGCATAGTAAACACTAGTTAAGAAAAAATGGTATAGATCCTTCTCAGGCCCTATTCACATGAGTTTATATCTGAATTCCTTCATATAAGACTTCAGGAGAAATGGAGAGGAGTAGAAGGGAATGTGTGTGTGTGATGCTTTCAGCTGCAACAGAGTTTGGTGTCGTCATAGTAGCTTGTACTGTGCTATGTTTTGGATTTGTGATTAGAATAGTAAAGGGTTAAATGGGTGAAGGCAGTTGAGATGAGAGTAAGTTAGTGGTAACACTGGAGGGTAATGACAAGAGGTCCAGGATCATGTCTATGTTAGGGAGAAATTACCTTGATTCCTGCATTTTTTCCCCTAGGGCCAGGCTAGTGCGTGAATGGCATCCAGTGGTGATGCTCTGCTCAGAGACACCTGCGGTCAAAGCAGCAGGGGCAGAACACCCACTCCAGGAGTTTCATTCATCTGGTGGTGTGGGTGACTAGATGGGCCACTAGGTGGATTGGAGAGAGCTCATGAAGAGTTCCTGTGTCTCACTGGAGCCTCAAGTGGGGAGGGAAGCTAGGAGAGGTATGAACAAACATGAGGAAACAGCACAAGGTGCAAACCAAAGGTTGTTATCGTAAAAAGTAAATGTTACAGAAACTAGCACGGATTGTGATCGACCTATTTGCACTGCATTTAAATCTCTTACTGCCCGTAAATACACCTCTTTTGGGGAGATGTTTTGCTAAATCAGACAACTAGATTTTAGAGCAAGTAGTTGAGATAGGTTTGAGTCCTTTCTCTATCTGCCATTCACATTCTTGAGACACACATACTGCTCAAGAATCAATTGTGTAAGCTTAAAAAGGGTGGTGTTCTTAAAAGAATGACGTGTTCAATGGAAACATACTGATCAAGGTCCTGCACAGAAGCAATAAAACAAGCCCAATAACTTTCTGCTTAACAATTTTCCTGTTCTACAGCATACACCTATGCAAAAAATAAAATTGTCATGGATTTTACTATAGTCCCTCCAGGGAGAAAAAACTCTGAGAGCGACAAGTAAGTGAAAATGTTTGCACATAGTACAAATGTTGCACTGGTTATTGAGAAAAAAAAAAAAAAAAGAGAAAAGCAAAATCAGATTATTTTTATTTTTCAGAAAAAGATTTCAATGTTTGCCACTTTTGGCATTCCTTTTCCTTATTCTCCCCTTAACTGTATTCTTTTGAGTATGAAAATTTTCATGTACTGTTTTGAAGGATTAAGTTTTAAATCTTAGCTCACCTAGTTATCATGGGAAATATCAAGGTAGAGTCAAAATCACTCTACCTTAAGTGTCAAAAATCAAAGATTAAGTACTGAGTGGCCATAATAAATAAATCATGATGAACTCACACATTTTCTAGGTGTATACATCTATTATATATCCAATTCTATTCACAAATTATTTATGTCAAAATCTGCTTGTGGTATTTCAACAGGCAGAAAATGTGACAAAATAGGTCCACTAAATTATTTTGACAGTACTTCATTTAGACTAGCTAATTAATGATGTAGTATTTAATATGAGATAAGAAATGTATAGCTATATATGGTAGATGCTTTTGTGCACTTCCCTATTCCAAGCAGTGTTGCCATCATGAAACAGGACTGAAAAAGATGGATTTTCACAATCAATTATATCCACAATAGAATAAAACTTTAATGCAATAAAGTTATCAAAATAAGACAAATTCAAATTTCAGTGGTCTAAAGAGTATTGTCAGTGTACTAACACTCAATAGTGCTGGAAACTTATCTGTATTCCTGTACTCCTGGAATGAACCACTGATAAGTGCCTGCATTTTCTGCCTGATGAATGGAGAGCTGAAACAGGACTTCACAGTAGTTACTGTAATAAGTTATGGGTAGGTAGTCATTAGGAGCTATTGAAGAAAGCAATATGACATTATCTAAAATTGGTTCCAACTAGTTCTAGGTTGAACACCTATGAGAAAGTGGGTCAGAATGTGAAATCCTACCAGCAGGTTCACACATTAAAAGGTACAGCTAAAGAAAGAGCCTGTGGAGGTTTCTTTGCCTAAAAGCAGCAAGTTAGGCATTGCACCCTCCATTACCCCACGCTCTCACAGCTGCATTTTCTCTTATTCTCCCAAAGAGTCTTCAAGTTCAGTGACACGGTTCTAGAGATAATTCTTCTGTGTTGTAACAAGGTATCTTCTGCATCATATTTAAGACTCTTTTCTACTAGATTCCAGACTTTGAAAATTGAACACAGCAGTATTCAGATCTCATATTCATGCTGTGTTTCTTAATGAGGTGAATATTGACATTGAAACACAGTTTATAAAAAACTTTATGAGCATGAATTTGCAGAATCTGGCTTTAAAATTTGCACTTACCTATTATTGCCATGATAATTATGTTTAGTATTCATAAGAGGCAATGACCTGTAATGAAGACCAATTACCTGATAAAACAAAAGAGAATTTAAATTTCATGGTTAACTTCTCAAACCTATGAAGACTTCACACTAAACTTGGACAGATAGAAGTGGAAAGATGTATTATTTAGATTTTGTCATGTGGACTGGAGTAAGGAGAGAAGCGGTCAGGTCAGAGGAAGTAACACTAAGGACAGGATGATCTTATTTGTCTTTTTCATCTTTCATAGGCTATTTCTTGGGTCAATGCCAAATGCACTATCACAGTACTCTACTCTGCTCTTGTGAGACCCCACCCATAGTACATGTCCAGCTCTGGAGCACCCAACACAAGGACTTGGACCTACTGAAGCCATTTCAGAGGAGGGCTGTGGAGGTGCTCAGTGGGCTAGAGAGCCTCTCCTATGAAAACAGGCTGAGACAGTTGGGGTTGTTCAGCCTGGAGAAGAGAAAGCTCTGGAGTGACCTTAGAGCACCTTCAAGTACCTAAAGAGGGGCTGGAAGAAAACTGGAGAGGAACATTTTACAAGGGCATGGAATGATGGAAAAGGGGTAATGGCTTTAAACTGAAAGGGGAGATTTACATTAGATTTTAGGAAGAAATTATTTACTGTGAGGGTGGTGAGGCACTGTAACAGGGGCTGCCCAGAGTAGTTCTAATGCCCCATCCACAGAAGTGTTCAAGGCAAAGGTACATGGGGCTCTGAGCAATGCAGTTTAGTGGAAGATGTCTTTGCCCATGGCAGGGGAGTTGGAACTGAGCACTCTTTTCCCTTCCAACACAAACTGTTATTCTATGATTCTATGCTACTATGATTCAGAACCCAGCCTCACCAACAAACAAATGAGATAGTATAGTCCCTCAAGGCAAACATTACATTTCTCTCTTATTTGGGCACAGAGTATGGAAGGGTTCCCTTGGTGCTCTGCTCTGGCTTACCAGAGGCTGACAAGCCTGAGGTCTTACAAACTCTGGGGTTATAAAGCACCTGTGTGTGCAGAACTGTATGGCAAGTTGAATACAAGAAGATGGTAACTAAGGGTGAGTGGAAGATGTCATTTTAACAAATACACACAGTGCTGAGCTGCATCTAAATGACTGTACAGTGGATGGCAAAAGAGGTAAGATAATGGATTGTCTGTTTTCATCCCAATCTTCTAATTCTGCTTTTCTCTCACCTCATTCCCTGCCCTAGTCTGCTACTCAGGATCAGCTCCTACTAGGAACTTCCAATATGGGAAGAAAGGTTGGGAAACAGAGGACTGGCACTGCTCCTACACCACAGATAGGGTCAGACAGTGCATATGAAAGAGGAAAAGAGGAATCTGCTCACAGTTCTGAGCATTTGTATCAACTTTTTTCTCCTTTCTCTCTGCTCCTACCTCCCTCGGACTCCCCTTGTTCATTCCTACCACCCACTCTCTAACTCAAAGCTGTGACCAATGTTCAATCTCACACTTAGTTCTCAGCATGAGATTAACATTTTCTGGCTGAGAATCAAGTAAGTACATTTTTGCTAAGGATGTAAAATGAAATAACAATTCTACTCCATTGGATGTCAGCATCTCAGCTAATTGTAATTACTGCTTTCATTACACACAAAATGTTCTTCTTTCCAGATAAAAATGCCTAGTTTAGTCTGAAGCTGTTCTGTGTATGGATCTTTGACAGCATTTCAGAAAAATTCCACTGAATGAATAAAAAAAGAACTTTTGAGTCATTTACAAAATTTCTCCAGTAGCTTATTTATTCGTAAAGTAGTTGTCCTCCAGCATTGTTTCACACTCCTGTGTGTTCCTGGAAAAAAAAAAAAAAAATCACTTCTGTTGTTTATGCTGTTGTAATTACCAGATGTGCTAAGAGGTAGAACAGTGAAAATTCTCTGTCTAATCTACTCTATTCAAATATGAATAATGTCAAGCTGAGGAATGTTCACTTTACTAATCTTGCCAGCCAAATCACTATCCCAGTGCTGCCATCTCTTTATACTCCTGAACGCAGTTTACATAAAACAAATGCAATACTCTAATTTCTCCTCCAGTGCGAACAAACACACTCAGTGTGTTCCAGCTGATAGTTCTGCCTTGGTTGTAAAACAATTGTCATCTTTTCCTTGAGAAGTGTCCCATTAATTAAAAATGAGCATTATTCTCTGCTGCATCCTGTAGACACATCCATATTGCCTAAACCTGTTCTCTGCACCACGAGCAAAATTTTAACATACCACAGGATCCACAGAGTATCCTTCTTGCAGCTCATCAGCATGATGTTGTCAAAAAAAGTGTTAGGTTTTAGAAAAAGACAAAGTAATAAAACAAGTGTATAGTGATAAAAAAGGACAACATTTCAAAGCAAGCCACAAAAGGCAAAGTCAAAGCAGCAGCTGCACCTCACTGGTGATGAGACCAAGAAAAGTAAAGCACATCTGCTAGTTGCTGTTCCCTTTTTGGCAGGCTTAATGTAAAGCCCTCAGTTGGTAATTTTTAAATACAGCTAAAGCTGTCAGCTTAAAGATAATTAAATTACTGACAATATTTGGCACTGCTGTGTTGTTTTAAAAAAAGCCAATGTGGTGGTGGTCGGGGGTTTTCCTTTTCTGTCTCTGAAAGAACAGGAAAAACATTAAATCATTACTCATGCAATCAATCAACTGAGCATTAAGAGCCTGCTTAAGGTATCCACTACTACCCAGCAAGAAGGGTTAAAAAAGATGGGAGATTGGACTCAAACAAGACTGCAACACTCCTATCTCTGCATAGAACAATGGTATGAATATTTGGAATAAAGGTTTACTGTTCATATTCTTAGCGGCAGTAATTCCTTTTTAACTGGAAAAGACACACTTCACAGTGGATTTAGATAGGTTTCCATATGAAAATGTGAGTCACCCTGAACTGCTCAGGACTAGTTCCCCTCCCGCATTCATAATGTTGGAGAGTACTAGATTGCCACCCCTCCAAGGCATTATATGAGAAAACAGCTACTCAGGGGTCTGTGAGAGCAGTGGACAGATGTCCTCAGAACCACAGATATTGATCAACTCTATCTGCTCCTTGCTTAACAAGAAGAATGAATCTTGCCCTGATGAGTTTTCTTAGTGAAGCCCAAAAAGCCAATACAGACTGCTTAGAGACAGAATTTTATGTCCTTAAACAGCAAGGTATTTATTCGCGATCGCGGGAAGTCCCCAGCTCGCGCTGGACAAAGAGCTTCAAGGTGGTCAGTGTAAAAGCAGGTAATTTATACAAATTTTAAAGATGATTACAACATCCCTACATACATATTCATACTATTACATTATTAGATCACAATATTCATAGCAGGTGGAGTTAGGGTGGAGTCCGGGGCGTGGTCTTCATTTTGGGGAATAATTTGGTGGTACATCCTGTTACTTCATCACTGAGTCTGGGGTCTCCGAAGTCTTCCTCGCTGTAACCACTCTTAACCTTCCATTGTCTTTGTCCTAGTCACTGAAGCTTGGAGAAAGCCCTGGCTTCAGGCCTATTTCACCTATTCAGATGTCTACCTTAGCTTGCTTTGCCTTTATTAATTACCCCTAGGCCCTTTGTGTAATGTCCCTACCATTCTTCTGTGGGTTTGGGTCTGCTGAGCTGAACAGAACAAGATTTCCTTTGAACAAAATGGATATGATGGATAGAGAAAGGGGGTCTCTTTGCAGCAAGGGGTTTTGGATTAACCCTCTGAAGCTTTTCTTTGCTTCATTAGGCAGGTGAGCAACTGGCCCACCCCACCCCTTTCAGTGATTTGCTGAGTGCTCAGAGTACGCTGTGGCAGTGTACCTCCCAGGCACTCACTGGGAAGTCACATAAGGATATACTCATGCCATCTGTTGTAGTGGCTATCTAGACATTTTAATGATGGTGGTTCTTAAAGCCAAAGAATTATGGGCAATTTAGATTGCCTACTATTTAATGCTGTCTGACATTTAAAGTCGTAGAAGAGGAGTCATGACATCTAACTTATCAAACGTGGCTATGTGTATAAATTGAACCGTGCCTGGGAATGTTCCTGAGCACACTATCATCTACACTTACAAACAGAAGTGTACTTGGCATGGTTTCAGCCTATATCCACCAGCACTTTCTTTCCAGCTACTCCCAGGCACTGTTCAGGGTCTAGCATGGGGCAGACAAAGTTCCCAATATGCAGCATAGTTGGATATCCTGCTTTGGAGCTTAGGAGTACAGAAAATACTGAAGGGGCCAGATCATGCCACCTGATCTCAGGGCCAGGAGCAGGCCAACCACTGCTTAATTTGCTACCCTAGATATGCCTCATGATCAACAGTCTGCCCAATTTAAACATAGTTTTTTCCACTGAGTGTAAAGGACACTGAGGTTGATCTGCCTAAAAGGCAGCCAGACGCTCTCACCACAGTTACAGCACCAAATTTATAGCAGGCAGCCTAAACACAACTGATTCTTAGTGCTATCCAGATGCACAGACCACCGTGCCCCTCAGGCATGGAGAGAGATGTTGAAATACAAGGTAGGTTGGTATTTTTAGTGCTACAACCAGGCCTTTACAGCTTGTGAAAAATACATGTTTAAATCACCTGGCCATTACAATCAGCTGAATGCCTCCCTCAGATATTTTCTGAATAATTGATTTTGCAAGTTACAGAGGAAACAAAACAAATAAACACCAAACTCCAAAACAAATAAACAAAAAAATCTCATTTGTATGATATTTAAGACTGGTCAGAAAAGTTATTTATAAAAAGTATTTTTAGTTATATATATATATGTATATGTAGTTGTGTAAATATATGTTTATATATATATATAATTTATATAGATATATATGCCTCTAAAAACATCAGTGCCTTTGTGTTTACAAAGAAGCATGATATGAAATAAAAATGGCTTTTCAGGTTATACTGATTTTGTAACTACTTTTAACTGGAATATTGGGTCACAGATTTTATTTACATTACCAGTGTCAGTAACCCATCTTGGATTACTTATTGTGTATAAAACCTAAATAAAATCACAGGATCCAGACTAGACAGATGCAGGCACAGATGCGTGCATGCCCTCTACTCTCTTCTACACTGCTCATAAATAGAATCATAGAACTGTTTGGGTTGGAAGGAGGTTTAGATGCCATCTAGTTCAACTCCCAGCATCAAGCAGGGACATCTACATCTAGACCAGGTTGCTCAGAGCCCCATCCAACTTGATCTTGAATATTTCCAGGGATGCTCTCTGGGAGACCTGTTACAGTGTTTTTCCACTCACACTGTGTGACCAGGACCACTGTATGATAAGGATCAGCCCAGATCTATTTCCAACTGGCTCATTGCTCCTAATGCTTCCTTTATGTGTCAGGCTCTACATATCCACTCCTTTGGGATGGTTTAGGTCTGTATAAATTCTTAAGGGACCCTTAACTCCAGCATTATGCAACGCATTTCAATCCAAAACGACTTTAAAAAGTCACCACTGACCACTGTCTCAAGTTGTCATCAACTCAATACAGCTAAAATTCAAGTATTCAGATTTAATTGCTGATTCCTTGGGAAGATGGGTCTTTTAATGACTATCGGTGATATAACTTGTATGTCATCACAGGAAAGTTGAGCCAATTTCCAATAAAATATTTTTTTGCAGTAATACAATTTTGTGATTTAATAAAATGCTTCATGAATTCATACAAAAAGAAGAGATAGCTTTGATAAAGAAAAATTATGAAAAAGCACTGGGAAAAGCCAAGGTAATCTGTTCCTACAATTTCAATATGAAACATGTTGATTTGGAGAAAGATCTTTTAAATGTATTAAATTCCATTGTAGTGTTAAACAAAAAGAAGAAAAAAGTTTATTTTTTCCCAAACGGTCTTGGATTTTGTTCATTGCATTTTCCTTTATTTGTTGCTCTGGTTGTTGTTTTTTTGATTTGATTTGTTTCGCAGAGGAGGGATTCCTAGAGGGAAAGGCTGTTTGGACAAGAAAAAAAAAAGATATTTATAACTAGCTTTGAATTTTAAAAGTGCACAATTTATTAATTCTGTCAATAAAGCAAAATATTATTTGCACAGCAGTGGTCCCAGTCCTACATTTTTTTCTGCAAAAATGAATTGCTTTTGTTCTGGTTATGGAATGATAATTTTCAGGGATCTTCTGCTTTCTTATATTTTCGTTTCTATTGCTTCCTTAACATTTGGTAATCAACAATTTGACAATTTTTAGACAATATAAACTAGAAAATAGAAATTCATACCATAGTTTGAAGACATCTCTTTCTTCTACTTTTTAATTATTGTAATGCAATATATACTTTTTTCTTTTGGAAAAAAATCATTTCATTGTTTCAAAACTAAATTATTTATGTTGATTCTGAGGTTTTCTAAATGACTGAACTACCTAATGAAACTGGAGGTGGATATTTAGTACAAATTAAAGTGCAGGGTAGAGTCATTATAGAGACATTGTATCTTTATAGAAACAGGGAAAATTTTGGGACCTTTTCTCTCTTTAGTAAAAAAGCTTTATGTTGCCCATAAAATTCCATGGTTTAGACTTAGTAAGAAAAAGGAAGTGTCTTACCTTCACTGGAATTTGGATCACACCTGAAATTGCTTTCATATGGATAAGTGGTTGTATTTCCTGAAATAGACCTGTAAATATTAAACAGAAATGATTCGATGCTAAAGAAACATCAGTTCTGTTGGAACTTCTTCCAACTTCAAAAAGTAAGTAATGCATTCTCCACAGACTGGGTTTAAGTTAGACTTTGAGAGTGAAACAAGTGGTAGTAACATGAACTATTCACAGAATAAGTACTCAAGTGAGTGTGAATGCGATAGTATTGGAGCCCATGATTTGGAAATTTATTATCTTATATCACCGAAACAACCATCTAGGCTCTGGTGCCTAGCATTAAAAAGAAGCAATTTACTGTCAGGCTTCTGTTGCCTGTGGGGAATACAGTATGGAAGGAAAGTGCATGAGATGAACCCCATATTCAAGAGTGAGGGACAGCAAACCAGAACCAAAACAGAATTCCTGGTGAGCAGGAAGTCTCATGGGGAGCAGAGCATTCTCATGTTTGGCTCCTTGGTTAAATGATACCTAGGAGAGCACTAATGGGGAGAATGTGCAGCAAGAAAACAGGTAGTTAATGTGGTAGCCGGTGCCAAAGTGGCCCAGAGGCATCGCTGGAGACTAAGTCTGCCAGACTCGGTACAACAGTGGTGACAACATGTGGCAAGACATTGTGCCTTGCCTGATGTGAGCACCTCTGATGCACCAGCACCTTCAGGCCAGACTGAACTATGGTGGCAGGATAACTCCATGCATTTTATGATCTGTAGATTATGCCCAGTGCTTCCTCTGTTGATAGAAAGTGAGGATGAGACTGTGACCAACTGCGGAGTTTCTGGGCAGGAAGGAGACCAGACAAGGAAACAAAGATGAAGAGGCATGGTAAGTTTACAGAATCTTTGTGAAAAAGTGCAAGTATGCAAGTCCAACACTGCACATAAGGAGGGATGCCCTGAGACAAGACTTGAACAGAGTCAATATAGATAGAGTGTGCTTTGGCACTGGGGACAGAAGCTTGTCACTTCCAGAGACAAGAATAGTTGTTCTCCACCTGCAGACATTCAGATGGAGAATAGATACAAATCCCCACACAGAAGATGGAAACAAGCATTTGAGCAGGCCACAACCAACAGTGACACTAGTGGCACCAACTGAAAGCACCACATAATGGAGATGGGGCACCCCTTCTGCACAAAATGGAGACACTTCTCTGCAAAACAGACATGTTTTTACCAGGGGTTTGCTGTTTGTCTGCAACCAAGAACATAATGGAGAGAGTGCAGTGGCTGTTCCAACCCACACATTAATAACCAATGATTCTTCTCATTTAGGGAGCACTGAGCAGATCCAGTGTGACTCTGGCATCTAGGTTGAAAGGAGCAGGAGTCCAGCTATGGTTTTTCCCCATCCTTTTAGTCCACCAGATAAAATAGAGCAGGAGCAGACGCATAGTGCAGATAAACACCTGCCACACAGCTGCTTTCACCAGCAAGCCTTTGGTAAGTATGATTCAGAGACCAGCCGTTGGTGAGAGACATAACTTAGCTGACAAAGTGAGCTGGGAGTATCTTTGCAAGCAACTTTCCCAGGCCTTAGGAAAGCTTTAATTTAGGTTTTCCACGGGATGGAGCCCAAGGCTCAAAGAAAAATACAGAAGTCAAGAGAGCATGGTCTTAAACTCTACCAGGGGAGGTTTAGGTTAGATACTAGGAAGAAATTCTTTACAGAGAGAGTAATCAGGCATTGGAATGGGCTGCCCAGGGAAGTGGTGGATTCACGGTCCATGGAGGTTTTTAAGATGAGACTGATGTGGCACTTTGTGCCATGGTCTAGTAACTGCAATGGTAGTGGATCAAGGGTTGGACTTGATGATCTCAGAGGTCCTTTCTGACCTGGCAGATTCTATGATTCTAAGTTGGAGTAGAGGAGGAGCACAGACGGTGCATGGCAAAGGAGGAGCCTTTCACAATTTCCTAGAGAAAGTGAGGAAATAGGGTTACATTTAAGCAGTTTGTATACAAATGAATGCAGCCTGGGAAACCCATGAGAGGATCTGTATGCCCAAGTGCACTTCCAGACCTGACACCATTGAGATTACAAAGATGAGGTGGGATCATTTGTGTGGCTAGAGTGTATGCATGTGTGCAGAATCTTAGGAAAAGACAGGAAGGGAAGCCACGAGGGTGGGGTGTTTTCTACAAAAAGGAATAGTTTAAATACATGGAGATCTGATATAGACTGGGAAAAGAATAGCTCAACAGTTTTAGGTAGAGGATGTTAAGGGACCCATCATAGCATCTGCTTCAGGGCCCAGGACATGTGCTCGGCTGGAGCTGTAACTCACAGATAAAGAACTGGTTGGAGTGTGATAGTCAACGACAGGTTTGATTGCAGTGAATGTTAGATGGAGGTTCCAGATACTTAAAGAAGGCAAGTTGTAGGACTTGAACTGCAGGAAGTCAGATTTTCTTTTTTTTCAGGGATCTGATGGACAGAATCCCATGCAAGTTGGCTCTGAGGGACCCCAGATGAGCCACGTGTCCTTCAGGGGCAGCCTCCTGATAAAACAAGAATGGCTTGTTTTGATTCCAGAAGGTAGAGTAGAAAGAAGGTGGAGTGCAAATACGAAGTATTTGGAAAGTGAAAGTGAGGAGGGGCTATCCAGGAGAAACACCTACACACATAACGATAAAATTAGGAAAAACAAAGGTTAGATGAATTCAAAGGTGGAGACAGATATTAGATGCCACACGATGGCTACCTAAATTATATCAGCAGCAAAATGATCAAGGAAAATGCTTAGGATACTTATTCCTGAGTGGGTTGAGTACCGTAGTGACAAAGGACAGAAAACATCAAGAGGCATTTTGCTTCTGTCTTCCCTCATCTTCTGGACCTATATGACTATTAGTAAAGTTCAGAGGACAAAAACACTACTCATTATAGAGGATGATTGAGTTAGGGATTAGTTACTTAAACTAAACATAAAAAACAGTCTGTACGACCAGACAGGATGCATCTAAGGGTGACGAGTTCAACATTATTACAGGACTACTCCCTCTTATCTCTCAAAGATTGTGTAGATCAGAGAAAATCCCTGCTGAATGTAAGAATATTCATTCTGGGAGCTTCAACAAGCTGGTTGTACTCCTTATGACACAGCATTTCCAAGAACAGGGAGGATATTGCAAAGTAGGAAATAAATTAAGAGTACAGACTGAAAATAAGTGGTGGCCTTTCACAGCATCCATTCTCATAAAAATTTTAAACTTTGAGTTATTTGTCACATCAAATTCCATATTTTAGTTTCAAAAGCCTTTTTTTTTACATTTTTTTACTATATCCATTAATGTTAATGTGGATTTTACATTTCATTCTGCTGACACTTCCTTCTGCTGGAAGTGCTCAAGACATTTATACTCATACACCTTAATCACAGCGTGGGCAGTTTTGAGATTGTTATAGCTACCCAGGATTTTATGCACTCCTGGAAGACCAAAGAGATCAGCCAGCTGCTACCTGTGGTTGAAGATCCCCTTTCCACAGCTTGCATTCTGTCCTTAATGCAGTAGAATAAATGTTACATTTTGGTGATGTATAGTGGTTATGGATCATTGACACCATATTGTTCACTTTACCTTACTGTGGCTCACTTTGATTTTGCTGAATTTCACACCTTTCGTGACCACAGAGGTTATATGAGATGGTATTTGTCTGATCATAGTTACTTTACCATGAAATTCTTTCACAGAAAATTAGGACTCGATGGCTTTGTCTAAATAAAGTTAGATTCTATACTGGGAGCCTTGGAGAATATATTGTATTTGAGGAGTTAGTGGTTTTGAGCAGGTTAGGTCTGCTTTATTGGGCTTTCTCAGGGCTTGAGAAGTCCATAAGTTATCAGGAGTAGCCACTGTATGAGAACCTGCAGGAGTGCCCCATGCCAGGCTGTGCTGCGGATACATGGGTGCTGTAACAGAGCGAACAGTCCAACCTGCCAATAAACTTTCTCTTAGACAAACAGTTTAGTAATATAACCTGTAATTTAAAGCATCTTTGAGAAAGGTGAACCATCATCCCTACTGAGATTAACATTGAAATATCTACCCTTTTTTGTTGGTGTGTTGTTACCTTCAAAACCAAAAACAAAGATAGTTTAATTTTGGTCATCTTCCAAGTGTGCTCACATCAAACATACGCATCAGAACTTACCCAGATTTCTTCATCTCATTCACTCTTCTCTTCAAGCAGCCTGTCCATCAGACTGAAGAAAGAGTGATGCTGCTAAGTTTATCCTGTTTGGCTTCCTACCTGGTCAACTAGGAAGGAACCAGGAGCTTCAGATTCCCTCACGGCTCATCAAAAGCCTGATCTCACAGACTCTGTCTGTCTCCACAGACAGACATTGACATTTGTCAGACTCTGACATTTATGCGCTGCTTTGAGAGGGGGCACCACCACTGTTCACGGAACTAAAGTAGCAGATGTGTGAACTGCCCCGTGATCAGGATTAAACTTTTTTCTAGTGAGTTTGGGTATTTAGAGTGTGTTCTCTGAATAGTAATGAAACTAAATGTTTAATCTTTAAAAGACTACTTAAAAAAGAATTAGCTCTCTACACGCTCTTCTAGGTCTTACTATAGAACATTTTTTTTAGAGGGTGGAAAATAGTTTTGGCTAAATCCTAAATTTTATTTAGGATATGATGCTCAGTGTTCTGCTGTTCCCCCCTCCTCGATGCATCATTTTTCTCTGAGCTTATGCTTCTTTCCTAGTCTTTTTCTTCACAATTCCTGCCCAGTAGCCTGGCTCAGACTGCCAAGTCAATTCTATTTCTTGTATTACTGATGGGGATGTATAAGTAGAAAAGCAAACACAAAGCAATGGCTTAAATAGATTAACACTGGAAGAAGTTTTTCAGGCCTTGGACTGGCTGCTAAGACCTTATGCTGTGTCAGTAATATCCATCAGTAAGGCTCAAATAAAAAAAAAAAAAAATCCATTTTCTGCCTCTTCTACTGTTCTTCCTAGCATTTTATTGAAGATCATCCTTCTTTCTTTTAGAAGGAAGTTCAACATTAGAATGAGATTGGCTCTNCTCAAATAAAAAAAAAAAAATCCATTTTCTGCCTCTTCTACTGTTCTTCCTAGCATTTTATTGAAGATCATCCTTCTTTCTTTTAGAAGGAAGTTCAACATTAGAGTGAGATTGGCTCTGTCTTTATAAAAAAAACAAACAAACAAAAAACCCCAACAATAACAAAAAAAACCAAAACAAAAACAACAACAACAACACAAAAAAACCAAAAACAAACAAAAAAACCGGAAAAAAACAAACAAACAAACAAACAAAAAAGGTCAATATGAAATGAAAACTGCCAGACAAAAGAACTTTCATCCTGCCAAATGGAAAGTGAATAATGAATATTTTATTCAAAATGTATTTTGAATACAGAAAAAAAGGGTGGGGTTTTTTGTTTGGGTTTTTTTTTTTTATAATTACAAATACTTAACCTATTTTCTTTCCTTTCCCCCCTCATCTTCCTATATTTAATGAAAGAATTAAGAATGTGCACTGGAAACTGTTACAGAGAAGGTTTCCACCAGTGTCTTAAGATGATATTCCAACCTAAATTTCACATTTTAATACTGTAACAGTAGTAAAGATAATACTAATCTCCTATCTCAAAAAATCTCTTTTATAAACACAACAGGAATAAGAGAGTTCTTCAAATCCTCTTAATAGGCATGCAAGAAAAGATCACAGCTGAGTGCTTTCAGTGGTACTTAACACTATAAATAACCTATTGTAGTATCTGTGGACGTGGAAGGAAAAGGAAGCATTTAATGTGGAAATTAGTTCATAAAAAAATGTATCCTATTCCCTGTCACATGTTAGCAAAATTTGATACTGATTTTAAATAGTTCTTCAGTAGGATTAAATGTAATACATGGAGTATCAATGAAAAAAATCTAACATCACACAGGCCTTGACAAGGAACTGTTGCAGGTAAATTAATGGCATAATTAGCTAAATGATCAAACTCTGAGATCTCAAACCCAGAAAACCTTATGAGAAAAGGAGTATTTTCTACAGCACTAAGAAATTAGATTGACCTTGTCTCAAGCCTTTACAATCTCATACTATTTCAGTACATAATTACCTGGAGAAAAAATATTAATGAGAGTCGTGTTTGTGACTAATATCAGTATGGCTCTGTAAAATTTTCCTTGTAATCTATGAACCTTGGGAATAAGAAAGTATTAAAAGTGAATATTTTACAATACAACAAGATAGAGAGTTACTTATCTGTGACAGCTCAGAAGCTTTAAAAACACTTTTCTTTTTTCCTAATAAATGTCACACTGATATTTCATGGTTCCTATAGAGTATATGGTTTATGGAGAGCAGCTTAAGTGAATTTGCATTGCTGTGGTACCCATTGCAGAACCAGTACAGTACAAGACAGAGTTTAATCTCTTTTGCTGGAACTGCACAGGGGAAGACTTTTAGGCAGCTTTAATGGTAGCTTAGTTCTAAAGCTACACAAATCAGTGGGATTTAATGGCACTTCTAGAACCATGAGAACTCCTTGAACTGTGTCTTCAAGCACAGAGGCCTGGGAGATTGTAGCAGTGAAGGCTAAGGCTAAGAAAGCCTTATCTGTGTTGCCTGTCACCAAAATATCCCATTCAGCAAAGAAATGATGTTGCACTTGTTCAGCTCTTGTGGTTTACCACCATCAGATGACAGTAAGATTTGGATACATCTGGTTGAATGATGATAGACACATGTCATGTGGTCAACAGTGAATACAGAAAAATAGACATTTGTTGATGAATTGGACCTTGCAATTAACACTCCAAAGTGGATGGTTAAGAAGTAAAAGAAGTAGTATACAGCACACAGATGTCTGAAAATAAGACAAGAGTAAGGAGAAAATTAGAGCTCCCATAAGTAAATGTCACAGGGAACAAGTTTATGAATTGGTGCAAAGAGCTTTGTATGCCCTCAACAGAACTGGAAGCTGAAGCATCTCTTTGCTTTCCACACTCTCACTCTGGTTGGTATCTCACAGGGCTCCATTCCAGAAAGATCCATCTGTTATCAAACCCTCCTTTTTTGCTTAATATTTCTAATTCTAAATCTCCTGAACACTTCTAGTTCCCCTTTTGGCTTGTGCTACTTATTCCTTCATGCCCCTGGCCAGTTCCCCATTTGCTGACAAATATGTATCTTCTCCCTATTGATTCAATTCCTTTTGCCTCTTGGTATCTCATGGAAGGGATAGATTACATCTCACGGCAAAGGACGATTAATAAAGTATATTAGTTAGTTAGTTAGTTAGTTAATATTTATAATTTTTATATGCACCACCATTTCTAGGGGAGTAACTTGGGTACCTTTCAGGGAAATATTATCTCCACTAGTCTGATTCTCTTTAGTCTATCCTTAATGTGATTTTCTTTATAGTTAAAAGATGAAGGGCAGTGGTTCAAAAAAGCCGTTTATTCAAAAGTGATGTAAAGAACAAAAGACCCCAGATCATTTGTACCCTACCACAAGTTAAAGGAACCTCAGTCCACAAAACTACTTGACACTAATGAGGCTGTGATGTATTCCGGCTTCAGTTTGGCCTGGGAAACTGTAGGTTCACCACAAAGAAAAGACTTCTTCATAAATGTGGTCAGGAAGTCCTCAAAGACCAAACATTGATTCTTCAGCTTTGTCACTAATGTTATGCATAGAAGAACCCTCATAATCCAGTTGGAAATGAAAGGCAGGAAGATACAACACATAATAAATATATAGTAATTCACAGAATCAGTCTGCTTTGCATCCTTTTGGTATTATGAGAAGAGTTTGTTGTTGCATTCCATCTGCCAGCTGTATGAACAAATGTAATTGCACACACAGATGTCATCCAATGATGCCAACAAAACATAGAACAGAAGAAATATGTAAATATACATGAAAAAACTTAATAACTGATAATTTTTAGGCTCTTTCCTCAGAAATTATTAATAATAAGCCATGTGACTTTTCCAGTCATCCAAGTAGTTTCACTTCTGCTCTTTCTAAGTTGTTTATTTACATTGTAAGGCATTAAATAATTCCAAGGGAAGTTAATTTGATACATCATTTAACTCATAAAACTACTTCACATAAATGAGGACCAGATGTCATTCACTCATAGAAGTTAACACCTACACTGAAAAGTGAAATGAAAACAATAATCTTATTAGTATCTCTTTACAGATGATTCAACGTACTGTACATTTTCCATCAATTTTTATTATGCTCTAAAGTGTCCTGAGAACATTGTATGTCTAGCAACATCCACAAATTTCCATTAGGATTCCTTTTTGACTCGGTGACGTATACATACCTAATCCCTTCTTCAGCAGACTTTGTTTTCTTTTTTACTAGAGTCAAATCAAGTCATTGATTGCATCATTGCATAGGTCAGGACATTCAATACTTGGAAACAAATTTGTTTCATGCATTAAGAAGCCAGTATTCCTTTTACTTTGATAGACTTGAACCAATCAAAAGCAGCAGTAAATTTGCATTTTTCTTCTCCTCTAGGTTTCTAACTATTTTTGTGTCTGCAGTTGTCATATCATTGGTAGTTAAAAGTCCTCTCCCAGTGTCTCCAAGGATGAAGTCACTGCTAATGTGAATTTATAAAAAAATACATGCTTATCCTGCCTCAGGCTCAATCTGCTGGCATTTGGAGAGTGTTTTCAACTTATAGATCTGGGCATCTGCAGTTGCATCTAGCAGGAGCAGCCGCTGTAGGATTCGTGCACGGTTTGTGGTATAGTCTTGCACTAAAAAGCTATTGCTTATGGCTGGATTCAGGAGCACATTTTCTGCTTACAGCATGGTAGACAGAAAAAAAGCACCAATGTGCTCTATGTGTGAGGAACTAATGAAAGTTTTAGGTCTGATACTGTCTGAGTTAGGAACTGATTTGCAGACTTTCAAAACTGTGATCTCAAGTTTGTTTTTTTTTGATGTATACTGGAATAATCTCTTGCTTCAGGGGTCCTTAAGCAGAGCAAAGTGCTGAGAGGAAAATATCTGATAAATCAGGATAATGTAGTTTTAAGTTCTGGTATCTCATTATTTGCCATGGCTTTTAGAATTCTAGCCAAGCCTGGGGAGCTGAAAGATATCAGATCTCAGAACTAATCCTGTTTCCTTGTCTTCATTCTATATCAGTATTGTTGCCTTCTGTTGCTGCTATTACAGTAAGCAAATTAAATAGGTTTTTCCTTCCTGTCAGAGGCCTGAGCTGTGGACTGGAGAGCACACTGACTTCCAGTCTTTGGTCAAAACTATGGAAAAGAGAAAACTATGTGCATACAACTGAGTAGCTTCTCTATTATCAAAATATAATTAACATATCTCTATTAACAAGATATATGGAGTACACCAAAGCTTCACAGTTTATTTCTGTGCTCTTTATGCCTCTGAAAATCTTTAAGTTGCTTTCAGCCCCAAAGCTATGTATTCCGTTGTTGTCACCTCTGTCACTATTGTTTGCTTTGTTCAATCACTCATTTTGGGATGTCTTCTGCCACCAAGACTGCAATGATGTGTTGATTCATTGCCCTGTTTCTAGTCCACGTGGGGGAGGTACTCAAAGACGTCAGCTTGTTTTCCTTCTGCTATCTTTCTGTTGCTGTTTTTTTCTCCCCTTGTTCATGGTGACAGAGCTCTTTTAATATTTTTATTTAATTACAGTCACAGAAATCTACATTCCTACTGTAAGGGTTAATCAACAAATCTTTCTGACTACTTAGCAGATGAAAAGTATATTTCAAGTCACATTGACTTCTCTTTTCTCCTCTCTTTAATTTTTTTTTTTTTTTTGTAAAAGTGTGAAAACCCCTCCCCTCCATATAAACCTGTTTGGCTGGCTAAAATCAATGTCAAATTGATTTAATTCAGAGACAGAATTAGATCCCTAATTTAAATTTTTTAGTACATGAGGTTCATCCTGTGAAAATATTGCATCAGATGCTTAACACTGTTACAATAACATAACAATAGTAAAGCATTAATTCTTGCAAACAGTGAGACTTTGGAAAGAAGAAACAAATTCCAAACCTCTTCCTTTTGTCCAGAATGAGTTTAATAGGAGCAGCAGCTGTGTTAACTTCCCCTAATGCCTGTAAATGTGATTACACCTGAGTCAGAAGGACTACATGTCAAGGAAATAAGAAATTTTAAGCTTTCTGCTGAAAACTACAACTAAAGTGCAAAATACTAGGAACAGGGAGCTAAAACAACATACACCTTAAGAATGTGATTAGGATAACAACTGCCTCCTGATTACCCATCACCCTAAATTTGAAAGTAATCACATAGTTTTCCCGAAGCACAGTGTATTTTTGCAGAATTTTCTCTCACTAGTTCACCACTGAAGGTTTCAATTACAATGTCAGGAACGACTCATTTTTCTAAAGCTGAACTTTGACATTTTTTATTTCAATGTACTTACAATCAACCTTGAAGAGTTAGGTAGCTGTGTCACTACTAAATAGAATCACAGGGTAACATGTGACAAATTGTTCCATTTGCACTGTGACCATAACACTACAAAATTTCCTTAAAAATTAAATATACAAAAAATTTAGTCTACAGTATTTGATAACTGATCTTCTAAAATAAGCACCTAAAGGGGGGGGGGAAGTTGTCTCATGTTCAAGTTTCATTACAAAAGAAATTATGAATTCCATTTTGCACACAATTTTAGGTTCTTTGAATTGCTTAAGTCAACCCTTGTGGCTCAGTAAACTGCTGAGAATACAAGCTAGAGGATTAAGTCCTAGCCCTCATGAACTTGAAAATAAGATCTCCCTACCTTCTAGGATTTACAGAGTGAGGTGTACCTCACCTACTTTCAATGGCTGCAACTGAGATAGTCAAGTAAATAAGAGAGAAAGACACTTCTTCAAACTGATATGAAAAGTTTGGTTTAGAATAGAAGTATCCATGCTGTCACACAGTCATTTATTTATTATTTACTGTAAGGATATCCTTGAAAAAAACACATTCATATGCAAATACCTGAACTGTAGATATACCTGTTTGGAAAGATGGACCTGGTCCAAACTCTCAATTTAATATCTAAAATGGGATAATAATTTTCTATATAAAAGCAAAATAAGAAAAAGCCTAACTCAGATACTGAGATAGTCTAGTAGGATGACTGGTGGGCTGTGTACCAGAAAAGAGTTTAATTGAAGTCTTTTCTGCTGGTAATTTTTACTTTCTGTTCAAAAGGAAATACTCATGGAAAAAGACACCTAAAAAAGTCTCATTGCACAAAACTAATTACCTGCCTGGTACCAAATTATGACCCTTGTGAAGGCTTATGCAGAAGAAAGAAGTACTCTGAAGTTCTTTGTTCAGATTGCAATTGCAGGGAGGGAGAATGGCAAGATGTTTCACAGACATCCAATATCTTTATCCTGGACTAGTGGATGCCCACAACAAACTTTTTCACCTTCAAAAGTCATAGCCTCTCTCTGTATAAAGTAAAACTCAGAAGTGTTACAGTGAGAGCTCTGAGAAACCACGTGAGTCAGAGTCAAGAGCTGGACTTCAGATCTGGGCAAAGTATCCAGACTTTGCACAGTAGTTTATGGTCACATGACCTGAGGGGGGAAAATTTTTTATTGAAACTGAATTTCATTATCATATGTCAAAGGCCTTTCCACAGGGTAAAAATATCCTCCATCATTCAACTTAATGGAGATATTCTAAATAGCCTACTACAACTCAAATATCATCAGAAATTTTTCCCTGTGTTCTATGTTATGACCAGGGTTTAGGAAACTGAATCAAATCCTAATGATGGCATCTATTAATATACATAAATATAGTATTTTACATGTAGCTGCCACCATATGTAGCAGGTATTTACTTCCTCATGATAGTTAAAGCATATCACAGAACTTTAGGATCATAACATGTCTTGGGTTGGAAGGGACCTTAAAGATCATTGTATTCCAAACCTCCTTCCAATTAGACCAGGTTCCATCCAACCTGGCCTTGAACACTCCCAGGGATGGGACATCCACAGCATCTCTGGTCAACCTGTTCCAAAGCCTCACCACCTTCACAGCAAAGAACTTCTTTGTAACATCTAATCTAAACCTACTCTCTTTCGTTACCCTTTGTCCTGTCCCTACATGTCCTTGTAAAAAGTCTTTTTCCATTTTTCTTGTAGGTTGCCTTCAGAAACTGGAAGGCCACAGGGAGGTTCACCCTCTCCAGGCTGAGCAATCCCAGTTCTCTCAGCCTTAGAACCGCTTAGTGGAGCCTAGGCAGTGATTCAAATTAAAATATTGAATGTAATGATTGGCCAGTTAGGTGCTTTTGGTCGTAGCTTTTAGCAGCCCAAATGAGGGCACCTAATGAGTGGCTACATTATAAAAAGAGGAGGTCAGAAGCTGATAGAAGGAGAGGCTGCCTCATTACTCATTTCTTCTGCCTCTAGAACACAACACTGTTCAAAAGTGATTTTATAAGGACCCTACTGTCTGGGGCTCAAATAAGCCAGGAAGCCTATAACAGAAGTAAGTTTTAGCAGCCTTCTTAGGTTGGAGGAAGAAAAGAACTGGAGTAGTTCAGGTGCTGCTGTCATCTATATTCATGATCTGACCTCTAAAGTTTTCCTTCTCTAAACAAATCTAAAGAACGTTCGTGTGTACATGTACATAGCAATTTAAGTTACCCTCTTGAGAACAGATCATCTCATTCCCAGTTATTCTCACATCACTTTGAACAATACTGAAAGGAATTGTTTGTGATTCTTTTTTCATTTGTTTCTGCTGATAACAGTGCATGTAATCACACAGTCTTTGTGTATGTTTGTATATCCCTCTGGCAACTTTTGAATCTGCTGTCTAATTTCAATCAAGACTAGAGCTCCCCTGGAGCATCCCTTAAAAACCATAAACTGGGTAAAGGAGATATCAAGATTGAAAATTCACAAGTTTGCTCCCAACAATTCTCAATCCTGTTTGTAGAATACAGTATTGAAATCAAATATGGCCTTTGTCTTTCAAAATTCTCTGTGAGAAGACTTCCAGATACAAGTACAGATAGTCAAAGATATTAGCATTATTTGATTTAAAGGGCAATCGACTGAGAGACATGAACTCATATGAAATTAATTTACATTCATTTAGAAATGTCATTGCAACAGAAGAGCATGTGATTGACACCATAACTTTAATGACCGCTAACATTAATGTAAATAAACTAACAGTTTACATAGGAAGTAGGTGTACAGGAAAACTTGCACTTTTAGGGAATATTATCCATTAATTCATTCAACAGTAGACATCCAAAGCACCTTGCTGAGAATCAGCTCCAGTTTCCATTGATGTATGTACAGGCTTCTAAAGTGGACCTCTCTGTTTCAGGAGAACTGATTTCCTAAATATTTTCAAAGGCAGAAAAATTTCACACTTCTCTGAATGCACTTGACTGCAAGTAAAAATGCTAACAGCTTGTAAAAGTGCTAATTAGAGCATCATAAAACTTATTGGACTTCTTTGACACTAACTTAACCAGAGGATGAAACACATTCTGTTATGAAAAGCTAAGATTTTACTTATATCTCCATGTCTAAGCAAGGAATCTTCAAGATCAGAATTTAGTTTAAGTTCATATAATGCCATTTTTTATGTTACACATCTTTTTATCATATTCTTGTATACTTCCATGTTCCCGAGCCACTTAATCACTGGCAGACTTGCCAGGTTTGTACTGGAAAAGAAAAGCTTTTTTATGCCTTTTCCTCATTCAGCTCTTTTCTACAAAAGGCACATAAGAATACAAACATGTATCCATACCCAGTTAACAAAATTAACACAAGACATGCATATGACAGGCATAAATATGTACATAAACATCAACAGCAGTGTGACCCAAATAATTATGACTTGGCCTTTGTAACTGTATATGGACATAAAAATGGGGACAAAAGCAAAACTTAGTTGTGAGCAGATGATTAATTTAAACATTTTCTGTTTGGGTGTTTGTCCCTACAGTGCCTTAAAGAGAGGGGTACAGATATGACAACTTTCTCCACGAGAAAGGGTTAAAATTGGAATCACGGAAGTAGCTATGCCTAAATTTTAAGTTTCTAGTCAGAGCTGCTTAATAGCTTTGCATATACTGTCAATGGAATTAGGTAATGTGTCACAAAGGCTTCGGGGAAAAGGAGCTGTCTGCTTCATTTCTGCCACTGAAATCTGCAGACAGGATTTTCTTCTGGAGGCCTCCACAAGTATCCACTTCTTCTCATTGGTCTTTATATTTTTTGGGGAGGGGTCTCACATGTTGTGGTCATATACACATGGCATGGGCAGTCCCACAGATACTGTCTGTTATCTCAGTGCCAAAAACTCACATACAGGTTCAAGGCACAGAATCACAGAATGGGTAAGGTTGGAAGAAGCCACAACGGGGGCCACACCTGGTCCAAGCTCCCTGCTCAAGCAGTGTCATTCCAGAGCACATTGCCCAGGTTTGAGTCTAAGTGGTTCTTGAATATCTCCAGTAAGGGAGACTGCACACCCTCTCTGGGCAATCTGCTCCAGTGCTCAGTCACCTGCACGATAAAGAAATTCTTCATCATATTTAGGTGGAACTTCCTGTGCATCAGTTTCTGCCTGTTGCCTCTTGTCGTGTTGCTCAGCGCCACTGAGAAGAGCCCAGATCCATCCTCTTAACATCTCTCCTTCAGATACCTAGAGATACTGAGGAGGTTCCCTCTCAGTCATCTCTTCTTGAGCCGGGACAGGCCCAACTCTCTAAGTCTTTCCCCATAAGAGAGATGCTCCAGTCCCTTAATCATCTTCATAGCTTTCCACTGGACCCACTCCACGAGCTCCATGTCTCTCTTGCACTGGAGAGCCAAGAACTGGACTCCAGATATGCCTCACCAGGGCTGAGTAGAGGGGCAGGAATACCTCCCTCAACCTGCTGGAAATGCTCATCTTAGTGCACACAGCAATACACGCTGGTCCTCTTGGCCACAAAGGCACTGCTGTCTCGTGGACAGCTTGTTGTCCACGAGGACCGCCAGGTCCTTCTCCACAGAGCTGCTTGCCAGCAGGTCAGCCCCCAGCCTGTACTGCTGCATGATTACCTGCTAGATAAATTGGGACTCCAGATCCTTGCTCCAGACACAGCAGCGAGTGAATCCTTATGAAATGAAATTGGTGGAAAATAAAATTTCCATGTTATATTTCAGAAACAGTTTTACATATCAGCCTTCCTGTTTCAGCATCTGTGTGATATGGTTTAGGTACCCTAGGGTTCAGCTCACCACAGATCTCACTGCTTATCCCATTGAAGGGGTTGAAAATCTGCCTAACTTTTCTTGAAGTTAAGAATTTAATTTAGGTCTATTTTTCTTAAATGTGACCCAAGATCTTCTAAAAACTTGGCAGCAACCCCTCATGTCAATTGGTCTGAAATCTGCATCTTAGTATCTGGAAACTATTAAAAGCTTATCTTGTTCTTCTTATCACTTACTTTCCCTAGGAAAAAGACAGATGCTTGATTTCAGTCTACATCAGGTAATTTTAACTGTCTGATGAAACAGCACTCCTGAGATGGTAAAGAACCATCTTCCCTGTGTAGCCAATGGAGCCAAGAGAGTTCTTTAAAAAATTGGCTGTTGTTTATCTGACTTTTTAAAATGGACATAAATGAAAAGCACAGTTTTGAAAATTTTGAGTAACTCACTTTATTAAACTGACAGACATTGCTATTTGCAGGTTTTTTCATCTACATTGTATCAGAGGGGGAATTGAAAGCATTTGTGGAATATCAGGAGGGTTTCCTCATGAATTACTCAAATTATATTCAACTACACAGGGAAATTCTCAAAAGCAATTAAAAGAACTTTTAGAAGACATACTAAACATTTCCATTAATTTATCTAACCAGCTAGTAATTTGTTTATTTTTAAAATGCATGCATTGGAAGTGAAAATGACAACCGGGGATTGTTTTAAATGTCGTATTGCTCTGTTTCGTGTCTAATTAATCATTCATGTTTTAATGCTCAGAAGGCATAGTACATGTGTACAGAGGCTGTTTCCTCAATACACAAATACCAAATTATTTGCAATTCCATTTTTATGATGTAAATCACCATGCTAATATATACAATAACCTGCATTTTGCAAGCATTTTCATTACTTTTCCTCGTAAAAGAAAGCATAAATGTTTTCATGAAGAAACACTGAGTGTTATGAAAATATCACACAAACTTTGTTTTATTGACCACTTCTTCTTACACATCAGACTTTAAAACCGAGCACTTTTCATACAATTATGATTTTACTTTAAATAGTACATGGATAACTTAGTCTTCCTGAAAACTTTTTAAAATGCTTCTACTGAAACATCTGAAATAGAAGCAAGAAAAATATCCCTAAAAACATTATTCATCACATGAGAAAAAAATTGGGCTTGCTTTCACAAATATCAAGTGATATAATCTCACCTACACAGCACTACCAAGGGAAGCATTGCCTATGAATATTGTGACTTGGCCCTGAAATTTAAAATATCTTTTTAGCAAAGATAACTCTTTTTTAATTGCCACTTAATATTTTCATGTTTGTATTTTCAGATTTTCTGCATGAGCCAGAAAGATATGCCTTTAAGAAGGCATATTTCTCGAATATGAGGAAAAGATTGTAGGAATTAGGTCTTTAAGAATACCAAATATCCTGAAAATTGAACACACAGAAATTGCATAAATTGAGCCACACAAAATGCTTGAATCAGGAACTCCCAGGCAGATATTCACGAGGTCTAACACAGGCATATTACTTCAAAACTGCGAATGTAAGAGGAAGTCTGAAATTGGTCAGACGTAAAGAACGTCAAATACATATAGCCAACAAAATTAATTCTCTCTAGGTCCTTCAGCTACTACAGTTACACTGTCTTCAAAAAAGACTCAGTTTATAAAGCTTTTCCCAGATATGTTTCAAATTATTTTTCAAGTATTTATCAATACAGTTAGACTTCTGTTATGGTAATCTATATTAAATGAAACATCTGTATATTTATACAGAAACATAAGGCCTAAGGCAAGAATATACATTAATTAGGAAACTGGAATAATTTCTAGAAGCTTTCCATCTTCTCGATGGACTTGTGATGGCTAAAATACATGCACTATGTTACGAAAGCATGAATGCTTACTCTAGAAAAAAGCATTAACATTATTGTATGCAATTTACACTATTAGATGTTGTTCCAGGATTCATGTGCAAATGAGTTTTTAGCATGAGGAAACTCAAGTAGAAAAAGTAAAAGAGCATATGTGGCTTTCTACTGACAATTTTTTTCAGGTCTCGTAAATATTATCCCCTTATTCATGGTTGTCAAACACAGCAGAAACACTTGCTCTTCAATGGTGATAATAAATTGTCAGAACAAGATATGAATCACACCTGAATTTCTTGGTTTAGAAAGTTTTGTACCAGACTGTAAAGAGAATTATTTACATGGTTGTATTTTCAAAAGTTGTTTCAAACTTCTATTTCTTTGGACACAGCATCCTTGGAATAAGGTTTTTCCCATGCCATTGGAGACAGCTGATGTAGTCTTGGTCAACATATCACTAATTTTCACTTAAAAACATGTGTCTTCCTTTCTATGAAAAGCAGTTTATAGAATGAATTATCTGTTTTCCTTCTTACATCAGTTCCTTGTTCTAGATAGCTGTTGTCAGAAACACATTTTATGACAAAGCACTTGCAAACTGTAACATCACTGTTTTCGCTGGTAACTGTCATATTTTTTTAAATGTTGCAAGTATGAAAGTTTCCCACAGCAGTCTACATATTTCTCTACTCTAGATGTGTAAATGGCTGCCGGAAAATACCATTGCACTCACTTTAGTAGTATAAAAGAGTTGTAGCATCATTTGGCTTTGATGCATTAAAAGGAGAGAGGGTTTTTCTCCAAATTTCTGCCAGCTCTTCAAAAGAAATCCATTATTTATGTAGACAATAAAGCAGTAACGGTATTATCTTACTTTTGTGTACCCCTGCGCTCAAAAAGAGTGGTTTGGCATTCAAGTTATAATAAAAGCTCAAGGGCGGAGTGCTGAACATGACCAACAGAATAAGGAACAGGTCACAGACCAAATGTCAATAGGTGTGTGTTTCCCTTTTTTTGATATTAAAATAAGGTGCACACACACATGCACACACAGAGAGGATGCCAGAGCAATTAATTCTGCAACCCTAGTTCTGAAAGAGATTCCAGCACATCTGTTTGACTTGTGTGTATATTTGGAAATTTAGGGAGTAATAGCTAGCATAGCATAAACAACAACAACCTTTGTCCTAAAGGAATTGAATATTTCATTATACAATATATTAGTGCTTTGGAAAACACAGATATAATCATAGTGGTTTGGTAACATCTAGAGATTAGAATCCATCAGTTACAGAAAATCACCATATAAAACTGTAAAGAGTACACTTTATAAACTGTGGCACTCTTTACTCTTCTGTATTTACAGCTGGACAACGTCAAACCTTCCTCCTGGCTGTTCCCACCCTAGTGCTTTTGCATGTTACTTGAGACCCATTTTCCCTTAATACTTTTAATTAGTATTGTAAGTATCTTGCAGCTGTAGCAAAGTCAGCAAAGTCATACAGTATTCTAATTCCATAGTAAAGAGCAGGGTTTATGTGTAACCATAGAGAACGTACTTCAGAAGAAATCAAGTTTCATTTAAATAATAAAAAAAAGAACAGAAATTGTTATTTAAGGATTTTCTTTGCATAAAACCCCCGAGATTACTGGTGCCTTTTCATAACCATTGCCATTGAGAATGTCTCTAAATTAATCTAAGCACCAGACAGTATTAGTCAAATCACCTTTCTTTTCACTCGTGTGGTAACTAAGTGAGGATTAAGCAAGGTGACCTGCTATCCTTAGCCAGGTATTGTTCCCCTTCAGGAGCTAATCCACAAGGAAGAAAAAAAGGAAAAGGGAAAAAAAAAAATAAAAGGAAAAATCCCAAACTCCCACACATAGAAGATGCAAGGTTACTATCTACTTAAGAAGACATTTTCACTATATTCCTATTGTTCCTGTGGCTCCTCCTGTTACAAGCGGCTCCTCCTCTTAGCATTGCGGAAACTCTGCAAGTATGTGCCTGCCTGGCTACCTTGTCTCATCCTTTCTCTAACACATAAAAAAGATGTGCTGACATTTAAAAACCCCCATAATTTATAACATTTTGTTGAATGTCTTCATCAATACTTGAAAAAAAAGGTAGTATCTAAATGTAAAGTCTATATAAAATCCCTGTATTTTATTTCCAGCCATGCTACTTTTTGTAAAATGCATCTTCAAGCCGATAAATTATTACTTTTGTTTTTTCTCGAAAATGTGCAACTTCAATTACCTAAAAAAGCATTTGGGATGTCTTAGGTAAACTGGGTTATTCTGTGACCTCTACTCATTCAGACAGGAAGTTCAACTGAGCATGTTAACATTCCACATGAAGTGTAAGTACACACAAGGCCAACAATGGAAAGATCTAGACCTTTGATGACTATATCTGTGATCTATGGAGGAGGGATTTTACAGAAGGTCAAGTTATTATTGTTATTATTTCAAGGATCTGGTTAATACCTAAAGAAAACAAGCTCGTCTTCATAACTTTCAGACATCATATAAACATTTAAAAGGGGCATGCTTTTTATCAGGAGGTGCAATTTGCCCTCTCTTAGAGCTTAAAGTCTTACATAATTTTAAGTATACCTTATGATAATATTACAGGAGTATCAATTTTCTCTTGTTAATATTTATCATACAATCTTGAAATAGGAATGCCATGAATATTTAAGGTTTGACTTGGTTTTATTTCACTACATCTATTCAAGACGAGAGCCATCCTAATGAGTAATATAAAGCTTTGTGCAAGTACCTGAACTCCCTGGCAGAAAACTGTAAAGCAGCCAGAACAGACAGGACAATTTTGTTGTAATAGATTTCAGCACTCAAATTCTAGAGGCTTATCAAGGTAGAAAAAAAAATTGCTTAAAATCCCTGAGGTGCAGGAATGCTTGCTGTGCACACACATCAACTGGAATAAGACCCTTCCACCCTTCATGACTGTTCAGTTCAAGACTGAACTTCATCAAATAGCATGGATTTTTCTGGTTGCTGATCCCTGACATTTCAGTGCTGGGTCATCAGTTCATCAGCTTGTTTAACTGCAGATAGTTTTGAAGCTTTGAAAACAGAGTTTAGTTTTTATTGCCATTTGCAGCCAGACCAGTTTTCTCAAATGTTGATTTTTAACTCATCTAAATAGACGAATGTCTGGCTTCAAGGTAAGTGATACTTGATTCATAGCTCTGCACAATGTCATTCCCTTGAAAGCCACTGCAGGAAATGGGAACATCAAGGAAAATTGCTTTACAATGGGTTCCAGCTCTCAGCTCCACTCTTTTTCGACATTTAAAAGTAAAGATTAAGCCCAAAGGATGTGGGAAAGAAAAGCCACCTCCTACCAGTGAAATAGCTGAAGCCCTCTTCTCCTCCTCCTCTCTCTCACACCTCGAGAGTAGCTTCCAACATGCATATAAAGCTGTGTAGTGTGAGCATTTGGATCAAAAGCCACCCCTGAGTAGAGTCAGTGATGGATTGAGACTTAATTTGTTACAGGAGGTCTTTGATATAGCAAATGGAAGAAATCAAACTGTAAGGCTGGAAAAAGGGCTGGGGTTTAATTGCTCTAACAGTCCTCTGTTAAGCTGTTCTTGGTGAAGTTATTAATTTAATAAAGTACCACATAACAACTATAATTAATGAGTAATCTCATAATGCATTTTCTTTCAAACTCATCCTACTGGTAGGAGGTAGACAGCACCACCATGGTAAGCAGAAGTGCTCCCTTTTTGTGCATAATACAGTAGGATTGCTGTTTTCTCCCTTGTATCCCTATAGCCTGACGAATCTTTAGGAAAAAAGAGGACCTTATGTGATTACCTAGCTGGCTCCAGTGCAAAAAGCAGTCCAAACTGCAGCTTGCACTGCTTTAACTTTTCAAGGATAAAGTGGACTATCTCTATTACAATAATATCTCAGGGAAAAGGGAAATTAAAAAAGCATGCTGTAAAATTTGTCATTGATATGGACTTGTAATATTGATAATCTCTTAAACATTATTTTACACCTGTACTGACAGTGCCTAATGTTAAGTTTTAGTCCGAGATGTCTCTCCCCACCCTGACCCACAAGATGAAAGGAATGAGGAAAAAAATATAAAGAATATTTTGAATTAAAATTAAATTTATTCATTGTCCTAACAATTCATCTTATACTCTGTCCATCCATCAAAAGGGAAGTTAAATTTACCTCTAAATAATAATAAAAATTAACCAGTTAGATATAAAAGCTACAAAAATAATTAAATATAAATACCATATATATACTTGGTTATAAATTTTTTCTCCCTCTTCAATGCATTCAGAGTAAATTTCAGAAACACAAAAAATTTCCAGTAAAATAATAACAATAAAAAAGTCTCTTCAGATTTAGTGTATTCATATCTAACATGGAAATGAATGCAAATCTGCATCTGGGCATTAAAATAAAAGACCAAAAATACAAAGGAGCATTTGCACACAACTCACTGACTGGCATTCAGGCTGCTCGATTTAACAGAAATGCTGTAATAGGATTATTGGATAGAGGTTTTCCAGTCAAAAAGCCTAGGTGAAAAACAAATGACTTGCATGCTGTGCTTACATCCAGGTAATAGACAGAAATGGCTGCTCGCTCGGGGGTTCCCACTCCAGCTGATTGCAGAGCTCTCTGGTGATCATGGCTCTCCTCCACTTAAGCAGCATCTGATTTGTTCTTTTCCCTACTGACATGATTTTACTGACATGTTCAAATAAAAATTATTTGCCCTTTGCCCACCCACAGTTAAGAAGCCCTACCTTATTTATGTCTCATGGAGAAGCATACTTCCTCATGCCAGACACAAAAACCTCTGCCTACCTAGTGGTGGAAGGGCTGGCACCATACAGGCTGAGGAGACCTGAAATTTTTACCTCCTTTGACAACTGCTTAAAGTCTGAGCAATATGGAAAATGTTAAATAAATCTTTTATAAGAATATGTTATCACAACTGATTGACATGTGCATCAAGACATTGTACCACACATCAGACAATTGATGTTTTGAAGGGCTGATATGCAAAACTCAGTTACAATATCTTTCCTAGCATCCCATGTGGTCAATAAGGCAAGTCTCATGATTATATTCTGAGTCCACTGGTGATAGCACCTCACACTTTTCTTCATACTCTGTGAATTTTATTTTCTTCTGAACATTAATGTTTTATCAATTAATGCTCTATTTTCTGATATGTCCATATAGAACATTCATAGTGTTCTCTAGGCTAACGAAAATGGTTCATGAAAAATGGTTAAAAAATTGGCAGAGTGTCTTTTTCAACTTTACTCAAGGAATATTGACAATGTTTCATCAAATCAGAGGTAATGTGAGAACCACAGTCAGAAAAACCATGCTATAAAAATGGCAAAACCTTCAAACACTTCATTTTTAAAACTGTCTTGTAATTTGGTATTGAATCCTGAAGATTCCCTTCCCAGAGTAAAGGTCACTGTAATTTTTTATCAGGTGCAATATCTATGAAATTGAAAGTTTTGGGTACAACAGTGCATTGGTGGATTTTGCCCTCAGTGGATATTTTTGTAGATTTGAATACCCTGCAATTACTTACTCTCAGAAATAAGGCTGTTAAGCTTTGCCCAGTCAAAGCTGATGAACTGTACATCTTGAAAACTAAATTGACCAAATCATACTGAACCATGGAACAGTAGGTCAACAGAGCCACTGTAGTGGGAGAAAGGAAGCAGTATTGATTTTAAAAATTACCCTATTTCTAGAAAAAAAGAAGAACCCTCATCTCAAGAGAACTGCCAGAACAACCCAAACTATATTCATGTTCTCAAGGTGTCAGGATGGATATAAGTAATCCTGTACACCTCTGCAATGGTTCACACAAAGTGGTACAAAGACAGAATTCAGAGCATAGCTGCATGATAATAAATGTCATGGCAAATGCAAAGAACTTAACTGGGGGGAGAGGATAAAAAAAAGAAAAAAAAAAGGACATAGAAAACCAGAGACGTTTTTATGAGAGAAACATGTCAAGAGAAGACACAATAGCCTTCTGCAAAGAATTGTACTATTATGAAGAGGACAGGATTCAATTATTCATATTAACTACATAAGAAATAAAGAATAAATACAGTGTAGAAATGTTTGGTAGTAAGTAAAATAAAAGGGAAATTGCACTGGAAAAATATGCATTAAAATTAGCACTGAAAAGAAAATTACAATGATAAATAAAACTATGTGGTTTTCTCAGAAAGTTTTCTTATCATGGAAAGAATAAAAGAGTTAAAACCAGTCCTGCCATTAGAGAAAGGGACCTGATGATGCCTATTGTAATTTCCTTCTGACCTAATGGATTGCATGGTATGTTGAGGGTGAAGCTAAAATAAATGGTGTTTACATTATCGTAGAATTCAGGGACCTATGAAAAAGTGAAAAAAAATGTCCGTTGATTTTAATCTTTCTTGCTGGCCATGTGCCCTCTCTAAATGTCACAATATCTAGATTATGTACTTGGGATAGGCAGCCAGATTATGGTCTACATAATTCTTCACTTTCTTTGAGGTGAGTAAATCACTATCATCATGAGGACATTAGAGGAATTGTCACATTGGCTCAGAGGAAAGATTCATCTCATAATGGGCAGAGACACTGAGAAAGAATGTTTATTCTGCAGTTTCAGTAAGTCTTCTTGAGGTGGTGACCCAAGGTATTTGCACCTTTATGTTTAATGGCCCATATATTCAGAAGAATTTTTTTTTAATACTCTCTCTTCTAGAAACAGCCAACTGTCCTAAACTTCCTTTTCTCATGAGAACTATTATCAGAATTTATCAACAGGATCTGAGTCTGAGGTCAGTTTTGTTTTGGGTTTTTTGGGGGTTTTTTTTTGTTTTTTTTTTGGTTTTTTTTATTCTGCTTTTCTTTCTCTTTAGTAGCAGCTGTCAGTCAAAAGGGCAGCCTGGGAACCCACCCACTCCTAACCCAGCATTCCTCACTCCCTCCTGGGAGGCATTGAGTGGTCAGTGCTGGACATCCCACCTGGGAGGGTTGGCCACAGAGGGCCAAAGCACATAAACACAGCAGCACAGAGTCTCCATCTTACCTTTTCTCTCAGGACCTGCCACCTGCCTTGCGGAGCTGGACTTCCATAGAACTCTCTGGTGGTAGCTATTTACTCCTTTTTCTTGTGTTAATCACTTCCATTCTTTACTTTTTTAATCTCTTTTCTTATTATTTTGGGTAAGTCAAAACCAGTGGGTTGGATTCTGCTAAGCTGTGTGGGTTGGCGTGTGCTGGGTCAGTGTATTGTGGAGTGCTCTACTTGGTTGTATGTTACCCCTTTAAACTTCTGCCAAGATCTCTTATTTTCTCCCATATTTCATCTAAAATTAAAGGTATCTCCTGGGAAAATGCATCTCTTTATGCAAACTCAAGGTATTAAAGAACCAAAGGCTCTGCATAAGTTCAGGGGGCAAATTTCTGCAGTATTGAATATTTTTTAAAAGTAAAACTCCCAGTTGAGCTTGTGTGTCCGTGACTGGGGTCTTACACCACTAGTGCAAGGATCTAAGATAAACTTTTCCTGCAACATCCCTCAGTTACCTTCCAAGCAAATCTGACTGTTCTTACTGTCTCATCTCTCTGGAGTGTTCTATTGTTGGGATTTAGGAATGATATTTCTCTACTGGCTTCCACTGAAACCATGTGAGCACTCACTTCCCTTCCCTGTCCAGCTAAAAGCACAAAAGGCAAAGATCATGGGTTGAGATGAGAATAGTTTACTGGAAACAGCAATGAGATAAGAAAACTAACAGTAACAGCAACAATATTAATAACAAAACTGTACAAAGAGAGGGTGATTTACATGCAAAATGCTCACCAAGTCCAGGACAATGAAAAACAATAGCCCACGGGTTCCTTATCCCACCATGCTTTTTCTTGACCTCAAGCCATGCCCTCCTTCCCAGAGGCCAAAGTCCCTTACTCCCCCCATCTGGTGGTGACATGGGCTGGTACGAAATAACAACTTAGACATGCCCATATCGCTCCAGGGCCTGGCCTCTCATGGCTGCTACAAAAAAGTTAATCTGTCCTGGCCAAAACCAGGACATCTTTATAAAATGATTTCTTCTTGACATCTTTCCTGATCAGACTACACCAACATTCCAGTCCTGACCTTATCTCATTAAATCTAAGTGATGCCAGAGGGTTGTTTCCTCATTTTCAGTTCATGTATGCCAACATTAAAATTTCTCTTTGTGTTTTTCCTATAACATTCCACTGATAACTACGATTTCAACAAGCTGTATTGCATATTTCCTTGTATCTCGGATAATCTTGGAGCCATTTCTGTTCTCTTTCTCAGTGAGATTTCACTCTAGGAGCCAAACCATTTTCCTACTTTTCCATCATACTTTAAACTGATTCATAAGTCAATGGCCTTCCCCAATATCAACTGATAAATCACCATGTTTCCTGGCAGGCATCTTTCATGGAATATCACATAGTGAAATACAGGAAAGAATTATCACAGATATACTAGGGAAAACTTATTTTGGAGGTTTCTTAAGAATTTCTCTTCATAAGGAAAAGTTAAGCATATGTTGATAACATCATCTTTTCAAGAAGCTCATTTGCTGAAAGTGACCAAAAAATGAAACTTTCCTTTTAGTTTTCAGGTTTTCTAAGTTGACCTTCAAAAAGTTCTCTCAGGAACCATATCACGTTTTTTACATGAATAACAATTTGGAAAAGACACCCAGTTCATAAAAAAATATAATAAATAAATGAATCTCTTTAAAGCTGCACTGTGCTTCTGCTGATCATTTCAACAAACAGCAGTATTTGTCTTGGGAATTGTGAAAGCCTGTACTAAAAGTTACATAAAACAGTCTACCAGACAGTTATAAATAAGCTAAATAGGTATGAGCTGCTGAAATTTGGTGGAACTGTGAAAAAGTCATTCAGTTTCTAGACTTCTCTTTGAACTTCACATGGAATAGCCTACATAAAAAATGAACCCTACAAAACAGAGGAACCAATAAAACTACAGTGTTCCCAGTGTTAATGTAAGAGAGCAGGAAGTAAAGCTCCTCCATAAAGAGAGGAATTTTGAGACTGGGAGATGAAAAGTAACTTCAGTCAGACTGTGAAATGGATGTCACTATCCTAAAGAGGACAGAACAGTAATGTGTGGAATTGTGCCATTACACACCAAAAAAAAAAAAAAAAGGAGCACAAAAAATGTACAGCAAACTACCAGGGAGGCCCAGAGCACAGCTGTAACTTTCAGCACACTATGTATATACACTGCATACTGTGAAAATGATGGATTATGAAATATTTTATTCACCAATTCGGGAATTACTGAGGCTCTACTAGTGTTCAACTTAGCGTCATTACAGTGATAACCATAGCAGCTTTGAAAATGTATCTGTCCAGATATTCCTCTTTTATTTGATGTATTCCTGGAGGGTTGACCAAAAAAATCAAACCTATAAATAGGCAGCTTATTTTAAACACAAAAGCAGAGCTTGATTTCCAGATCTTTTCAACTCCAATTCCATATAAAGGCGATGAGCAACTGTATTCTAAATAAATAAAAAAACCCCAACTCATTGTCATCTCAAGATTAATATATATTTAGTGACAACAATACATTTAGACTCATTTTTTTGGATGATCTTAAAAGAGCATGTGAAAGTTTTTTCTGCTCATAATATTAATGAATCTGTTTTGGTTAGATGTTCAAAAAATTATGCCTAAAAGCCAGTACAAGAGAAATTCATCTAAGCAAAATATTTTATAAACAGACTGAAGTTATCATCTTTTAACAGGGTGAAACCTTCAGAGAGCTAGAAATTTTATGACATATAGAAATTATTTTAACTTTTCAAGCAGTTCGTTTTGCTAGAACAGAGAGAATATGAGACCAGATACTTTTTTAGAGGAACATTTGGGACAGAAATCATGCAACACACACACTGAGTAGACAAAAATAAATGTTAATGTGGCATCTCTTACTTAAGGGACTCATTCCCTCTTTTCACACCAGGTCTGTGCATAGAATACACTGCTTAGCTGCTCGCTCTGATTAATACCAAATTCACAAATCTGCCGTCGTTTAGTCATCTAGTAGCCACACAAAGAGGAAAAGTTAAAATAAAAAATGGAAAAGGCTAGACAGCTCTGGTCATTCTGCAACTACATTATAGTCCGCAATTCCAAGATTTCTTCTTACAGAAAGTAAAATTTATGAGTAAGGCTGAAGAGGAGGAGAGACTGGTGGATTTTCAGGTACAGTTACAGTTTCTAGACTTATGTTTCCACTTCACATGGAATAGTTCCACAGTAGGATTGGAAGTGGGCAGAATACTCACCCGGGACTAGGTATTTAAAAGTGCTCCAAACCCATTAGTTTACTGTACACGCCAGGGAGCTGCGCTGAATGTGTCAGCTGGACTCTGGGACTCCATGAAAGCAAAAAAAGAAAGAAGATAACAAAGATGGTCTTCTTACCTCTATTTGGCCATGATCATGCCCCTGAGATCTCCACCCCCACTCTCTGCCCCCCAGTATTTCTATCCTAAGGATAACTCGACCAAAGAATTTCAAAAGCCTTCTGTGTCATTTCCATCATCCTGAAAACCGGAAGAAGGACAATGTGTTCAGGTGTTCATGCAAAGCTCCTGGAGAGAACAAGTGCTGTTATTACCAGTTCCTTTGAGCAACAAGTGCCACGAAAAGGGGATGAAAAATATAAATTGCTCTGACAGCAGAGAGAGTTTCTCAGCAAGGTGTCCCTTTCCATCCTGTACTCATGACTATGAAAGGCAATGAAAAGTACAAGATGAATTGGAGGCTTCAACATTCTGTGTCCATTTCAACAGTTGAGGAATTGTCAGTTCTAGGGCAAACCTGACCAGGGAGCTGAAATGGCAGCTTCAGCAGACCTGGGAGTATGAACCAGCTGCCTGATTGTAACAAAACAAGGAAAGGGGAAAGGGATTTGGGGAGATTCAGGAAATCTCAAGGCAGATTAACAACCTGCGAAACTGTGTAGCCCCTCAACAAATTTACATGCTTTTCTGTCTTTTGGGCCTCATGTCTCTTTTTATCAGACATTTACAAGTACAGTGACATGCTCCAAACATCAGGAATTCAAGTGCCTTTAGCAGTGCTGCTTTCTCTCAAAATGATTCCTTACACACAAACTGCAATTCTGGTAGTAACCTGCATATTTTCAAAACATGGTAGTAACCTGTATCTTTTCAAAACGTTCCTCCACATGCACCCTCTTCATATGTCAAGACTATACTAGAGAAACTCCTACATAGAGGCTTTCTGAATAGGCTGATAACTCACAGCCTTGAGTTCATCTCTCTGTGACCGAAGATTCAGAAGCACATCTGTGTCACACTGGTTTGATTTTACAACAGATCTTTTGTTAAAGCTGTAAGATGGAACATAAGGTAAAGCTATGCCAGATAAGAAAAATAAAAGCACAGAAAAAGTGCCGAGAGATCCATAGTTATCAACTGGAGGATTCAAAATAAGAATATAAAAATGATACAAAACACAAGGACAAGTAAATAATTGTGAATTAGAAAAAAAAAGAAAAAAAAGCATGTTCAAGGAGGAATTGCTCCAAGGAATAATGGAGGTTGAGTCTTCTACAACTGGCTGATGCCTGCCAACTAACAGGGCCTCACTGGGTGGTTCAGTGGGAGTGGGGAACATAAGTATGGTAATCCTTGCCATCTGTTATTAACAAAAGAAACTTGCCATGCACTAGTAAGCTACATGAATCTTGTTTGTAGAGACTTTTTGTACATGGTGAAATATGTTCAAACAAAAGCGGCTGGTAGAGAGAAAATTACAGATCAGCACATGAGTAAGTAAACTAATAGGCAAGGGACACTGATTAAGCAAGACACTGTTCTCCAGTGTATTCTTTCCCAGAGTCTTACTAGGATTTATCTGTGGTTGGGAAGGTTTCCCTCCTGACAGCTGTGGTCAGCTCAGCAAATAAGAGGGAGAAAGTCCTACATGGACTGCAGAGTTCATGGTGGACAGATATAACCTAAATTGAAACAAGATAAAGGAGTCCATTGTAGTTTGCTTATTCATTTAACAGAATTGAAGTTCTATTTACAAACAGGGCCTCTGCCTTGTTTGATCCTACAAGTCATTTCACAAGCTCTGAATAACAGATTTGCATGCAGTGAGTTAATTTATAAACTTCTGCACTGAAATTACTTTATTACAGTTTTTGCATTGCACTTAGCAAAGTAAGATGCTAATTTTTGCTATGGCTTTTTATGTTTTCCTGAATTACAAAGCATTACTGCTAATGTTGTACAGTACGTACTTACTTGGCTATTGTAAAAGTCAAGCCTAGAAGACTTCCAGGGAAAAATTTCTTACACAATCTTGATATACATGTATACACATGCAAAAAAGATAATCTCTCTAGAGGGCACCTGAGCATGCAACTCATGGAAGTGTTGATCCAGTTATCTTCAGTAAAACAAGGACTTGAGGTGGAAGACTTGTTTATTGAACACTTATATTAAATTTCATTCTCTTTTGCTTTTTTAAAAACATATCTATCTGCAGTAAACTCTTGCTCAAAATGAAGGTAATTGTCACAGATAAAAAGCTGAAAAATTTGCAGTTGTTTAAATGTACACAGAAAATTTTTGCTTTGAAACCATTCATCTCCCTGTTGCTGAAGGTGATTTTTTTGAGGCAGTGGGGCAGTGATGAATGATGCACAATAATAACTGAAGAAACTATTGACTCAGGGGCAGGTAATTAAAGGCACACTGTAATGGCAGTCCTGGCAACAAATGTCTGTCCAAGCCTATAAGCTTGGGGCTTGTTCTGGTTACAGACTGAGAAGCACTAAGCTTATGGGGACTGTATGATTTCAGACACTTCTTTACTATCATTTACAAACCTGGTGGAGGTTTTGAGTCATCAGCCTCAACTTTGCGGTTCATGTGTGAGAGGGTCCCACTTTCTCTTTGTAGTTCTACCTTTTTTGCTGTTCTGTCAGATTTCATAACAGGTTTTTCACTTGCATACAGCTATCAGAGGTTTCCAGGCATACTTGAATCTTTAGCACAAGCAGAGGGTCAGATTGGAGGACGGATCGGAATATGTTTTCCAGGCAGTATGTTTGGCACTCATGTCTGGGAGCTTGCAGAGATGAGGGTTGTCAGGACAGACGACCAGCTGGCACAGAGTTCCTGCTAGGTGTACCTGGGGCCTGTTGCTATGCATCTCCTTTGCATTCTGTTCTATGGCCAGGTTCAGTCATGTGATGCATCATGTCTTAAAATAGAAAGCAGAAAGCAAAAAGCAAAACACATCAAACTTTAGACATATAGAATTTAGTTACCAGATTTGAAGCACAACTCCCTTTAGAGTGATTGCGGAGTTACTTCTCTAGAAGATAAATCATTTCGTGTGTATGATATCTAACTGAGATATCTGGCTTCAACATTATGAAGTTTAACATAAAAAGTGACAGTCAGAGACACTTCTGATGATGGTGCCATTTACTGGCTTTAATATAATATCCCAATGTTCTCTTTCTCTAATCCAGAGTCTGGACTACAGAAGCAAAATATCTGAGTAACCTTTTCCAATTTGAATAAATTGTGAATCCTTCAGCTGAAGGATTCACACCTCCCACTTTATGGATCTAAAGGAAGAGGGTGGCCCATACCTTGTATGCTAAAGCTGGGCTATTAAGCAACTGGCAGCATCAGAAGATGCAGCTGAAGAAAAGAAAATTACAACACAGCTATTGCATAAGTTTTAGGTATGTGCAGCCTTAATCTAACACTTATGATGAGTGAGCTCTAGAAAGCACTGCCATCATCATCTCTCTACCTGATTATGATGTCTTAGACAAAATGTAGACAAGGACAATGCCAAAATGCAAAGTCATGGGGTTCTAATGTCCGAGGTTAGGTACCAGCTCTGATTCTGCAGGTACCAAAGGTCTCCTCTGCTACATCACAGAGTAAATGAATTCTGGTGTGACAACACTGGGTGTAAACATTTTCTCCGGAGATAATTTTTTCCCTGAAATGACTGGCTAGGGACTGGTCTAATTGGTTGGCAGCTGGTATCTGTGTAAACAAATGCAAATCTAGCTGAATATGTCAGATTGTAAAAGATTTGAAAGACTTGTTTTCTTATTTCCTATTGACTGAGGCATGTAAGCACTTAGCATCCTGTCTATTAGAAGCCCCAACACATAAATGAAACTTTCTTCCACAAGATCTGGTTGCCAAAGTCATCCACTCCCAACTCTGAGGACCTGTGTTGCAGCTCTGTAGTGGTAGATATCATAATATTTAAGGTTTTTTGGGGAACTAATCTTAGGAACTTAGCAGGTGATGGAACCTCCAAAACCCCATTAAATCTTAAACCTGAATCATCTGTCTGTCCAAATGTGTAGTCAAAACTGCATGTATAATGTATGGTTCTTGATGAAGGAGTTCTAAAACAGTCTATCACTGAAGAAGGTAGAGTGAATTAGTCAAATCACTTAGATTACGTCTCACTATGTTGCAGCAAAAGCAGCTAAGCAACTTTTCACAAGCTCATTTCATAGAAACAGAAACTAGTTCTTAGGGTTCTCCTAAGGTGTCAGGACAAATCAGGAGATGGAGCAGAGGCTGACATGACCACGACATTCTGTTCCCATTAGTCATGGGCAAGATTTCGGTTTCTTGCAAGAATTCAGTGAAGACTCCTGAAAACTGTTACTCCCAAATATCAAAAGACATCACATTCTGTAAATATTAATATGTTATTTGAGTTTGAAAATCCACATTTTGCAGTTTGTACTTTCAGATATACAATAATAATGAATGAGTTTGACTCAATATGAACAGCCAAAGAAGCAGTTTTTCTTGTACATAATCTTAATATACTGGTCAGCAAGTTTGCTGAAAAGAGATAAGCTCAGGATTTCATTTTCACATAAAGGCAGCATTGTACTCTTCCAATAGCATGTTCAGGAAGTTAATCGGAAACCAGTAATGTATTTCATTTGTGCCTGCCCTGCTGTAAAATGAAAAGTATAATGTAAATGAAAACAGTACTGAAGGTAAGACAGGAAATTGCACATTACTGCACTGAGGAAAGAAAAGATCAAAGTTCACTGTTCTCCCTTTTTTTTTTTTTTTTTCTGACTATGCAGAGAAAGACAGTAGAGCTCCAAAATAGCATTAATAGTTTTTCGGCATAAAGCAACAGGTCGAAAACACTGAAGAGTCAGGAAAACATGGTATAATGCAGAAAACTCAAACTTCAAACAACAAAAAACTGCAAAGACTGGGGAAAAAATATTTCACTAATAACTAGTCCCCTTTTTCAGCCAAAAATAATCCTTTAACATTGAAAAGATGTTTATAATTTTACCTAAATCTGTATGGAGAATGCATTTTATTGCAAAATGAACACTGAGCAGATAATGGAACAAATGAAAGGGCCTTTTGAACAGAAGTAATGTACTGTGACTAGTTTTGCTCCAGATTTCGTGCCTTTTTTTTTTTTTTCAATTATCAGATATTTCCATTTTACTGCATATTATACTTACAAATTTTATACTTACATTTTATAATTACAAATCATTTGTCCACGCTCTTGTTTAATTAAAATCCAGAAGGACATAAGTGTGGAAGTTTCCTTCTTGTCCCGGCCCACTGTTTTAAGTTTTTTAGCACTTTCATGAGACTTAATAGAGCAAATTAACGGGTCAAATGTCTTTTTTACACTTATAAAATGATAAGGACTGCAGAGTTAATATATAGGAGATTCGTCTACACAGTTTTAACTGGAGGTTCAGTGTTTCATACCGTGTTGTGATAAAAATACCCAATTTCTATCTTCTACCTGTAAAGTTAACCACTTGAGCATCAGAGTGTTGCACTGTAAATGGAGGAAGATTTTTTTGTCCACTTCACATGCCATCTGCAAATTCAGGCACTAGAGTACTTTGAAACTAATCCTTCAATTAATCTCATATTTTGCAAAATTAGCATATTAATGAATCAACACTCACATACCTTATCAGTTTCCATTTCAATCATTTAGAGAATTTTAAAGAAACTAATAAATATAACACTGACAGAAACTGCACCAACACTGTTACAACATGTGGAAGTGGCAGCTAGCAATAGGTTTGGATTTCCTAGGCTGATGAAGAGCGAGAGAGATTGTAGTCTCTCTCCTAGTAGTGTAGAGCAATAAAGTGTTCAGTAATAAACTACGTCTTAATAATTATTTCTGCTAAAACGGGTACAGTATTCAATGAAATAAAATGTGTTTTGGTCTCATTCCAACAATTTCTTAAAATACAAGTAAAGATTGAAGAAATGTAAGGATATTCACAGTGGGCTGGGATCACATTCAATAGAAGGCAAGGAATTTACTTATGAATCAAATGGCAAAGATAACAGGAAGAATAATTTGCAAGAATAAAATGAGGGCCATAAAAGAATATATATATAAGAGATGGGCAATCACCAACCGCACGAAGTTTAACAAGGGTCAGTGCTGGATTCTGCACCTGGAATGGGGCAACCCTGATTGTATGTGTAGATTGTGTGTATAGATGCTGGAAGACAGCACTGTGGAAAGGGACTGGGGGTCCTGGTAAATGGCAAGTTGAAGAGGAGTCAGCAGTGCCCTGGCAGGCAGGAGAGCTCAACTGTGTCCTGGGAGGCATCAGGCAGAGCATCACCAGCTGGTCGAGGGAGGGGATTGTCCTGCTCTGCTCTGCTCTAGTGCAGCCTGACCTTGAATATCGTGTGCAGTTTTGGGCACCTCAATATAAAAAAGACATTAAGCTATTGGAGAATATCCAAAGGAGGGCCACAAGGGTCGTTAAGGGTCTGGAGGGGAAGGCTTATGAGGAGAGGCTGAGGTTGCTTGGCTTGTTCAGCCTGGAGAAGAGGAGGCTGAGGGGAGACTTCATTGTGGTCTTCAATATCCTCACAAGGGGAAGTGCAGGGACAGGTACAAATCTCTTCAAGCTGGTGACCAGTGACAGGAGTTGAGAAAATAGCATGAAGCTGAGTCAGGAAATGTTTTTTTCCCCCAGAGCTTAGCTGGGCACTGGAATAGGCTTCCCAGGGAAGTGGTCACAGCACCAAACCTGTCTAAGTTCAAGAAGTATTTGGACAACACTCTCAGGCACATGGCGTGATTCTTGGCATATCCTGAGCACGGCCAGGAGTTGGACTCAATGATCCTGATGTGTCCCTTCCAACTCAGCAGATTCTGTGAATCTGTGATTCTGTATCTACAATCAACCGTATGAAACAATTGAATGAGGTGTCTCACACATATATACATAAATATTACACTCATACTAAGAATTCCTTATGACTGTGACACAGGAACTGACATGCCATTTTTGGATTATGATGGGAGTTATTAAAGAATTGGAACTCACTATTTTTAAAGCACAAATACAGACATCTTATCATTAGGCCTAATGGGCATCAGATCAACGTCCCTATTTATGCCTGTTTTGGCATTAGTTTGTCAGAAACTACAAACCCTAAAGAAGGAAAATCTTTTTCATTTTTGTTTTTATACGAACCATGGGATAGTTAGAATGCATTGCCAATAAACCAGAGGCCTGTGGGTGATGCTTAACAACCCAGACTGGTAGGTATGCCTGTGTAATTTTCTAGTTTCATGATGAAGTGATGCTCCCTGAAGCACTCCAAGTGGTAGCTTTAACTTTTTAAGTTACAAAATGCTTTACCTCGAATCTCATTTTTAAAGTTAAACCTAGCCAAAGGGATAAGAGGTAGCTAGCAAAGGGTTGTGAAAATAAATGGCTGCACATAATTGTCAAAAGGCTGAGATTTTTACGAGTTGCTAACTGCTAGATCCAGTGTGCAATATGATTTTTTTCGAAGGCTCCTGTTATCTGGAGATAAAATTATTTTTCTTCTTGGACAGTAGTTTCATGCACAAAATTCTAAATAAGTGTTTTGCTCTTGTTGTGATTCAACATGATGTAATTAACACCAGTGCACTGCACGAAATGACTGGTTTGAAAAATTACAACCAGATAAGATTTTGATGGAAAAACTAAAACTGGATTTTTGCAGCCTCTTCTGGCACTTGCAGAAGAGTGCCAGAGCTCTAGTAATATTACTGATCTGTTTTTGATTTTAATCAGAAGTAGAAACATAGATGCTAATGAAGAGACTTGGATTTCACAGAAATTTTCACAAAAGGCAGGCTGGAAAATTATTTGCTTTAGGCACCTAGAAATTTGTTTTTACACCTGCAAAAATATTGGCCTCATAAAAGTAACATCTCTAGCAGTAAAATTTAATAGACACATGCTATGCAAGATGCAAAACCCATTGGGAAATACATCTGGATTTTAGTAAACACTAACACATTATATTATCCTTAATGTATCTTTAAGACAGACAAAAAGGGAACATCTCAGGCTTGATATTAAGACTGTTCAGAATGACATGCATTTTGTTTTAAAAAAACACCATGTTTGTGGAGTGACAGGAGACAGATAATATTCTGAAATAGTTGTATAAATTGTGGGTTTTAATTTGTAGGACAATATACTCTTCCTAAGTGATGTGAATAGTAAATGTCTTCCTTCAGCTTTATATTAATGTTATTCAGCCACTGGGGTCTGACACTGACCTTAAATTGACTTGTTTCTGGCAAGGTAAGAAATTCTTTTGGAATCACATAAGCTTACTTCTGCTGTCCTTTAGATCACTGGTAATTTTCTACTCAACATCAGCATAAAGAGTTTTGCCTCTGTTGCTATGGGAATGTCATGTTTCTCTTCATTACACTGTTCCCCCTCAACCACTGACTTACAGACATCTCTCAGCAACGCATTTGTACTTCTTTGCATACACGGCCATGACAACATCCATACAGGAGAGAGAGAGAGGCATAAAATTCATGCTGAATATCAAATGCCAAATCTGTTCCAGTAAGGCAAGCAAAACCAAAAAAAATGCACTGAAAAGATTTATCCTATTCTCAAGCCAAAAGCAACACCTGCAGAGTCATCTAGAAATGAAGAAACAGTAATCTGAAGGCAAATCTTCTGAAGCAGTGGGAAAGGGAGGACTGTCACAGAACCTTGTAATAAAGCTGATTTCTTGCCATCCTTCAGAGATCATAATTTTTTATTCAAATTTTATTTATTAAGTTTTTTGCTCAAATTTTTATCCTTTTAGACTGCACAGTAAATGGAGTATCTATAGCTTGGTAGTCAAACCAAACACATTTTCAGCAAATTAAATTTATGTCTTATTGATTCAAGAACTTTACAAGTATTATTGATTAACCTTCCAAATATACCTTGAGACACATTAGAAATTTCCCATCAATTTTACAGCTGGAAAAATCAAGCCAACGGTTAAATGGATTACCCTAGGTCTGGTAGTAGGTTAGTGTCAGGAACAGAAGATGAGAATTACAGTTCCAGTTCTGAGATCATAATGGTCTGCAAATTATTGTCATGCAATTTTGTTTCATGTGTGCCGTTAATTGTACTATCCATAAAGGGATTTGGAGACAAGTGATAAAAATACATTTGAGTGCAAAGGCTCTAGACACTTACTAATGTAAAATGCTTTATAGCAGGCAAATCAGACTTAAAAGCTGCCACTTATAGTCACATTCATTTAGGTTTTGAGGGTCCTCCTTCCCTATTGAGGATGCTTAGAGAGTAGCTGTTTCCATTATTTTCCCATACAGCTGTAATGTCACTGCTTTCTGTGGCTGTCTCACTCCCAGAGGCCTTCCTAACCACCTCTAAATGATTTGGATGCAGTTTCTCACACATTAATATTAATACTTGACTGTGAACATCAAACCCTTTAATTGCTTTCATAGTGAATACTTGATGTGTCTGAGTAAATATTCCTTACTTAAAGCTGTAGCTCCATTAGTAATGATAACTACAGTACAATTCACAAATAAATCCCTGATTTTAATATACTTAAAGAATGCAAGATATGAATAACTAATCACTTTATAGACATAGAAAGACATAGAAAGTAGGGAGAAACATAAGAGAAAATATGACTACACATATATGAACTGGGGAATGGTTGGGTTATAAAATGCCAGTTCTTTTTAGAGATCAGAATGCTCATTATCTTTTATAAATTTACCTTTTCCCTCTGCATTTTTTTAACTTGAAATCTCTCTAGCATGACTTCTGGGATGTAGCCAGAATTTTCTCTTTCTGAAGTGCAGGCCTGACTGAAATCCATTTCTTTATCATTTTCCATTAGAGTAGCTCTATTTCTTTTATGGCTTTCCAAACCCTGCACTGCAAACTACACAAGCTTGCAAAAGTCATTGCTCCTTCAGCAAATGCCTCTCTTTTAATGTCACCTCCACCAACCTTTTCAGAAGTAATTTCATAGACAGAAACCAGGAGGCCTTTATCCCCCTGCTTTTCTAACTCTGCCACGTGCAATGTGTGAGTTCTGGGTCATAGAATGGGGTAGAAACCACCACTTCTGGCTCATTCCCATTGGGGTGCCTTATGCCCCACTGCTTTCCTATTCCTGAAAGTAATTAATGAGGGTTTTCTATGTTCATGCAGTCTAACTGGCCTTATTTCCAATAAAGCCCAAATCCAAAGAGAAAATAAGGCATCTAAGTCACACTGCAGACTTTTTCATCTCCAGAGACCATCTGAGGAACATTTTAAAAATCAGTCTCCTTCAGTGCACTTAGTACAGTAATTTAGTGGTCAAAGCTCTCACACAGCCTTGGGAATATTCTATTTAAAATCTTGCCTCTGCCATCTCCTCATAACTCTAGGCATTGTGTAAATAATGTGGTCTGGAGATACTACCTAACTAGCCCCTAAATCTGCTGGTCACATATGTAACTATTCACTGTCAACCTAAGCAGGAAATGCATTAATAATACAGTTCTTTATCCTAGTATTTAGAGTTCTTATATTTCATTTTTTTTATCTAATCTAATAGTAACTGAGGTTTAAGAAGTTAACAGCTGAAGGTCAGAGGTTTAGGCAGATCCATATTTGATTTAGGTGCCTAAATCTATTCCATTCTCTTGACTTTAGATTTTACATGTTCTGCAATGATACATTCAGATTTGTGGCGCCTTAATATACAGACTCCTTTCATCTCTAGGAAAAGATTCCTTCCAGGACTCTCCTTGTCGCTGCTTCAAGGTATTCCCAGCATGATTAGATTACACTCCCAACAGTCAGTCGTAAAGCTCTTACATTAGCAGAACTAGCTAGGCCAGCCACGAGAAGTTCTTGTCTGCAAATTACTATTATTAGGCCAGTGAGTTTGGAGTAAAATATCCTGTACTTTGACATAATACATGGCACTGCAACAGTATCCATTCTGGACAAAATGTCCAGCTTACAGCTGGATAAACATGTTATGTGATGTGTGAGCAACTGGCTCACGGGTGGGGCACGAAGGGTTACAGTAATGGGGTCACATCAGGCTGGTGACTGGTCACCAGTGGGGTTCACCAGGGCTCCATCTTAGGCCCAGTGCTCTTCAATATTTTGTTTAATGGCTTGGCTGCAGGATGAAGGAATACTAATTAAGTTTGTCAATGACACTAAATTGGGAGAAGCTGTTAACTCTATTCTGTGGTAATAAATAGTAGTCACAAATACACGTAATTTGTATTTTCTCCAAAGTGGGGCAAGTAGTCAGTCACGTTGTCCCTTCTGAAGAATTTCTTGTCTAACAAAAGCCAAATATCTGCAGAACAGGGTGGCTGATTAGGTGAATCCTAATGGTTGTTTGCTAATTATTATCCTTTTCCTGCAAAGTTACAAATGCCTCTTGAGAAATCAATCAGAATAGAGAACACTCAGGAATTTCTTACTGCCTTTTAGGAGCCACACCTAAAAAAAAGGAGCAGAAGAGAGTTCTGTCTTTTTAATGAAGCCTAATCCCTTCTGGTTTTTAAAATCAAACATGTCCAGGAAAGAGGCAGCTATTAAATATTAACTAGTTCCCTTTTAGTCGTCTATCTACTTGGTGTGATTCTAACTTTGTACTTGTATTCTGGATCTTCTCTCCATATGCTTTTCTACTAACCTTCTCTCCATATGCTTTTCTATTAACCTAGATATTCTTCCATCTCTGTAGCAAACACACTGAATATATTCTCTGCCTGTAGGGAAGAAGAAAAAAGAAATGTTGCCTTATATATCATAGTGCTTTTATAATTTCTCTCAGGTCATATTATGGGGAAATACAAAAGTTGTGATGAGACCCAACTTAACCAGAGCTAAGTAAGGTTGCAAATTTTCTCCTTAGGATAACTATCAAAAGGAATCTGAAGTCCTTTAAAGTGCACTCTCTGCCCAAGTTTTACTGGGATAAAAAAGTTAGAAGAGTTAAGGCTTCAGGCCCGGAACTGCAGGCTCACAGGCTTAGCTATGAGTTTAACTTGAATGTATGTATTGAGGGTTCTTTAATACCTCAAGATAGCATTAAGAGAATAAGCCATGGACTTCTTCTCAAGACAAGAGAATCTAGGGGAGGATTGAGAGGTCATCATAACTCAGCAGCAATTTTAGCAATGTGAAATATTTAGCTGGAGATATTCCATACTTCTTTTGCCAAATGCTTACATTTTTACTAATATCACCAATTTTTGTACACACAATAGTATTTTTGTATCATTATGTAACAGCTCTTCCCACTAATGCACAAGAACAGAACTTAGACTGCAGATGAAGCAGAACTATGTAGAACTATGTAGAAAGGGAAACTTACTCATACAGCGCTGTGCTATTTACGACAGAAGCTGGAAATGTATGGTACTTGGGGAAAGGAAAGCAATATTTTTATCAAAAAGGAAAATAAGTGTTGCTGTGCGGAATTGCTTTCTGGCTATGTAATGGAAAAATCATCCTACCCAAACATTTAACAGGTGATCATTAATTGCGTGTTCTTCATTTCCTGTGTTTTTAATTAAAGGTTGTGATTTTTGTTTTGAATATTTTCAGCTGCAATTGAAATTAGAGGAGCTGTGCTATATTTAAATACAGAGTGCTGTATGATGTAACATATGCTGATATAAATCAGGTTCAGACATTCAAAAATGGCATCCAAAAACAACGGATGTTCCTGTCTGTCATGCCTGTGTGTCCAGATTCCCCATTTGTCAAGTAAGAAGAACAATTCTTCATATTATGAAGCCGATAAGGGAAAATAATAAATCAGTGTTTGTGAAGCTCTTGAATATTGTATTAAGGCCTGCTACAGAAAACCTGTAGGGAATATTATCACTCTTGTCTTCAGTGTATAAAGATAACATGGGACCACACCAATTTCTGTTCATTAACTGAGCAAGAAATGAGACTGAGCCCTGGAGGGAGGATATGGTCTAATGTACACACAAAGGTCCAAAAGTGCAAGCAACCTTCACAATTACATTTCACAGCATTATATTGCGTAGTCGAACTCTTTAAAGCTTTTAACACTTTTTTTTATATTCAATAAACATCTATACAATCAGCAGGTGCCAAATAGGATTATGGGAATCATAGCATAATCAAAATAATAATGACTGCAGTATATATGAGCCAAAAAGAATCCATATTGCTTTCAAGTATATCTCTTCCTTCTCAACATGGCAGTGTTATTTTCTCTCAAGCAATACTTTTGATACCTCTGAGGTTATTCCGGCTAGCGAGGTAAACACACCTGCACTCTGAGATTTAATTCAAACCTGAAGAAAACTGAGATTGGGATAAACTGCAAGCAATTCTCAGCATTCTTCAGGCTGAACCCATTGCTCACAATTTTGTAAAGAATATCCTAAGGGGAAACAAATTATCCAAGAGAAGGAATCTCTGTTCTCATACACTCAGGAATATTAGTTTGACACCAGAATAAGGACAAATATGGATAAATTCTATGCTGTACCTTATTGCTTAAAGTTACCTGTAAAGGAGTCCAACAAATATAGTTTCTCTTTCATGGACTGTTTAAAATATTTACCTTGGGAAGTTGTTTATTTCTTTTCTGATTTTCATCATGTGTGATGCAGCTTACTCTGCCACAAATAAACAATTTTGGCTCAGAAGAGGAGAGTCCTATCTCCTGGTCTTTGAACCCTAACTCTTTGCTTGTCATAGTTCAAACACAGAAATTTCACCCCTCTCTAAATCAAACACAGTGTGTTGGCCACCACCATGACAAGACATGATCACTAAGACTGATGACTAGATAAAACAACTCCAACTTGTTAATGTACTTAGTTAAAAACACAGGAACTTGTAATTTCTTCTTGAAAGAAAGTTGTCTTTGAATATCTTTTCTTCATTCATCCTATTCTTAATATGTTACTTTCACGCCAATTTTTCTCTTCCTATATGAAAACATTCGAGATATCCCAATTTTGTCAATTCGTTTACTTCCAGTGGCTACCACTGAGACTACCCATAGTGGGCAATTCTGCTTGTATATGAGTAAGGATGGCAAAATCTGGTTCATTAATTTTAAATAAATCACCTCATTTCAAATTTTTAGTTGACCTGTATCTTACATAATGTTCCAAATCTAAGTTATTGGAGATCACAACCAGCAGTGAAATAAATTATGTGAACTTAATATCCAATTAGGTTAAGTTAAACAGAAGTTGGAGACCAGAAAATACTTTATTAAGAATGTTGAGGAATTATGAATATGGTTTAGAAAGCACAAAGCTCAGCTACTACTTTGGGGAACATAGAGAATATGTTTCTGCATGTTTTACTGAACTAATGTGTTCTGAATAAAGTGAGTTTTCAAACTTGGGAAGCTGAGGTGGAATGCTGCAGGTTGAAGGTGTGAAAAACATGCCAGATCTACAATACAGAAAAGCCAAAGAAAACAGGTTGAATTAGGAAACAGAGAAATTGAGTCTGGTTCTCATCTCTCAATTGAAATTGGACTATGTATGTGGTAGAGTTTGGATTTAATATAGGAATAAAATATTGACATTTAGAGGTTTTTTTCGGTTGTCAGTGAATAAATACTTGTCATTTAAGTCGGAGAGAACTGACTTAAATGAGAGCAGAGAGAACTGCTCTTGGATGTGCAAGAGGTTTGCACAAACTTAGTACATATGATATAACTATCGTAGGAGACATGAATCTTCTTGGATCTGCAGCTAAAAGCTGTGCAAAAGATTTTATCTTAAATGGTACTAAATGTCTACGTAGGGATAATTAACTGTATATTAGAGTCAACTTTAAGTTGAATTTAAGCTTCTAGGTCTCTCGTCCATCATGGACCCTCAAGTATCCAACATTTTTGCAAACACTTGCAAGTACCCACCTACTGTTCAGTTCACCAGATCCTTTGCAATATCATAAGATCCCAAAATAATCCATATGGGGCTGGCAGATACGACACAAAAGCAGTGGGATACACCTGACCTTTTCAACAGCAGCAGGACGCCAGGAAGCGCATCCTACAAAGTATCAAATGGTAGTTGGTGCTTGAATCAAAAACGGAATCAAACCCCTGCTGTTCAGCAGGTTTTGGTTGAGTTTCAGTAGGACTACCTGGATAAGCCTGTATCCAGCACTAAGGAATTTTCTATAATCTTCTCTCCTGAAACTGCACTTCGTTTGCAGAATTTAGAAAATATATTCCATAATAATTTCTGTTGCATATATTGCTTTCCCATTCTTCTGTATGCTCTAAGTGTATTAATTCTTTTGTGAGTTTTTATTATACACTTTTCCTAAAGAAAAAAATATTAATGATCCAATAGATTTAATATATATTTTGGACAAATATCCCTTAATTTTAAATTCCTCACTCAGCATTTGTGAAAATTGAAAAAATACCTGGTAGTTATCCAAAAATATTTCAAATAAGGACCAATACATAGCTTAGAACAAGTTATTTGCAAAATCACACATATATATAAAAATAATGTGGAGGTTTTTTCTTTCCCTTTGATCACTTTTCCTTTATAATTAACTGCAAACTTGAAACCCTAGAGAATATAAAGATCTTCATTTTTAGCATTCACAGGAAATAGGAAAGAGGTGAATCATCGATTAATGTTAAAAAGAACTACGCAAATGTATTATTGTAATCAGAAAACAGAACTGATTCACCTACTTCATTTGAACCTCTTGGGTTCAAATAAATGCTAAGTCTTTGTCTTTTAATATTACATTAACAGCAGGAGTCCTTTTCTTGGGAAAATATCAAAACTGATGTAGCCTTGGATTTCTAGTGGCAATTACTGTGGTTAAAAAAAAAATATTTACAGTATGGAAAATATTGCACCCTATTCCATTTTCATGGTTGAAACATATTTTAAGAAACTATGATTAATTGCAGTCTTTCAGTTGAAATTATGGTATTTGCATTTGAGAAAGAGTATCATCCATGCAAAGGGTGGCAAGTTCTTAAAAGTCACTTTCAGTTGTGAGGAAGTGCCTTAGTATGTTGAAATATGAACAAAAGAGATCACTTAGTGCCTTGCTGGATGAGTATATATAATTTAAATGCTTTTTCTCATACTGTATACATGACCTGAACTACATCAGATTCATAATGTAGTCATTCCTACCTCTAAACAAGTTTAAAGAAAAAGTGAAGCAATTATTTTCCCCAGATCTAACAGTGTTGCCTTCCCACTAAGCAGTTGCTTTTTTTATTTGTTTTTCTTTTCACCCTCCTCCATTTTCTTTTCCTTTATAAGACACTTAAGCAAAAGATTGAAATTCATCATCATGACATGGATAGCAGAGAAAACTTTTCAACTTTTTTTTTAGGTGATCCATTTCTTTTTACAGCAAGTTTAGAACCACTGCATATTTATCCTACAGTATTCCTTAGATACAGGGAGGTCAAGGATGATATAAAAATTTAGAAGTAGTAGAACTTGAGATGAAAAGTTCACAGAGGGTGGCTTTGAAAGGAATTTCAAGAGATTACCTAATTCATCCTCTTCAAGGCAAGACCACGTATACATATATTTTTCTTCCCAAATATTTAACTAAACTATTAATTGAGATTAGTTTAGGATTGTCATTTCTGTCTTACAAGGGTGACACACTGGTTATTCCTGAGAATGGAGTCATAACTCTATTTTTTATATTTTCTTATATTTGTGTTGATACTTTGAAATTTAGACTTCCAGGAGAATTTTTATAAAAAATACATGAAGATTGGGGAAATTCAGGAGAGAAATTCTGGTAAATGATGTGTTATGCCAGAAATTCTACTGTCAGTAGAAAGAATCTGTGATAAAGTTTGGATTTCTCTATTTGGTCTTCAAAAAGAGTGAGACGGAGAATTTTCTATGCTGCTGTTGAAAAACGGTAAAAGTAGAATGAAATAGTTGGCAAGCAAGACCAAGGTATGGGCCTCTCCCATTTCTCACTACACTGGGCAGCTTTTAGTGCTTTCTTGTGTAAATGTAAATAGGACCATTCAAGACCTGTTTTTTTGGAAACTGTCTTGCTTACCTACCTCTGAATCAAACCCCTTCATCTCTAATGGAATTCATGCTTATATAACCATCTTAACAGAGAAAGGTTCTCTAAATGGAATTTCCCCTTTTCAAATTACCCATTCACAAAACAAAGGGAGGCAAAATTCTCAGTGAGCTACAGCACTGACTGCACATTACTCATGTAAATTGTATTGCATTCCTTTTGCAGGAAACAATCTATGATATTTTGCTTTTACTGGAAATATTTTCTGTATGATTCATAATTAAGTGTGAATTAAACAAATTAGATCTATAGAAATGGTTTTAAATTCTAGAGCAATTACTTTAGAGAACTAGAGTCCTCCTGGGAAGGAGATTCTTTGTAAACACATTTTAAACTGCACTAAGAAACCAGTAACAGAAATTTCTCATATTTATCTCACTTCAGATAGTCATCATAAGCTGAGTTAGAGACATTTGAAAGAAAAAACAAACTTTCAGATAGAGATTGCTTAGACTCTTAATGCTCCCTAACTCCTTTCTGTTTATGTCTATTCATGTCTGCCAATATTCAGTTTGATTTCAATGTATGGCATTAATCCTGCATGAATGGATAAATATTGGTCTAAATAGTTTCAAGATTAAACATTAAGGAACAAAATAACAGAAAATGCAGAAAGCATAGGGCAGATTTTTATGGACACTTTTCAGGATGGGGAAGAGTCACCAGTGAGTCCAACAAGGACAGCTTTTGAGGCCAGTTTTACACCTTTTCTATCTCTGAACTGAAAGAGGGAATAATAAATTAATATTCAAGTGTTAGGATGATACTAACATCTTTAGGTGTTCAGATGTCATACTTAGGCTTAGGAACTCCAGAAGGACTTCATAAAGAGAACTGAGTGGTCAAAAAGGTGGCAGATGGGGTTCAGTGTGAATAAAAGTAAAGTAATGCATGGAAAAATTACATACATAATGCATATGTAAAACTGAACTGACCGTTACTCTTGGAGATATTAGTAATTATTTAAATTTTGTGGACAAACCAAAGTGTACTCGAGTTTCAACTTCTGATAAGAACATTAAAATGCACAGGTCTTGTGGGTTAACCTTGGTAGGCAGCTCAGTCTCATATTCACTACCTTCCCCCCTGTGGGATGTGGGAAAACTCAAGGGTTAAGATGAAGACAGTGTGGTAGGTAAGATAAAAAGCCATGTGCACAAGGAAAGCAAAATGAAGAATTCATTCACCATTTCCCATGGGCAGGCAGGAGCTCAGTCATCCCCAGGAAAACAGGGTTCCATTACGTGTAATAATGACTTGGGAAGACAAAAAGCATCACTCCTAACATTCCCTCCTTCCTCCTTCTTCCCCCAGCTCTATATGCTGAGCATGATGCCATATGGTCTGGGGAGAGAGAAAGGTGGAAAACTACTCATAGGTTGAGATAAGGCCATTTCCTAAAGCAAAATTGAAAGTTCATGTGTGCACAAGCAAAGAGAAAAAAAAAGTTTATTCTCTACTTCCCATCAACAGCGATATCCGGCTACTTCCTGGGAAGCAGGCATTCAGCAACAGGTAGTGGTTTCTCTAGAAGGTAAACATTGTAAATAGCAAATGCCACCCATTTCCTTCTCCTTTCCTTATCTTTTATATCTAAGCTGACGTTATATGGTATGGAATATCCCTTTGTTTAGTTTAGGTCAACTGTCCTAGTTGTGTCCCCTCGCAGGATCTTGCTCATCCCCAGCCCCTTGATGGGGGAAATGTTGAGAGACGATGGAAGGAATGTTGAGAGACGATGCTGATGCTGTGCCAGCACTGCCCAGAAGCAGCCAAAACATTGGTGTGTTATCAACACCTTTCTAGCTACCAATGCAAAGCACAGCACTGTGAGGGCTGCCATGGGGAAACAAACTCTATCTCAACCAGACCATAATACACGCATCCAAAACCAGTGCAGTAAGGCACTGTTTCTATCTTAAATAATCCATAATCTAGGCAGAAAGTAATGTAAGTGACCTTTGTGTGAGAAAATAGATAGTTTGAGCTAATAAAAAAGCAAAAGTGAAAGGTGAAAGTAGGACAAAAAAAACATAAACGTCAATGTTTTCTCTTTCTATTTAATCACCAGTACGGAAGAAAAGTAATAGGTAGACATACTGCGGTAAAACTAAAAAAAGTTATTTAAAAAATAATACTTTATTTTCGAAAACTAACTTTTCACCAAAGGCAGTATTGACGTTAATGAACAGCATTGTGGAAAAGTAGGTGTTTTTCTATTTTGCATTTTCTTCTAAATGTTTTTTTCCTCATTTGATCTTCTTATTTTTTTTTTTAATTTTTCTCAGGAGAGAAATATTGGGGAAAAAAGTGATTTCCTCTCAAGTGTATAGAAAAAATCTCAAACCAAGTGCCATGTGCGAATCTGCTTCACTTATGGTGTTAATGCAAAATCTCTAGTTGCCAATTTTGCACAAAAAGGACATTTGCACACGCACACTTTATGCTTGACTTTGCAGTTAGCTGTTTGAAACACACTAGGGTCTGATTAAAAATTCACGTCAATCAATGGGAAACTTTCTATTTGATTTCCATGAGATGATCAGACACAAAAAGGAGACCAGATAAAGTTTCATCCTGTATAATTTAGATGAATATTTGTGTTGTCTTTCTAGTGTTTCATTTGTAATATGTGACAGTATTAAAGGCCTAAAGTGATCTCTATATTCTGAATATCAGACCTACTCAACCTGGAATTGCCCAAAATAAAGTGTTCTTCTTTCAAAGGACACTTCTTGTCAAAGAGCTCTTTTTAAGTATTGGAGAGGAAACCAGAAGATATTGCTTTTCTCCCCCAGTGTTGGTATCAGTTCAGCTGAAGTAGATAATATTCCCTAAATTGAAGGATCTCAGCTTTGTCCCAGCAACACTACACTGAGTTTCCCCCTTACTGCCCAGATCTAGTTTTTTTCATATGGCCTGTCCCTGGCTCTGAGTTTAACATTAATTTCATTTGTTTGTTGATCTGAGTGTATATTTTGATCTACAAGATCTATGACCTTGTAAATCCTGCATTTGTGCTCTTCTGTTATCATCTGTGGATTTTAAATACTCTGTTTTATGGAACACTAGCTTCTGCAGGCAAATCAACCTCAGATTGACTTTGGTGACGTACTATTTGGTTCCCACTGGATGGCTTGAACTTGTCATTTACAGACTCTGGATGATAGAAGTTCTACTGAAATCAACAGTGTATAAAATACTTGAAGGTTTGTATGAAGAAGGAAATTTTGTGAGTCTTCTCACCATGAAGTACATTAAAAATTACAACAAATGCTATGAAAATGTTACTAGGACAGAGTTACTGGAATACTGTAATTTTGGTGTTGGAAAAAATTCTAGTAATAAAACAGTCAGAAAAATTATCTTCAAACTTTTGATCTCTCTGTTTCTTGTTCTTCTTTAGCCACAGCAGTCAAAATATCAGTCAAAATGTCATTTCCATCCCAAGATAAAAATTGCAAAAAATCCAATAAACTCCTATGAAAACTATGTAATCATACAGAACAGCACCAAATATCAGGGACAAAATGAATTAGGAGTATATTTACATGACAGATTGCTGCACCATGCACAAATACCCAAATTACAATACAACGAGCCAGCTCAGGTGACAAAAGAAATTGAATTCCCATCCACTGTCTTTTGTTAGTACATGCTCGAGTTTCCTGTTCTCACATGCATTTGGGGAGTCAGACTAGTCTCAAGTGTCTGGAATGATCTTCTATATTGGGGTTTCATTACCTCAAGATCTCTTCAAGTTGTTTGTTTACGTTCATACCATCATTTTGAAAGCAGACATTTTCCTCTTCAAGATTTCATGAAGTGCATTCCCTGTGTGCACATAGCATCTGTGGGCCAGCATCCTCAATAGCAGATCTTCAGCTTGAGCAAATCGGTGCAGTTTAACTGCTGAATCTCATGAAAGTATGACAAAACAGCAGAGTAAGATTCAAGAACAGCATCACGCAAAAATTTAATTATGAGCCAAATACTAATCCAAAATGGACAAAGATTATGCTCTGAGTTTGTTTGCACCGGAAATCTTGTATGAAGAGCTCATCTACTTTGATCCATCTTAAATTGTTGGAAAAGTGGTAGGAACAGCTCTTATTTAAAACCCCAGAGACAGAAAAAAAAAAAAAAAGAGAGAAGAGATTAATTAATCTACTGAGATTCTGTCCTTTCGTATATTTTAAAATAAATTAATCTGCCTGCAACAATTCAGACCAGGGAATTAAAAAAAAAAATCTTAAGGAAAACGTTCTCAGAACTCTTTTTAACTTTTCCAACACTGTATGGAGTGAGAATTTTCTCAGAAACTAAACTTAGAAATACTGTTTTAGCAAAACAAATCATCAGTAGATGATCTTCTGAGTTTACCTAAGGGAGCAAAAATGTTTCAAATTAATCTTCTAATATATGGCATGAATTCCATAACACCACCTACAGAAAACACTAGCTTGACAGAGACATTGTTCTTGATAGATATAATTTTAAACTAATCAGCATGTGTTTTGAACTACTGAAATCTGCAATTCCTTCTTACATTCTAAAAATAAGTATGTTTAAGTAATACAGTGTCAGAGCTTGTAATTCACTACTAATTACTTCAGGGGACATAGAGATCTTGTTACAAAAAGAAGTAAAAATAAAAGCTAGTCATAACCTTAAGGTAAGAATATTGAACTAAATCACTGATTACATTTCTGCTATTAGAAGCTAAATATCATTTCCATTTTAATGCTAATATAACATTGGAGAATAATTAAGCCAGAAATAACAACCTAAAAAAAAATTTCACCATACTATTTCATATATGCTAAAAAACTAATTGCATGTTATTTTTGGTGTTAATTATATCCATTTGAGTTATATCTGCAGATAAGAAATCCTTAACCAATTTCCTTTGTCACCACCTAACTTGATCACCCCACAAGATCCGTTGCAATCCTAAAACTTTTTCTTCCACACAGCTGTGCTGAAACTCCCAAGACACATCTTAGGATGACCTAGATCGTAGTCCTGTAGGGGGCAGAGGAAGAACCCTGCAACCCTTCCCTAGGGAGACAAACTGATTGAAATATGTCTCAGCACTGAAGACAGTGCATTAAATTGTCCAGGTGGCTTTACAGATATAGCACAGCTTATTTCCCTTCTGAAATTCAGTTCAAAGAGCATGAAAGGATGCGTGCATGAATGATGAAACATTTTCTGACTGGGTACATTTTTTGCTTGTTAAACTTTCATTTTCTTCACTTTAGATTGCAAGGAATCAACATCTAAAATACTTCAGTCTCTTCAGTAGCAGCATTTTTCAACATAGAGTATTTTTTAATTTCAGTCATAATAGAGGAATAGTACAGATGCAGTCTGTATGTTTGCAACCTCTTTTATGTTTTAGAGCCATCTTTATTTAAGTTTGTTGCATTATGTGTTAAATGGTTAATTTAATTTGTTTCATGGGAGTTTCCAGTTTCCAGTTCAGCTTAGGGTAGTTGCTTTGCCTATTGACTATGTTGTTCTGCTACACTGAATTAGAGACAGCTTGAAATAGTGCTCTTGTACTAATGTTCCCAACTTCTCCTCTAGGGTCTCAGTAATTATTGTTTTGTGATTTAGCAGAATGAAGCAAAACAGATAGAGAAAACACAAACAAATAAAATCTACTTTAAAATATATTTCAATCAACCATAGAGAGTTCAGTATTCAGTACTCATACTTTCATGTCACAACATCTTTTTCCAACTCATTTGCTGAATATAATGAATCGTTTGAAATAAGCTTCACAGTAACCTCTATAATAAGTGCAGATCAATCTGACTTGTTGATAACTTAGGATCTGAATTGTGCAAATGCTGCAGTTTACATTAAGGATCAATATCCTCAATGCAAGGATAAAATATTAATATATAGTATGCCAGTGAATCCTAAAATTGTCATACTTCAGGAATAGGGGGGAACTTAACAGAGGGTACAAACATCCCTTTTTTATACACTTGCAGTGTTAAATTGGTTGTAGCTTTCCTGGGTTTGTAGTAAATTCTCTGAGGATATGATCTTTCTGTAGCACTGAAAGAATAGGGAGACATCTTTAAATCTCATTACAGTTTGTTGTGGCCCTCCATAGCTAATATGGCTTTTCATGCGGTGCTCCTCTGAGAAATCTTATTATAAAGTTCTCCCTACAGTAATCCAACTATCATACTGTTTGGATGCTTCAGCTTTAGCACAAAGTTGAGAAATAATACTGAATTTTGGGGGGGTCTGTCAAGCTTTGGTAAAATGCCAATAATAGATAGATAGATAGATAGATAGATAGATAGATAGATAGATAGATAGATAGATAGATAGACAGACAGACAGACAGACAGACAGACAGACAGATTTAAACTAAGCATAAAGAAGGTACGAAATATTTGTTTTACTTTTGTAAATATTCTTTGAAAGTAGCTAGTTAACTATTAATTTGCCCAAATGAGATAATGTTATTTTATTTTACTTTGTCTTTCAGGTTTTCAGAATGGTACAACCAATATTGGTCACATCCATATAGTCACTATTTGATTAAGAGATAGAACCAAAGACTATTGCAGGAGTGGATTTATCAGAGGAGACAGGTAATTTTGGCCACGGCCTTCCTCACCAAACTGAGTTGAGCAAAACAGTGCTTCTTGAGGGGGAGAGAGGACATGCTCATGTCATAAACAACAAGTTGTTGCAACATCTCATGGAATGAGAAGACAGACCAGCCTTACACTGGATCTTGGCCCTCAGGTACCAGCGTTCCCTCTGCTCCCCATTTCAAAATTTAGGAATACAGAGTTTAAGGTTCCATGAGAAGTATCAACACATGACTCCCAAGGGAATTTGCCCCAGCTAAACACAGAGTCTAAAATACTAGGGAGACATAGCCTGTACTCGGGCTGAATCTGGAAGAAGCAACGTGAATTCACTGTCAAATTCACTGCTGGACTTAATAGTTCAGGTGCAACGCATAGAGCTGGACACAGACAGACTACTCCAGTATCAGAACCTATATTTGGGTTGCTCCCTGTGTAAGTACATGTGCCCAGATGGAGCTGAAAGAGAGCTCAAAAAGTAGTCCAGTTGCTTTGAAATCCCATCCTTTATTTTGCTAAAATAATTTTTGATTTAAGATGGCCTAGTAAAATGTAATGGAAGTATGCCCAAAAAACACACTAAACTTCATTAAAGTCACATCTTGCAAGCTACAGTGAAAGTATACAGGTGAAAGTCATCAAAAGTATTAATTTTCCTAAAGCTGATTACTTCAAATGTATGGTTGATTACTATTTCAAAAAAATAAGTAGGAAAATTAGAGAACACTATTACTGGACACTGATAAAAAGAGAAGCTGAATAAACAACAAATCAAAATGATCCCATAAAATGCAATATCCTCATACATTTGCTGGTCTAGTAATGAAATATTGTTGAAATTCATGCCAAAAAATTTTGGATGGCTGATGCACTACAAAGAATAATGAAAAGCAAACAGAATAAATTGCAAACTCTTAAGAATGATAAAAAGCTGCTATCAGGTAAATGAAACAAGTTGATACACCATTAAATGCACTTTACAAACTCATTTGTGTCATAATAGCAGTGTAGCTGGCTGTGCTCCAGGACCTGGGGAAGCAGGCAAATTGCCACATGTCCTTTTTTTTTCATAAACACTACATCCTGTCACCTCTCTGAATCATAATCTATCAATGTCTTTTTCAGAGCTTTGACTGTGATCTCTAAGTATTCACTTGGTATGGTCCCAGCCCACAGTAAAGATGAATTTTACCTCATTTGGCAGGACTTCAGCAAAGGGTGTACATACATTTCTATGGGGAAAGCAGTTAACTGCATTCTGCTAGGTCAGATAGCGGCAGATCCTTTGATTGCTGAACCCACTCAAACCATTCTGCGCACATTCTCCATCTATAATCATCTCAGAACATATGAGTTAAGAGTGGCAACCTTACTTAAATTCAAAGACACACTCTCAGGACTAATTTTTAATACCAAATGTATTAGAATATTTAAAGCTCTTGTCTTCTGAATCTTTCAGTGTGATGGGTATTCAGGAGTATTGTGGATAAGAAAAGATGAAAAAACCCTACCACAGCTCAAAGAGACCAATATAAACCAATTATTTCCCTAGCTGCAACTAAGGGACCAATTAGCAGCAGCTGATATAGAATACTGCAGCCCAGTCAAAAAAGGAATAGCAGCCAGAGGGGTTAGGGTTCTTTTCGGAAAAGGGCCTCAGATCATAAATGTAGTTTTTTAAGAAAAAGTAGGATAGAGAACACATAAGTTATATCTACTAGGAGACAAAGATAGGAGCAACCAAGAGAAGAGGAAAACGCCGACACTTGTATGCTACTGACCTCTCTGACTCTTATCTGTCGGGGGGTGGGAGAAGGACTGGCCTTTAAATGTAAAGGACAAGAAGGGTCAACCTTCTGCGCTTGGAAGGGCTGAAGTACGGGAGTCAGGCCCAGCAGACATTAGGCTTTGTTTGTGCTTTCTATTATGCTTTGAATTTCCTGTTTCTCTGCCATTTGAACTGGCAGGAATAATTCTAGAATGCCACTTCAAAAGAAAGTGAAAAAGAATCATGCTCCTGCAGCTTTGAAATGCTGCCTCTCTAATCTACGATCACACTGACCAGCTGAGCTGAATCATTTAAAACCTTCATAAGGCTAAGACTGCACAAAGAAATGATGAACAGAGCAAGGTCCTCTCTCCAAATTGTGCTGTCAGTAAATTTGCTACATTCAGTTCCATTTTGCTGTTTGTCTTCAATGCAGATGTGTTGATATAGTGTTTCAATCTCATTTAGAAAGGGATAATGGAAGGTTTTTCTCAGATGCATCTTTAGAGTTAGAAGCATTCCTTCTCATCCAATTTTCTGTAAGGGAACTGTTACTATTTCTACTTTTCTATGTGGGGAAAAAAAAAATCCTGCCTTGAATTGCTGAATTGGTCTATTCATTTAAGTTTCTCATCTATTTATTCCTTGGGATTTCTTTGAAATCAGGACAGCAAATCTGAAGTGAAGAAACCCACAAGGATCCCTTTCCCTGTAGCTAGGTTATTTCAAGAACTGAAGTTAGCTTATTTAAAGCCAATTAAAAGTCCACTATAACTCTGTATGTGACTTTACAGGGCACACACATTTCTTAAATTTTATTCCTTGCTTTGCCATTTCAGCTGGGATAGGCTAAAAAGTGCTAACTGTTGTAAGTAAATCTGTTGGTTTAGTTATAGATCCCACACATAATCCGAAACTATCTATTAAGTTTTGAAACATAAAACTAATATCTTAAGACGCAAAGCTAGCTGCTATATTTTAGACTGTTGATGTTGGGTATTATATTTCTAATACAACTTTGTCAAAATTCAGCATCAGGAGTATTCTTAATATTGACTCTAAAGATCATGAGGTTTTCCAAAACCAAAATTTTCTACTTCAGTGTTAGCTTTTATTTCACTAATGTTTTCCTCTCTAATTTTTCTGGCAGATTTTGGCCTAAGCATCTTGGGCACTGCATTGAAGAATAGATAGTAAAGCAGAAACATCAATAGAAATTTAAGGGATTAAGTATTACACTACAATATCATTGGCCACTCTTCATTTTTATCACATAATCATACTCTCATCTATGTCTGTTTGCAAAACAAACTGACAGAATAACTGGGATCATAATATAACATCATCTATTATTATCATAACATCTATCGTATTTTGTGCTTGTGTGTGTAACAAGGATGGTTGCATCTTTATGTGGAGGTAGTGAGCGTAGAAAGAATGCGGGTATCTCACTCTTTTTGATGGTACATAAAATTACCTTTACTAAGTGGACAAAAAGTACAAAATGGCCACTAAAAATCCAGTGGTAACTTCTGTTCTCAAGTACACTAATCGCACATATTCTCCTGTGACTATAAACACAGTGAAGACCTTAACATAAAAATTCTGCTTTTCTTGAGATGATAAAACAAACTGGCCATCCTGGTGATTATGCAGCTGGTCATCACTGTCGATACTTTTAACACAACGAAGCTAACCTCTTTTCATGCAATTGGATGAAAATGCTTATGTTTCCCATGAAGTTGGTTGTGGATGTCAAGCTGATTTTTATTATTTTTAATGTAGTTTCAATTAAAGGAAGGTCTCAGGTGGTGGGATGTCTTCCATATATGATTTGTGTTTGATACCAATATTAAATACCTTTGTAAAACTGTGGGGAAAGGCTGTTCAACTTGTGAGTGTGTGTGTGCCTGCTTATTTCTCTATCTTGCTATCTTCCTTTTATGTCTTTTAAAATATTGGCTCCATTTACATTCCTTGATAATAACGTATACTTGAAATTACTGAAAGTAGAACTTGACATTGGAGCAACTCTATTAAGCATTTTAATTCTGACTGTGAATTCACATTATTCATAACACAGTAGTTTTACCCATTTGGTATCCTACAATTGTTAGCATTGTATTTAAATATATTAATCATATAGAATACTTCCTTACGGTATAGTAGAGTCATATATTTTCAATTTTATGAAAATAAAGTTATATCTCATGTTGTCAAAAAGGGGAAACTATTCTTTTCCTGTAATAAATTTCCTCAGGAGAAATCTTGTAAGATACTCGTCTTAATTACACTAGTATTTTAGTAATGCTGTGAGGGTAAGATAATGATGAGGGTATGAGTCATGCTGAAAAGACCTACAGCCTAAATTAAGATGATTAGTTCTAACTTACTTAAAGCATATTTCCCAACTTTTAAACTACAAAGAGCATCTGTGTACACAATATTCTGCCTAAGGCTGAGTGAATTTGCCAGAATGTATTTTAATGTAAAAAATAAGTTTTCTGAGATGTACAACTAACACAGATTCATCCAAATTGTGAACATATTTTTTCAGTTATTTCAATAAATGGAACTCAGCTTGGAAACACCACTTGTGAATTTGGAGATGAAAACTTTAACTGTCAAGCTAAAGAATGTACACACCTCAAATCTTTCCCATCTCTGAGTAACCTTGTCAAAAAAACATGCAGAAAAAAAAAGAACACAAAGGGTTGGATAGGAAGGGTAACATTCAATTTGATATTGTTACTTAAATGCAAGTAACCATACTTAGATATTTTAAGTTTTGCTAGGTTCGTCCAGAGAAACAGTCAGTTTGGTTAGCAGAGACTAAAGAGAGAGACAGTTTACTAACTGTTAGGACCTGGTGTGCTTTCAGATATCATGATAAATGAAAGATATGTACATGCAACTCTCAGATAAGACACAGAACACACAGAAAACTTTTGTCCTTCTGAAGTGCCAGGTGTCCCCCAGAGCAGTTTATATGGTGTAAGGTGCCTACATATGGACAAGTGAGTCCAGGTCATAGTGGCTCCTTCTGTGCTTTAGGTCCGATTTAGGCAACATAACCAGTGTACATTAAAAGTGTTAATTATGATATGATGAATAAATTCAGTACCTATGTAATGTTTCCAGGGATGTTTTATAGAAATTATTAGTAGCGGGTACATATTACATTCTTTTCCGTGCTAGTCTTATGTTTGAAACAGTGCTGGTTTAGCCTTGGCAAGCAGCCAAAAGTCCACCCAGCTGCCCACTCCCTCCTCCTCCTCAAAGGGAAAGGTGAAGAAAATATGATGAGAATGATCATGAGATGAAATAAAGACAAGGAGATTGCTTACCAAGTGCTGTCGCAGGACAAGCAGACTCTGCTTGGAGAACATTTGTATACAGTCAATCAAAAAAGATTTGGGTTGTGAGAAACAAACGTTAAAACAGGACCTTTCCTTCAACCTCTTCCAGGCTCAGCCTCACTCCTGCACTCCTTACTCCTGTGCTGCCCCAAGGAGTGCAGGGTGGGAGTGGGGTGGGGATTAAGGTCAATTCATAATGGTTTCTCTCTGACACCACGTTCACACTTTCTCCTGCTCCAGCACTGGCTTCCCCATGGAATGCAGCCCTATGAAAAAAACCCCTCAGCTTTCTCCAAAAGGTCAGTATTCCTTCAGGAAATACTAATCTGCCCTGGTGTGTTTCCTCTATAGAATGCAGTGAACATCTGCTCTATGGAGCACCTCCTCTAACCTTGCTGTCCCCCACTATTTTTGTTTCCCTCCTCTTCTGTCTGACAATCACTTTTTGTCTTTTTAAATACTATTTCACAGAGGTGTCACCAGCTTTGCTGACAGGTTTCACCTGTGTCCTATGGGTCCATTGCAGAGTCAAATAGAACCAGATGGAACCAGCTGTGCCCAGCATGGGATAGTCCCCCTGACCTCTTCCCATAGAGGCCACCTCTGCAGCCCCTCCACTGCCAGTCTTGACACCTATACACACTACAGAAGCCAAACAAAACAGAAAAAACCCCTCAACCCACAAATGCATTATTTACATCAAAATAGTCCCTCTTATAATTTGAATTCAGGGGTGAATCTGTCCAAAAGGCATAGTGAGAGCAGAATTTAATCAGCTAGGCAGACATACCCGTACCGCTCAGAAGTCTGCCTTTCATGTTCTTGTAAACGGTGGTGACAGAAGCTCAGATCTTCCTGAGATGATGACGGAGGAGATCTTTACAAGTAGCACAGTATAAGCTGATTCTATTTTAAAAAGAGTCAGAAATTAATTCTTACCCTTGTACATGTCCAGGTCCAGTTTTCTCATAATTTCCTTCACATTACCATTTATTTTCTTATATATTAGAATGAAAGCAGAATCTTTACAAAGAATCTTTCATTTCTTACCAGCAAAATTATTAAAGGATATACTTGCTTCAATATATTATTGAGGTTTGAATGTATGGACAGATTCTTGATCTTATTTACTTATAAATCCTTTCAGTTGAAGTTACCCAGCGGGTAGCAGTTGTAAGATTCTCATTTCTAATGATTGAAACAATTAAGAGTTTCTAGGGACTGTTTTATCCCATCCTCAAACAAGAATCTGTAATAGATTGTATGAACTCCACTCTGGAAGTGACCAAGCTGGATTCATCTGGCTAAAAAACGCATCTAATGCTGTTTGAAATACCCCAGTGTATATCATCTGGTCTCCAGCTGCTGTTCCAGAAAGGTCTGAGCATCCCATGGGCTCCTTTCATATTTGCTATACTTGGGTGGATTTCTTATATACACAATGATTCAAAAAATGCACTGACTGCCCCCAATCTGTGGTCAGTGACTGACTCCATTCTTCACCAAAAGATGGATAGACTCCAATAACTCTATCAACTCCATTTTTCCTGTCCATATTTGGAGTGTAGATAATCACTATTCATGTGGATGTTTTTACATGCCAACAAATTAATTTAGGTTTTCTAATCTACAGCTGAATCTCACTCCCAAAATCAGTGAGAGGAATTCCCTTCTAAATTTTCCTGTGCAATAAAAAATTAGGCAATGCACAGATGCACTTGAAGTAACAGGAATATAACTACCTACAGTGTTACATTTTTAGGACTTCAGTCAAGGCCAAATCTCCCAAACTATTTCTGGCTATGATTTAACAGTTTTTATAGGACAGATACCATTCCCACTAAGCATTTTGGATGTGATTGCCCTGGTCTGAGCTCTAAAATATTTTATTAGTATGTATTTGACCAGACTGTGCTAGCTGGCATAAAAGACAGAGAACAAGCCCTGGTACCGTTTTTACTTTGAAAGATGCAGCCAGACGATGCCACAATTAGTCAGCTACAAATCTCCCCAGTGAAAAAGTAATTTTCAGACGGCTAGTTAAATGCAAGAAAACATGAAATGGTGTCCTCCTGCATTATCCACACACTACTACAACCACAGAGAAGAAAGCACTGGCAGCATCCACCCATGAATGTAAAGAAGTTGAGCTTAGGTTGCCCAAAAAGCACGTGTGCCCTTTCTCATGTGCTGTGTATAAAATAAACCTGTCACAGTAGCACTAATGAATCACAGTACGTGTGACTCTTCTCCACTTGAGTTATCTTCTCCACTTGACCTCACATTGAGGCATCCACTTACAATAACTTTCCTACAGAAAAAAATCATAGAACTATGGAATGGGTTGGGTTGGAAAAGACCTTAAAGACCATCTAGTTCCAACTTTCCCTGCAATGGGCAGAGACACCTTCCATTAGACCAGATTGGGCAGTTAGGCTGGGCTTCTTGGGATGAGTAGATCTGTTGGCTCTACGTCCTGACTTCTAAGGGCAGGAAAGTGCTAGTCCCATGCTGATATCATGTATCACTGAGTTTTCCAAGGACTATTTTTTGTCATGTTTCTTTTCTATGTCTCTGTGTAAAGGAACAAAAATAGAAAAAGTAACCACTGTTTTTGTGTGCTGAGGGTGTATTAAATTATTAAAGCATAAAGCTATTCAGCAGAAAATATATGCTATGCTTTTCTCTTAATAGAAATTGGCAAATGCTCACTTTTTAATGCCCTTTATATGCAACATTTTTCTGTCTTAAAATGTCTCATACTTTGTAAACTATGCTTTAGAAGCCTCTGGAGATATGATGATGAAATATTGATTGTCATTTTCTTGACTTTTCCCACTCCCCAAGCCCTCTTCACCACCTGCAGTTCTTCTGATTTATATTTTTTTATTATTTTGACAAATTAAAAACACTTCATACTGTGAAATAACTAGTAACAAGGGGGAATTTCATACACACATACATAAGAAAGAAAAACAAACAAGCATGAAGCACATATATTTCTATTACTGCTAGATGAGCTAACTTTTCAATCTCTGGACTCCAGCCTTGCCTTTGAATTTATGAGCTGAATTCAGAACACTCATTTCTTGATTCTGCAGACACTTGAGGGAATGCCCAACTTCAATTTTATGAGCAATTATATGGAAGTCATATGTTAATAATTTAATATAGTATAAAACACTTATAGGCTCTTTACTGTTAAACTGACCTCAGAGCAATAGTCTTGTAATTTATTTCAGTCATCCTAAGTTTGATTTTGGATTGTCTTCTTTTGGATTTTTTTCCAGCTTACTCCATGACTTTTCTAAACTACTCAAAATTATGATCCATAAATTTACCTAGAAATTATGCATTGTGGATTACTGAAATCCATGGAAGTTAACATCTCAGGTTAAACCTGCAAAATTTTCCCAATAGGTAGGACGTGAAAGATAAATGCATAAGATCAGGCAGACCTTCAAAAACCTGAAGGACAGAAAATTGTACCCATATGCACTGTAAGTTACGTCTGCAAAACTGCTACTGCAAAATTAGGAGTGCATGGCTCATGAAGGCTAGAAGAAAAATTTTGTCTAATAAATCTGCATCCATAATTTTGTGTTGCTGATTAGGAAACTGGCACAGACTGCTGGTACCCCCATTCAACTTTAACCTTTAACTTAAGGTGTCCTAACAGAGACTGCGTCTACTAATTCCATGTTGAATCTTGTCTGTCTAAGATGGTTCACTTCCATATGTCAAGAGGGTAAATCTTACCCAAAATCTACAGAACATGAAAAGGTATACCAAAACTTGGGAGGAAAACTTGTTTACTCATATAAAAATAATTTCAATATTCTGTCATGATTAGCAAAGCGAAAAATGCATTAAAATATAATAACTTGGAGTATTTTAAGTAGAAAATGAAGTGGAAAGTCACTGTATAACAGTATCTAACAAGAGCTGGTCTCTTTTTAATATCACGGACAGTGAGAATCTATGAATATTTCACAATCTTTCTGCTTACTCTAAGTTTTAAGAAATATAAGTCCATGAGATGGAAAGGTACATTTTTCAATGTTCCACTTTAGCACAAAGGATTTTCACATTTTACAATTTCCAGTTATATTTCCATTGCAAATTCGACTGTGTTGCAGCAAGAGGCAAACTAGCAGGTTGGTGACTCTTAACATTTTCATTCAGTAAGTAATTGAAAATTTAAAAAAAAAAAAGCAGTGTACTTTAAAATGATCTTTTGAATTACAACAGCAACACAGTCTTATGTATCATTGCTAATGCAGAATAAGGGGAACTTGTAAAGCCATCTGCTAATCCTTCATACATGCTGTAAGTTCAGTTCCCCTTTCATATCTACCCACAATGACATTTCTGAAGTACAGCAGAAATAGGACTAACAATATCGACTAACCAGTAGCATTAGAAACAAGGTCACTTATGGTACAGTGGTTATCACACACTGTTAATTCTTGACAATATACCGTGCATCATTGTCTTACATTTTGGTCTGCATTGTTGATGTCAGGACATAAAAGATTAGCCAATTCTTGTTAAGAGGTACTTTGAAACTTTTCTTTACAATTTGAACTAAAGATTTTTATTGATCTGACCCCTATTTCACTGCTGTCACGAGCTCAACCAAATGCTTTCAGAGGTCCTGATTCTTAACCATGGGAGGGCAAAGCCATCCAATATCTTCCACCTCTGCAACTGCTGTTTGAACTGAATTAAACACAGATCTGGCTAAATACTTCAGGCACATTTTATTTTTAGAATTGACCTAAAGTCTTCTGAGCATTATGGAAATTATAGCTATGGAGATAAAGAGCATGCCTTTTTCGATTTTTGCCCTACAGGTGATGTTACTGAATAGCTTTGACATTCAGTAAAGATTTGCAGATACTTGCTTATTTTGTGCTACTTTATATCATTGTTCTTATTACAGATATCTTCTTTTCTTGTGTTTTACTAGCTCTAGCTTTAAATGTCACAACAGTTGAATGGAGAGTTGATATTGCTCATTTGCATAGGTTAAGAAGCAGACCTGTTAACTGTTTCACTCTGTGCTCACTATCTGTTTACAGCTACAGTCAATACGGGTGTAGCTGGAAGCCTCAAGTAAGGTTTTTTCAGGAGATGAAGGAAATTAGTTTAGAGGCTAACCTCTACAAATAGTGTAGAGGACGTAATACTAAATTTATCTTTTTTTAACCTGTTCTTCAGCACCGATCAGTTAGATATTGGATGCATACACAACACCTTTGTCTCCACAGAATGCTCCATGGAACACATCATGCACCCCTGTTGTGATGATAAACAGTTTTGTGGCAGACTATAGAGCAGCCCTCTCATTTTTCTTTGCAAATTAGAAATACATTTAAAAATTTCTTGGAAACAGAGAGAAGGCTTCCTTGAAGGTCACAAAAATGTATGAATGATTGAATAAACATACAAACAAATAAATCATATCTCTGACTACAGATAGATAAATCAGCTCACTACATTGGCTGCAATGTGCACACAGTAATCTGTATTCAGTCGTACTATCATGTTACAATAAAGTGGCACTTTGAGGCTGTGTTTTGTGGCCACACTATTGAAGTTTTTAACTTGAGATAATGCAAGCGATTGGGCTGGTTGTGCTAGAGATCAACAGTACAGAACTTGACATTATACAAAGGCCACGGTGATTCTCAGAGCATTCAGACTTTTCCTCAGAGGTTCTGGTCACTCCCTGGGTGCACATTCCCCAGACATCCTGCTGTGAATTCTGGGCTTGATTAAAACACGCATGTCATCCTTCATTGTCTGTATATGTCCATTCTACAGCTCCGGAGCCGTGAAACAGTAACTCCTGAAACAATACAGACTGTCGCTTTGAACAACAGAAGCTAATGTTCATTGATGGGGAAAAAAATTATCTATAAATCTGTAAATTCTAGAAGAATGAACATAATCATTCAGTTTTCTTGTGAACACTGCTGAAAAAAATCATGTTCCACTCATGATACTAGGAATTAAGGTACTACACAGGTGTGCTGTCTAGTTGTCTAAAAGTTGGAATCTACTACATTTTCAGGTGTCTTATTTTATTTTTCCTGTCCATGCAGTGGGTCCTTCTCAGGCCTTTTGCCACTGCTCCTAGATCCATTGAGATGTGTCAGATACTCTCAAGGGTCCCCAATGACATTACACACCTTTATTTAGGGACAAAAATTGAGCCACAGAAGCCAAGAGGTATATGACTGGAAAAGGTCACATCTCCATCACCTGCACAAGGAAGAGCTGTATGTATGGTTTTGACATATTTTTTCTTTGCACAATAAAATTACCCACTAACTAGACTGAAAACACAAGAACCCAAAAGTTCCTATTCAAGAAGTTATACTCTAATGAAACACACACCACCTGCAGAGTGGTAAGACAGGACATAGTAGGATTAGAGGCAATGATCTTATTGCATTAGGTGCAGTATAGATGTGAAGTATAGTTTTAAAAATTTATGGAAAAGGAAAAGATCAGTTAAGAAACTTAATGAGTCACTCTAGGAACATCAGAAATATCTTTTTATGAGAAGAATAAAAACTATTATTGCTATTATTTAAAGCTTATATTATAGTTTCATAAGATAACGGTGGAAATCCACATGATGTCTTAAAGCACCACAGGACTATTTACAGTAAAAATATACTAAAAGCCACCTTGGGCTCTAGTCCAGCTTTCAATTTCAAATTTTTATATGAAACTCTTGGGATCGTTATTTTACAGTGTCTTTTCCTAGATGACAAAATGAGACAACTAGGCATCTTTTTTTAGAGCTATCTCAATATTTAGTAGATATTGATTTGTAATTCGTTCTTTAAAATTTAATTTAAGGACTGATAAATGAAATAACATGTAATAATCATTAGTATGCTTTCCGGGAGTGGGAACCAAACAAAGGTATATTACATGTGCAAAACACCCCACGAATACAGAAATTTGAATTATTTCAATATTTTATGTCTAAAACATCAAATGGTTTTTATCAAACTAAAATGCAAATCATCCATGCACACTTAAAAGTTGTTTTCATATTAAGTGATTGGGATTTACAGTCTTACATCATGCATGAGCATATATAAGATTGTATTCCTATTTTTAGGTTTTTAGTAACCAACTTCTTAATAAGTTATCATACCTATACCACCCTAAGAATTTAAAAACACATTCACTTTGAATCTGAGCTGGATAGACAAGAGTGAAAATCTTTTAAAAACTGAAAACATTTTAAATTTTGCCATCTAGTCTTTTGGGATTTTCTTCTCAAAATTTCCCATGATTTTGATACAATTTATTATGCCACAAACTCCCTTGTAGATATAGACTTACTGCAGAAATCTGCTTCAAAAAGCT
>VXAY01007234.1:1197830-1248809 GCA_013399855.1 Oxyruncus cristatus | reverse complement strand
AAAAAATTAAAAACCTTTCTCTTTCTTCTCTTTGAAAATAAAAAAAAAAAAAAAAAAAAAGAAAACCAAAATCACCCGACTTTGCAAGTACCTCCATGGTGTTATAAGGGGCTGAGCTGAATGGTTCAAACCGGTTTTTAAACGAGTGAAGTTAGGACAGAATAATTCCCACCTCTAATGGCTCGGTTACAGAGTAGAGGATGCTAGAGGATAAGATCTAGGTAAATGACAATCTTTTAACTGTCTGCTAAAATGAAACTTTTTTTTCTCCCTCTTATAAAAGCATCTAGAGAACTGAAATATTAATCAATTGCATTTTATGGACAAAGTGCTCAATCTCTCCTCAAAACACGTAGGTGGTTATTGACTCCCTGTTTCCCATGTTTACATTGTTAATTAAGAACCTCCACAATGAGGTAAAGCCAGTAGCCAAGCAATTACAAAGATTGTTGCCAACAGCTACATGATTAAGCCAGTCTACAAAGAGCCTATTCCTCCCTTATTTTCATACCAGAATTTCGTAGAGTAAAGCAAAATTTGTATTCACTTGTCTGGGTTTCATCTGGGATAGAGTTGATTCTCTTCTTAGTAAGTGGTACAGAGCTGTGTTTTGGATTCAGAGTAGTATTGATAACACACCAATGGTTTGGTTGTTGCTGAGCTGTGCTTATTCTAAGTCAAGGACTCAAACACTTCTGTTGGGTGTTACTTCTCAATCTCTCTCTCACCTTGTCATAAATAGTATTATTATTATATTTTATTTTGTTTCAATTAAAAAAACTACTCTTACCACAAGCCATGAGGTTTACTTTCTTCCTCTCTATTCTCCTGCCCAATAGGGTGGGTGAGGGCTGTGAGTGAGGAGCTGTGTGGGACTTTGTTCTTGGTTGGGGTTAGACCATGATAACTGTTGATAGCAGAGCTTGACACAGCTACGTTTCTCTGTTCCCTTTTGTATCCGTCAGTTTATCTCAGACGCAAGGGGACAATTATAACCAAGGGTTTCAGATAAGTGAAACATTCTCCTAAACTTTTTGATACTGTGCCTTATTACCCTTTTGAATGAGAAAGTGACATTTATCTCTCTACTTGATAATTGCTAAATTAATAATTGATAAATTGATAATTTAAGTGAATGCACCTAACTTAAGTCGCTACAGGGAAGACTGTTCATTTAGAAATAATGTTGCAGCACCAGGTTGTACAATGCCCTCCTATAGTCTTGGAAAGTTGTGAGCAGGTGAGAAGTTATTGACAATGTCTTAGAATTAATTTAGTTTTCCCAGATAGAAACTTTATAGTAGTGATTCAGAGTCTCATGTGACCAGATACTTCCTGTGAAGACTATGCTGTGGGTCCTGCCTTTGCCAGGTTGTCATTTCCAGAGTCAGAGACAGAGTATATATTAGGAAAAGGCAGAAAGAGTGCCATGATGTCCTTGCATATCAACATGTAGATTTCCCCTGGCATACTTAAGGCAGTAGGTTTTAATATGTCTCTAAAGAGAAAACAATTCTGATGGATGAAGCCTGTCTGTGTGAGAAGCAGAAACATGCATATGAATTAATGAAAGACACACTGAACCTATAAACCAAAGTTTCTGCTGGTGGTGAAACTGCTTACCTGCCATGAGAGGTGCTGGAATCATCATGAAATGGAGATTTGGTTGCTCCTAACCTCACTCACTGACTCAGCTGCTCTTGCTGCATAACCAGGGTACATCCATTCTACTCTCACATACTCAGATAAGTAGGTGCCAATATTTACTATTTTTTTCTGTGATTTTCCAGGATGGGAAACATGGTAACTGAACACCCGTGCAGCTTGTCAGTAGAGGTTCATGAACGTGGAAATCGAGGGGATGTGGTCAATGTCAACATTTTCTAGGGCATTTTTACATCCGGACATGATCCCATCCAATTTACACTGTGCATAAAACAGTGGCAAAAAAAATACACATCTCTGCATTTTTACACAAAATATTTTCCCTTATAAATCAAATAGTCTTTCAATTAACACTAACAGGTACATTCAAATGTAGACTGCTGTTAGCCTAAAAAAGCAATTTTGGTGGGAAATATGATGCTAGTATGAGTAAAATGAAACTCTACCTTTGATACCACTGGGTATTTTACCAGACTCTATTGTGGACAAAATATTTGCCAGACTTCCCAATAAGAGAGAGGAATTATTTTGTAAGTGGGGAAGAATCAATCTGTCCTTTATGAAAGATCATATAAGCTTTTATGCAAGAAAAAAATAAATTAAAATCTGATGTTTTCTTACTCATTGATGGCTGTATGGAGTTGTGTTCTGTCCTTACCTGAAAAGGATCATTTCCGGTTTATATTGAATTCGAACTTATTTAAATGACTTATTAATTTCTCTATGATTCTTCAGAAACATACAGAACAGTGTTTGAAACTCTTTGAACACTTATTAAAGCTTTACATTCTAGAAAGTATTAAGTAATTCATTTAGAAAAAAAATATGTTATAAATTAAAAGGGAAAATCTGGCTTGGATCAAATATTAAACACTCAAGGTACAGTGTCTAAATAATGGTATTAAGGAAACTTTTCTTTCATTGTTGAATCAGTCTAAGATATATTTCAGACCACAGAACAAGATAACCATAACTCAGACTGGGTTTGTTTCTTGTGGGAGTGAATTACAGGCATGTGATTATTTTAAACAAGACTAAAAAAATGCTTTCTGCTGGGTTTTGACCTCATCTCATGCAATCACCACAGGCACAGTCACTTTTATAATTTCCAGTGTTATGCACTGAGTTAAATAGCTTCCTTTCCTAGAGCAGCAGCAATGATGACAAATTTGGCCAGGCAAATTTCCCACAACTGGCCAACCCCTCTCACCACCTCTGGTTACAGTCTGGGCCGGGGAAGCTGCACCATGTGCACTAAAGAACCAGAAATCAGAGTGCCTTTCTGGACCAATGCTTCCTACTTTGCAAAATTGTCTTGTACTGCTATATATTGAACACCGGACAGCAACATTTTATATCAATTCCTGAAATATATTTTATTGCAGTTGGCATTAATTAGTTTTAAAATTGAGTAGGTGATGTATGTTATAGAAGGTACTAAATCAAAGAATATATAGCTCAATAAGTATTTACCATTAAAAGTAGTCTTTGTTCCACATCACTTCCAAAGTTCCTCTAATCAGCCTCTGATTTATACGTCAAGAAGAAAAAAAAAAATGCACCTTGTCAGCTCTTACTGCACCAAGAGTTCTCTGATGAGAATGTAGAGAGCTTGTCTAAAATTATTCTTTACTTATAAACCAAATGAAAGTACTTTATAGGCACTTCTTTTATTCCACTACAAGCTTATTTCAGATCACCTTACACAATGTCTTTCAGGTCTGATGAGGGTATCACACTGCTTTTCATACTTGAATAACTTCACTGAATTCAGTTAGTCCTTTCTGATTTACACCCGTGTAACTGAGCACAAGATCAGGCAGCTGTTCTTTCCCAAGAGACTAGAATTAAAATTCCAATTTCAGGGAAAGACTATTGCAAGGCAAGGAAAGACCTTGCAATGTCTTGATGTTAATTTGCTGTATCCCTTCTATGCTAATCATACCAGAGCAGAGACTCAGCTGCTGCAAACAATTGTAGCTTCAAGATTTCACCTGAGTTGTAACTTTTCCACTGGCTGAAAATCCAGCTAATCGCTCTATAGTGCAGCATGCAGCACACCACAAGGTGTGTAATCAATTCTTCACGTAATTAAGTGGGGAAAAATACATGGATGGTGCATTATTGCTGTGTTGTTATGCACACAAAAGACAACATATTTAAAATTATAGTCCCTCAAGCAATTTTAATTCAGCTGCTTTGTATAAATGTATTAAAGCATTAAAGTTAATATCGTGTGCTGAAAACCAGATGCAAAGTATGTGCCAAGGGACTGAGATATCACCACAGCGGGAACTGCAACTCTTAATCTGCTGGTTTTGGTGAAAATAAAAGTTAACCTTTGGCATTATTTCTCTCTCTTTATTTATTTATCATTTTACCTTTTTAGTTTTACTACTATTATTTCTTTTACTAGGAAAAAAAGTTATACAATATGAGCATGGGTGCTAATTCACAAATCAGCAAGATGTGAATACTGGAACACATTACAGGCAGAAAATCCAAAGTCATATGGACCTCTTCAGCCAAGGTCTTACCAAAAGCAAAATTTAATTCTTAAAGACCAGTATTAAACGTTTTGTTTTGAAACCTTTATTAGATTCTAGACAGAAAAGTTGGGGAAATTCTCTGTTATGGGGTTGCCATTTATGTTTAAGAAAATAGCAATAAGAGGTTCCTTTTTATTGTAGAAAGCAATAAACTTGGAAACATAAAGAACAAATTGTGTTTTGCATGCAGAACAAACTCTCACAAAATCAGAACTCTATATCCTTTCAGATATCTTTTATCCAAAGTAGCCCTAAGCAAAGATAAACAACCTCTTACAAGTTAAAAAAGGAATTGATTTAGTTCAGTAAAGTGATGGATGATACAGGACTACAGGGTAGCCAATTATTAACTATAACATTAAACAAGTAGTTAACAGAGATTTATCTTCAAGTCAGCTTACAAGAAGCACAGATAGTTCATTAGAGTACTATATGTTTTTTTGTGCCAGAATAATAGGAATTATGCACAATTCTCATTAATGTGGATGTTATTTCCTCTCTTCATGAAGACTTTGGCTTTTTTGAACATCATGTTTGATATGCACAAAATAGACTATGAGCAGATGAAACTTAATTGGACAAGAAGCTAGCATTTAAACATAAATTCTTAATTACTTTTCTTTTTTAAGATTAACCTTTTCTATGTTGCTCTTCAGGACTGTAATTTACAATTAGAATCACCATTTCATCATGTTGATGGGATATTGATTTGGTGTTTATTCGACATAATTTGTTTTTAAATGTTAAACATGGAAATCCACATATTCACACAGAATCTTTCAACAGACCTCTGAAGTGTATGCTTTGCACCTGGAACAAAATATAGCTCTGAAAATGTATATTTTGTGAAATGCTGCACTTGTTTTGAATTAAAAAAATGGTTTACAAATATCATTACAATACTATTTTTACGAAATATTAAATGTGTAAAAGATGTCTAGGAAAATCATCTAGATAGGGAACTGAACTGTTCTAAAAAAAAAAAAAAAGAAAAAGAAAAGGCATTTTGGGTTTTTTTAAGATGGATAATTGCAATATTATAATTCCATTAAGAGGAAGGAGCAATTGTGACTATTTTTCTCTGTCTAAAAATGCAAACATTCTCTACTATGAGAGTAGGCTATGTCTGTGATGCTGAGCTATTTCTTGGTGTTCACAGAAGCCATTTTCAGCAGTACCCTTCTGCCATGTGGATGCATTGCATTATATTTAACCAGTATCCTAGATCCGTACGCATACTATTTGTTCTTTTCTTCACTGTACATTTTCAAATCAACTGATGAAGAACTCTAGGAAACACTTCCTATCAGACAACTCTATACTGAATAGGTTTTAATTAGCTATAATTTAAGATAAAGTAAACTATTTACAAAAAAAATAATTTGTCTACAGATGTGTGACCTGGATAATTCAGTTTATTTCTTGGCTATATGGACCATCTCCAGCTATGCTTCAAGTCTATTCCTGGAAGTGCCTCCCATTAAAGAGTCTCCTGATTTCATTCTTAACCTCTACATCCAGCTGAGAAATATATCAATCAAGAAGAAGGAGCCTGGCTGAATCATGTGCATGTCAGTACGTCTGCTGTGTACAGCACAAGACAGAGCTAAAACCTCACAAAGCCCTATGTTTTGCTTGTGTCTTGAGCAAGTCACCTAGGCAAACAGCAATTTCATCACATTTCTGAAATGAAAGTAACACGATTTACCTTTTCCAAGGTAAATCTGTATCCACAACGATACTTAATGTCTCATATTGGAACAATTAGAAAAAAAAAAAAAAAACTTAAATTAGATTATGCCATTTTACAGAGGTAATGTTTTCTACTCCCATTTTCCCAGTGAAGTGCAACCATTGATATAGTACATTTTCAGTCTTGCAGGTCAGGAAAGAATTCTTTGGACCTGACTCAGGGAATGCAGGAAACTGCATCAATCATCTGTAGGACATAAAATAACATAAGGAAGTTTGCAGATGAAAAAGCAAAGGCCCCTTTAGCCTAGTGTTCTGTGGTCAGCAGACAAGGCCAATGAAAGGGAACCAGTCTCCAGCACTAACAGCTCATGAGTATCTCAAATCTTAATTCAACTTTTACAACACATTTTATGTTTTCCTCTCCTTTGAACCTCAGTTAGTTTTTACCATCCAGAATATCCAGCATCTCATCGTAACCACATACTGTGCAAACCAATTATCTCTTATTTGTTTCAGATGAGATAAGAACTGTTGTTCCCTATTCATCTTCCCCATGCCATTGTCAATTCTACAGATTTCTCCAGTACATCCCTCCAATTCAGTCCTCTCTTTTCTTTATGGGAACCTTCGTAAGGAAGGTTCATACCATACTTTTGATTGCCTTGATAAATTTGTCTGTACACTCTCCAATTCTACCTTTTTAAATGAAGGACCTAAACAGCATGCACCATTCAGGATGTGCACCACTAGTGCATTATATTTTAGTTTTCTTCTTTGGGTGTTTTTTCCTTAATAATTTGTGATATTTTTTTAATTACTGGGCATTAAGCTGACATTTCAATTTTACAGAACTCTACATTCCTATATTGTAGTACTTGGGAAAGGATGTTCACGTAAATAAGTTGTTTTCCAAAGCCTCACTTTCTAACATATTTAGCTGATACTGATATCACTCAGTCACTCAGCATCAGGAGGTGCTTCTCCAGTTCTTCACTGACAGCTTCTGTGTTTCTCAAAACTTGACAATCAGAATAACTGTTTATTAACACCTAGTGTTGTGAACACACCGATGATCCCCATAAAATGCAAAAGTGCCTTCCCTTCACAGTAAAGGCCACATATTCCCACAGTTTGTTTTCTATTTTATAAATGTTATTCAAGGAAATGCCATCTTTCTTTTCTCACAACACCTTTATTAAGAGACTTTGGCAATGTGTTGCCTTGTAGAAAACTGGGTAGACAATCTGTATATCCCTTAATTAAGCTTAATTCATTCAAAGTCCATAGGTTCATAACAGATGACTTCCCGTCATAAAACTGGTATTAACTCTTTAATTTATTAACTCTTTTCCTTTATCCATGTGCCCCATACCACTGTTCTGGCTAATTGCTCTGATCCAGATTACTGTGTCTACAGTAGTTTGAATTCTCCCAGGTAACACTTTTGGAAATTGGCATCGTATCTGTCCCTTCCTAAATCACAGGTACTGAGCTAAATTTATGCAAGAGTTTACATACAATGATCTGTAATTCATCTAGTTCATACTTTAGTTCCACTACACACCTTTAGATCTTTCTAGCTGTAATTGTTTATTGTTTTCATTTATTGTATAAGGGCTTTTACTGACATTTCCACATTAGACAAATCTCCAAATTCGCTTCGCATGAAATCAATACGCTGAATACGCTGCTTCCCCAATCCTACCCACTGAACACAGGTGTAAAAACTAGTCTTTTGGCCACGAATTCATCCTTTCTAAGAGCACTTTATATTCACTGATCTTTCGGGAAACCACAGACTCTGTGGTTTACCCTTACCCCAATTTTTTTAATGAGTTTTAAGACTTCTACATCATTTTCTGCCAACATCCTTTGACTGCCCTGCTACTGTTTTTATTTAATTTAATCTGCTATATTTTTTATTTTATTTTCCTTATTGAATACAGCTACAGCTTTCTGAAGGATGTTTTTGAGCCTTAGAAATCTTTCTTACTTCAGTGTTAGACCACGACAGAGACTTGTTCTGTGGGTTTTTTTCTGGGATTTACTCCACCATTTTACTGTGAGGGTAATTGGGGATTTTTTTCCTTCATTTTCTTTGTAAGAAATTCCTGTTATTTACTATTATTTGTATTGATTCTCAATCTGTTTTAAAATACTGTTTCCATATCAGTATTATGGCACAACGGTCTATACGTAACATGCAAATACATGCCCTCTTAGCTGTTCTTTCTAATTCTTGTTTAACATGATTTTCTAATTTAGGAAAATGCCCTTAAAATTAAGCATTATCAGATTGGGTCGTTGGTCTCTGCTCCTCTTTCTGGAATGTATGTACATATGTGTACTATTCACTGATATGTAGTGTTTTGATAGTAGACGCATTTGTAAGCAAAACATGCTTAAAATCATTTCTTCCTTTATGGGATTTTAAGAGTTGTTCTATTATCTGTTCATTTACAAGGTTAAAAAAATTTAGGTTCAGTAATTTGACATTTATCCATGGTATATGGTGGCCTCAAGTATTGTCCTGGGAACAATTCAGCAGTCCCTGCCTGGACAGTTCTTGATCTACTTCAGATCTTCCAACAGAATCAATCTCCTTTCCTTCCCTCTGTGGCTGGTACCCACGTGAATCACGACCAACAATCATGAACTTATCCAAAATCAATTTGATGTCATAAGACATTCCTTCCCCTCTGTAGCACTTGGTCTACTGTCCCAGAGGTGGAAATCATCAGTAATACTTTGAAGGCATCTTTGATCAAACTTGCTGCTGCTCAGAGGTCACACAGTTTTACAACTGCAGGTTTCAGGGTTCAGCTTTAGCTGCTGCTTCCTCCAAGGTAGTACTTCATCACTGAGCACTTTGAGCACTTATCTTCCATGTGCTGACACGTACCTTGCTCTTGCCACCTGACATACAGAGGAATCTCTGGTGGAAAAGAAATGAATGCTCAGCACTGACTATAGCATTTCATGAGGGCTGAGACAAGGAAAAAGTGCTAAAGTGTTGAACATAGAAGTTATTGACTATGTCTAAGGTGCATTTTAAGTAGTATCTTTGATCTTTTCTCATGTTAAAACTTATTTTGTATCCTACTTATTGGAAGCATGTTTACCCTAAGATACAACTCAATACAATTTTGGAGACAAAATTTAATTCATGCTGCATTTAGTTGTGCATTTGGTCGTAATAAAGCATAGTGTGACTCTATTTCATATGCCATCTGTCTTTGGAAGCATTTAGCATATCCAGATGGACTTTCCTAGAAGGATCCTGCTGTTGATTGTCATAAGGACAAAAGGGAATTGTAGAAAAACTGCATCAAATAGCTTCTAAATACAGTACAGAAATAAGCATACTGACCCCTTGAGGTGATTCCAAATTCATGCTTAAGAAGAATAAAATACTGTGAATCATTTCTGAGACTGGATCAGGTTTCAGAAAGGTTGAGTTTCAGGAAATGCAAACAAATTTCTCCAAAGTAATTTCTATTCCAATCCTCACACCACTTGAGCTCATCACAGATAAAATTAACTTTAGATGATGCATTTCGACTGTTTGCAGATCAGAGACTCTCAGAGTTCCAAACTTTCAACTCTTAATTTGCTTTCAAATATTTATGGAAGTTTTAAGATCAATTTTCTATTTTCTCTTATATAGTAACTTCCATGTCTCCATGACTTTTAAAAAATGAGTTTAGAAAGCTTCCATACTGGCATTTTAACTAGGGCTTGCCAAAGAGTGAAATGTCCTTTTATTGTGTTTTTGGAAAGCACTGATATCCTTAAATGAGACAGAAAAGAGAGGAATTTAAATTTTTCAATGAAAGACAAATTATGAAAAATTTCATATTTGGAGGATAAAATGGGGTTTTTTGTTCTCCTTCAGCTGCCCAGTCCACAAGGAACCAACTGCCTGGAAAATTAGTCTGCATAAGGGAGCGTGTACCTACAGACTTAGTTCTCTTACTACAGCTATAGTAAGGGCTATAGTATCTAGGAACTGAGAAACTCAGTTGGAAGGCAACAACTCTGAATACAAAGCTTTGTCAGACAGCACATTACATGAAACATTTAGATTCTATAATATTGAGTTTTGTGGGTTTGATTTTTATAGAGTATGTTTGTTAAGGGCAGCATTTTAATTATATCTAATGAAGATTAATGGTATTTGAAAGCATTCTGTTACTTTTTTTTCCAAATACAATGGGTAGGTTGTTTTTTTTCTAAATCTGTTGAGGTCAGGATTTGTTAAAGCCTTCACTTCAGCTGTTTCTTTTTCCATTATTTTCAGTGAATTGCAAGGGAATAGGCCGAGGGGAATTTCTTAACTTGTACACATCAAAAATACTTTTTCTAAGAGTTAATTGTTTAAAATCATTAGGAAACTACTTTTCCTGACATTTATTGTGATATTTGATCAATTTGTGTGTGTGCCATTGAAATCATTCATTATTACTGCTCTATTAGTTTTAGCACTTTTAAATGTCTCACAACACTCTATTCTCCATTTGCTCTGATGATGAGGTCAGCAGTACAAATCTATCCCATTTTCTATGCTCTCCTGAAGGTTTAGTTCCACATGTCCATCTTTATCAACCACATCTTTTCCCTAAAGAACAATTTACTGCTAGATCACAATGTGTGATTGATTCTTTTCTTTCAGTTATATTTTGGTGACATATATTTCACACAGCCAAGTTTTCTCATTTGGCCAGCCTTCCTTTTAAAAATTTCCCTTTGATGTTCATACACACAACACATGCTGCACTAAATTTGGCTCCCATTACTCACAGTCACTCATCTGACAGTTAAACTGTTTCACTGGTTTAACATGGACCCACTACATACTATTGCTTTTTTTCTCTCTGCTTTGGAAATAAAAGAGGATGCTCTATCCTATTAATTGTATTCAGAATGGAATTATTCAACATCAGAAACTCTTGAAGATCTCCTTTACACTTCTTTTCCAAGATAGGAATACTATGCAACTTAGCAGACCATGAACTAATGTTTAAAGCAGCAACTATGTACCTAAATAACAGATTAGTTTGCTTCACTAATCTCAGAACACTGTTTTTGCTCCTCAGTGTTCATTTCCAGGTGTATCAATCATCAACTATGACATTTTTAAGGAAATTAATCCTCTAAAATTCAAAAAAATCATCTTCAATTTCTAATTAGGTCAACATAAGTCTGTAATTACCAAAAAAAAAAAAAAATCCAACACCACAGGAACAACTTTCTGGTAGATTCAAAGCACATCTTACAGCATTTAAAAGGAAAGACTTTTCAACACCCACTGTATAGTGCCAAGTATTATTATGCCTAATTAGATTCCTAAAAACTTGCTGATCATACTTCTACAGAGTCTGATTCCCTTTTTACGTCTGTGCTGATTACACATTTATTTCTATTCATTTTCTATTTTTTAATGATAAAAACTATCATCACCTTCTACATTTAGTGTGCTCATTTCACTTTGCAATTATTGCTTTATTCTGGTATCTGGCTTACTTCCTTCATTCCCTTTTACCTTCTGTGAATGCAGTTTGTGGGGTTTTAACTGCTGTAACAAAGCTCACCATTCAATTTCTTTTATTTTTCTTGCTCAGCAACACCTGCTTCTTTTTACGATATTTTAGTTTTCAGAAAGACAGCAGATTGACAACCTTGAAAGTCCCATTTGTATGTCTATAGGATTTGAGCAAGCTGGAGCAGTAAAAGGTTTTATCAGGGTACCCCAGCTTCCTTGGAAAGGCCACTGATAAGATACTTAGTCCAAGTTCTCTTTTCTAAGTCTTCTCAGGATGTTGCTAGTTGTAAAGGGATTTTGTTTTTTAAATGGATCACTGCCTACTGGACTTAGATAAATTGCCAATTTCTGCCTTAGGAACACAGAAGTTCTCTCTTAGGCCAGAAAACATCTGTCAATTGCCTGGTTACAACTCCTGCATTCCATTATCAATCCACAGTACCTGTTCACCCTCTTCAACAACAACAAAAAACTTCACAGTATGTTCCCATGTAACTTTTGTGAGGTGAGGAAATGCTTCCATTGCCATTTAACAGACTAATAAATCAGGTAAAAGAGATTAAAAATGAAACTTCATATAGTACTTAGGCACCAGCATTTATATAGCTAAATACATTTATTTGATGATCTGGGTTTAAATGAGTTGCTCAAGTCCAGACAGGCCAGCTATCAAACAGAACAAAGTGTTTAAGCTTTTTATATCCACCATTAAGCCAAGTCTTAAATGACTAAAGGTTTTTTCATTTTATTTTTCATGTAGGTCCAAGCCATTGAGATAAATTTTGTATCCTGAAGTGAAGAAGGGAACATCATTAGAAACAACCTCTGCAGTAACTTTCTAAAATCACTTTTTTGTTTGAATTAGAGAAGTTTGAAATATTTGATCAAGTGCATAAAACTTGTCACAGTTTATGATATTTTTAATTACCACAGTTTGCCTAATAATAAAATAGTTATTGTCATCATTTTTTATCTGGAAAGATGTAGCATTCATGTAGATCTTAACACTAGCTCCTCGATACTCCATGTCCGCTGGCTTAACATGAAGACTGGTATTTAAAAAATGTTAAAGAGACCTGAAGTCCATTCACAAAGAGGGTTTGATCATATCCACTGAACATGTTGTCAGAGCACAGCTCATTCAGATACAAAGAAATTCTCAACTTTTCTGACAACTGGATTGGTACATCAATATCTTGGGCATTTAAGAATGACAGAAAGAATGTGAACATGGTGGTCACAGATGAAACAAAGGAAAACGTATGTTGTATGACAAAAAAATGTGAAAAAATAATAATGCTTCTCTGGATGAATCACATCCCATTATCTCTTCAGATCCAGAATTGCATAGTTAAGGCATTTCTAAATCATAACCTTTGTATTTAAGACTCATTAAATCCTCAACCAATGACCAATTCTGTTAAGAGCACCAAGAAACAACCTTCTTAATAAGAAGACCTTGGCTAAATTAAATGAGAGGTAGCCACCCAGCTCAGCTGCTACCTATTAACAGATCAGATTTAATTTCAGAAGATAAGTTTTCTTGTTGATATGCTGTGCCTCAAAAGAACAGTAAAAGTCCTGAGATTGTTGTTGATGTATGGAATGTTTCTTAGTTAACACTAAAGAAGTCTTTTGATTGTTTTACCATTTCTAGTATTAAAATTATATGAAAGTTGAAAAATTTATATGGTACACTTGTAACAGAAGACCTGAAACTGAGCCTGGTTATCTCCATCTTTACTGTCCCATTGATGTAACACCTGAAGACTCATAATCATCCTCCTTTCACTGTGAATATCACTAACTCTGGAGCACAAAGTACGGTGTGTAGCTTTTAGGTATGTTATGGGAACTAAGTACCTATAAGCATTTTTGCCATTTCTGAGTCAAAGTTCAAGATAGACTGTACTGTAGATTAAATATGAACTGTTGCCCAGGGTGTGGTTATTCTCTGTCTTTTTCTAAGTTGACTGTGCGTCTAAAAAAAAGACAAGTTTTTAAATCACATAGTACAATTTCTGATTAGAACTAAAATTCACTGTTCACTATTGTGGGATGATGGACAGAGTTAAACTGAGAGGGGATTCAGAATTTTAAGGTAAAAAGCAGCTACAACTCCCTGGATGGACAGAAGTCGACATGCTCCCCAATACGACAATAAACATCCGCTCAGAGAAACAGAAGGGAGTGTAGAACAAAGTGGAGACTATGTGCCCCCTCTTCATTTTAATCCCAGCAGAATGGGAGAACACTGCAGTACTAAAACCATACAGTACCTGTCTGCCAAGGGAGAATCAAGGTGTTCTGCAGCTGTAGCCAACAACCATTTTGAACCTCCTCCTCGGGTGCCAAACCACGGCCACCACCCCCCTCCCATTAGGTACACCAATCAGAAATAAAAAGTATTTATGACTAGAGCCACTCAAACTCCACCCAAACATAAAGAAAATAGTGTAAAAGTAAGTTGGGGATAGGGGTAAAGTGGGAGAAGACCTCTTCTAAAACTGCTGGGATCAGTCAACAGGCTGAGTCCATCTTCTCCCCTCCCCTCCCCTCCCCAGAGGGATGCCTTGGATGAGACATATGCTCTACGTGCATTAAATTCTGCTTTTAGGACTAGAGCTTTTGCTTGTGCTTACCCCATAGCATATTAATTTGATTGCTTTGTATCAGAGCTTGTGCTTGCTTAATATGTGTATCAGTAGATTGCTTTAAACATATTTTTGCAATAGACACTATCACCAACAACCTTCAAACCTTATTAATCTGTCACACTTTGTATTAATAAAAAGTGGTATTCCCTAAATTATCAAGGTGAGGCCATGCAGTTCCTGACAGCAGATAACACTGTGGTAGGACCCACTGAGGGGTCTTGGCTCTGCTGAGTTCCCCCTAACAAGGGAGGTCGAGGTACCCTCCGATCTCGTGAATCTGTTGCTGAAGGGCCTCATTACGAGACGCTGACAGATTTTTGGGGTTTCAACTTTCCTGGGGGACCAACAAACAAAAATTTGATCCTCCAACTTACACGTGACAACCATATAGAAATTTAAATTCGAACTGAATGTCTACGTTCCCTTTACAGTCAGTGGAAAACAGCACATTGGTTCACAATTTATTTGCTGTATTTTAAATTTCTGTTTGAGAATGAGATGAATGTTTTAATTGAATGCTTTTTTGTCCATATATGTTGAGATTAATCCTTTGCTTTACATATAAAAAACCTGACTGGTTCCACACAAAGATATGGGGGGGAGGGAGAGAGTGTGCAGGAGCTGGATAGAGAGTTCCAGAATGTGACTTTAGAGACACTGAAGTGATCACAGACTGGTCACAGCACCTGTCCACAACAAGAATTTCACTAGAGAGCAAAAGTCCTTGGGCACATTTTAAAGCCATGCACCTGCCTAGTGACATCTCCTTCTTAGAGAACTTCATTTTGAGTTCACTGACAAGAAATCCAAGCCTTTAGCAAAATATATACAACAGTTATCCCTTGGAATCTTCAGCGACTTGTAAAAGAAATTTAAAGTAATACACACAAATTTAGGGAAACACAGTTTCTATTAATTTTTTTTGTACTGTCATTAACATACCAGTAACTGCTGATTATTGCCACACTTAAAACAAGATTTTTCAGTGGTACGACTTCAATGCTGGCAAACACATAGCTTCTAATGCAGCAAATGCCACTTGAATATTTATTGACATCATAGAGCCATCTGCTTTCAGCTTTCCCAGACTAAAACATAATTTCCCCTCGCTGGAATGTTCTCATTTTGCCTACACAAGAAAATCCATGCAAGTCAGCTAACAAAGATAACAGAAACACAGTTGAATTAAAAAAAAAAAAAAAAAAAAAACAGATGAAACATAATTTGTATCATTTAAGGTTAAGAACCACTTTCAGGTAAAGACTCCTTATGCTGCGATGCTGAGGTAAGAGGAATAAAATGGCTATGAGTTTGAGAAAGGAGCAAAAGGGGGGACTGAAGCTGCAGTTTAATTCCCTTCCAAAGAAAATCCTTCCGAAAGGTTGTTTTGTTGAACCTGCCTCATTTATGCCACTACTTACTGGCAGAGGGCTCCTGTGATTTTGAGTCTGTAAAAGTGTAAATGTTGATATATTTTTTGGGTTTGCTCAGTGTAAATACACTGCAAGGGTCCAGGGGCTGCAAAGCTAGGATCCAGGATCTCAGAGAAGGGCCCTGAACTCTGGGCTAGAATCTTGCTCTTCTCATTTTTTCTCCTTCACCTTCATGACTTGCATGCTTTTCTTCAAGGTAGTGCAGACTCAAACGAGAAGCTGTAGTAAAAGATGCTACAGTGAAAGACCCTATAGTTCTAACATGGTCCCAAGAAATAAAAGCTTGGGGATCAGTCTCTCCCTGGATGAATTTCCTTTGTGAGGATAGCCTGCAAATCTGTTCTCCCGGATGAACTCTCTGTCAACTGGACTAGGTCCAAAAAGGTAGATAACACCATCAACACCTGCTGTCATAAAAAAAGGCATCTAACTAATTTAATACCTATTCCCAGAAGAGACTTTTATTCTTTGGCTCCTGAGTGAATGGCAGCATTTCACTTACAGTGTTATTCAGAGTGGAGAGAAATCTCTGACAGACTCCTGCCTCCAAAGGTAATAGTTGGCGATAGCAATATTTCTACACAGCATTCTAGCTTTCTAAATCACCTTTGGAAAGCATATTTCTCACCATCAACAGGACAAAAATCTTACCAGTTTCAGTCAGTATAGATTATCCTGTCAAAGTGACTATTGACTGTCTTAACAGGCAACCTGAATCTCATCCTAGAAATAAAACCTTACAGATATCCATATGAATTTAAACAAGACTAAAATGACAGTGTGCAAACATCAGAAAGAACAAAAGGAGATCTAACTAGAATACTTATTCAATAACTTTTCCATTACAGTTCTCTATGTCAAGGCCCTGAGATCTCAAAGGTTTGACTGCCTAGGCTCAGGGTCAGGCTCAATAGTGCAGCCATGCAGCCTTGAATCAAACAAATGTGTAGAAAGATTTTCATAAGAAAATGCTTTGACAAGCAAGTCTCTGCTCCACTCAGCAGGACCTGCACTTCAGCTCAGCCCCTTGCCTTTGCTCCTACTGTCATGGCCATGCCTGGTTGTGTACTACACTGATCTGGACTGGACCTCAGAACGCTGCCTTGGCTTTCTAGCACGATCTTCTGCCCTTGCCATTGTAGATAGACCCAACAATCTGGACTCTTGGATGGCCATGGATACTCTTACGAGATCCACTCTGCTTTTCTTTGTTTTGCTTTTTCTTATTCAAGTCCTGTGGAAATGTGCCTTCGATGCGACCTTGAGGCTCCTGCTCTGCCTGCCTCACCACAGCTCTTTTCCCCCAGTTCATTTTTCCTTACAGAGCAGGGGTGTCAGATGGACACTTCATTCTTCATCAGTAAAAGTAGAAGTTATGTCATACTGCTAAAACTGCTGACACACAGCAAAGACTTTGTGCAGTGCATTGTGCCTGAAGTTAATGATAGAGATCAAGAAAAGTCCTTAGCAAGTGTGGAGCACACAATGAACCATAACAACATTGTTCCCTTTAATCTTCTTCTATTACCACCTGAAGACTTCAGTCTGGTTTTCAGCCATTTGTGTTTGGAAAATACAGGTATCTCAGCAACAACTCACATCCTCCTGAGACAGTAAGAACTTTTTTTCTTTGGGATATAACAGATCCCAAACACTGAACCAAAGCTTCGATTTAGAGAGGGAAGTTAAACATATATAACCTCAGGCATGCCTGCTGTCCCCAAAAGTCAGTTGAACTACTAACATGGTTCAAAGTTATGCATAAGATTGAGCACCTTTTTAATCATAAACAAAGTAGAAAAGATAAAGTATTCATACTTGAGTTTGCTCAGCTGTGGAATGAGCTGCCTGAAGAGATTTGACAATCTAAAATCTGACAGCTTTTAGAGTGCTCCACTAGCTCCTTTTTTAAGTTTCTGTTATATCACTTGAATGGCAACAGAATAAGGGTAAATTGTCAGAAGCAAAGAAAGGAAAATGAAAAAACCCTTTTAAGTAGACTTAGCTGTTAAATAGCTATTACAGAAATAGCAATTTTGAAGTAGAGAACTGATAAATAGTAATAGGAAAGAAAGAAAAAAATTCTATTTGCTGATGCTACTTTCAAGTCCTAACACTTTGCAGAAACAGCCAGATTCAGCCTGCATTTTATGAAGTCCCTGTAAAACATATTGGTACACAACACCCTGCTAAGAGGTCTGTTTGTGTAGTGAACAAATTACAAGTGTGGAGTGATTAAAAATATGACATGCCTCTCCTAATTTCAAAACTTTTTAATAATTAAAATGTTTTCCATCAAAGCAGGAAGTAATAGTTTCCCATTTACTTTACACATTAGCTTGCAGATAACTAAAGAAAATAATTACACCATATCATTCAGGTAAATTTGTGTTTATGTTAGTACGTAGCATAAGACTCTTATTACAGTAAATCTTCATTTGCAATTTCAGTAATACCAGAAACAAGACAATAAAAGGGAACAGTACAAAATTAGTCACAGAACCTCTAAGAAATAAAATACTTTAATGTCTTCTGGACACTAAAGCATGTAAACAGCAAACTGCACTGTGCTGAACTCCCCCACTCAGCTGTCACAGCCTTAGTAACCTGCAAGTAATTGCAAATTGCCAAGTTTCTGCCCCCATCCCTCTCAAAATGACAGCTGCTGTTGATTCCCTTACTGGAACATCAAAATACTGCACAGCACAACTACAGAGATTTGTCAACTGTTGCATAGAGAGAACTTCAGACAACAGCTGTATCACACTGTTTCCCTCATACTCAGGACTGCAGTTCATTCACTCTCAGGGCTGAGCTATGACCTTTCTTCTGCTTATGATCCTTCCAGATCAGAGCATGGCATTTCCCTCACTGTGAGTGAGGAATCTGAAAGGTTTGTCCGTGTGCCTAGGAACTGCTGAAAAAGGAAAAGAGAACTAACAGTAAACCACGCACAGTGTGGTTTGTAAGACAGTGGTCTGTTTGAAGTCGAAGAATTTCCTGTACACCAGAAAACTTAAGAGAAAAAGACTATAAAAATCAGAGAATCATAGAAACGTTTGGGTTGGAAGGCTGTCTTAATGATGGTCTAGTTTCAAATCCTCTACCATTGGCAGAAACACCCTCCACCAGACTAGGTTGCTCAAAGCCTCATCCAACATGGCCTTGAACACTTACAGGGATGAGGCAGCCACAACTTCTCTGGGCAACCTGTTCCAGTGCCTCACTACCATCTGAGTAAAGAACTTCATCTTAATATCTGATCTAAATCTCTCATCTTTTAGTTTAAAACCATTTTCCCTTGTCCTATCAGTATCTCTCCATGTAATAAGTTGATCCTCCTCTTGCATATGAATCCCATTTAAGTACTGGAAGGCTACAATGAGGTCTCATGGGAGCCTTTTCTTCTCCAGGCTAAACTGTCTCCAGTGACAACTGTCTCACTCTGTCTTCATAGGAGAGGTGTCCCAGCCCTTGGATCATCTTCATGGCCTCCCTCTGGAGCCTCTAAACAGGACCACATCTTTCTTATACTGAGGACCCAGAAATAGACACAGCACTCCAGGTCGGATCTCATGAGGCAGAGTAGACAGGGAGAATCATCTCCCTCTTCACCTCCCAAATTGTATATGCCTACACAAAGAAGGGCTTTAAAGGGCTAAGATCTTGGTCATTTCACTCTTTTGACTATAGTCCTCCCATCTTATTAAAGTGCAGTTAGAATTTCCACAGTTTGTCATTCCAATAGCGGAGAGCAAATTATTCACCAGGATATGCCTGTCACCCATGGTACCGAATCTGCAGGGAAGGGGAAAACTGTGCAGAATTCAAGACACAGTAGAGAGAAATACAGGTCAAAGGAGATTGTAAATGTTGTGCTAAATGAACAGAATGGATTGTAGACTGTGTCTTTAAACATCATGTAAGAAGAGTGAACCTGAAAATATGTTCCACTGTTAGTGTTACCAATAGTCTTTAAGTTTATATGACAGACTCACAGGATCACAGAATATGCTGAGTTGGAGGGGAGCCACAAGGATCATTGAGTCCAATGCATCAGATCATTCCAAATTTCTACATTTAGGCACAGCGATGTAGTTAACATGCTTACTAACTCTTTTTTGCCTCAGCATGGTGAAGATACTATGTAAGGTTTACTCACATGAACTGAGAAATACACAAAATAACATACTTTTAGGGCAAAAAGGAAAATTTTTAAGGAATTACTTTAGAAAAAGTCATCTGAAATTAGAACTATGTGAAAGGGAAATCACTAGAAAGAAATATGTTTTCAGTAAAACATCTCAGTAGGATCCAGAAAGTGAAGTGGAAACTGAGATTTCTACATAACCACTAATAACAACAGTAAAAGGATCAGCAGCCCCATCTTAGTTCAGCTGGAATTTGTAGAGATACTGAAAGACTTACTGAAATTGAGTCTTATAAAAATAGCTGGGGCAAAGGTTAGGGTGGCAAAAGGAAGAGGGAGTCACGACACAACTTTCACACTGGAAAAGCAGAACCCTTCATATATAAGTATGTAAAACAGGACTGTGAGGTTCAGCTGTGGGGTGACCCTAAACAAAGGATTAACAAAAATCTTGCTCCTTCCACTTGCACCTTTTCAAGGGAGGTGTCCTGCACAATTCTTCTTTTCTAGCAGACTTCAGTGGCCTTCTGGGTTTGTATAAACTCTGAGAAACCCTCACTAGTTATCCACAGATTCTCTGTATTTCAGTCAATTCTAAGGCATTCTGTAGCTCTGTTTCTGGATGTCAGACCTTTCACCACGTCTGCCAGTTTCTAGCAATGTGGTGGTTCACTGTTTCATGTGCCTCTCCTATTTCTCACCCATATTACCCAGCTTAACATGTCCAAGACTTGCCGGAAAGGCACAGTCTCCTGCTCCCTCCATGTGACTTTCCCTGGCCCTGATCACAGCAGCCCAGACAGACAAACCAGCAGCCTTCCTCCCTACAGAACGCGATATGAAGTACCTCCACTGATATAGTTTTAATTGTATCAGTTTCAATTAAGTCTGGCACTTCTGTGTTCAGATTCTGTTCAGTTGTTTTCCACTGTATGTCTACACAGTCACCTGTGAAACAAAATCATGCGGTTCAGCCACTCACTACGCTTTGCCAAAGGCATGGAGAGTGTCACAAAGCCAATAGGCTTGCTGAAAGTGTGAGTAAAAATTATTAGACAGAGCAACTGCTGCCAAAGGACTGCCTCTGATGTAATATGTTGTTCAGAACATGCGTGGTCATCCTGCAGGAACATAGTTACAGCGTCAGGACAGTGAAAAACTAAGCAGAATCTGAGCACATATGCCAGACAATTAAAACTGGTGCAATTAAAACTGATGCAATTAAAACTGTATCTCTAGAAATACCCCAAAAATTCATCTGGGACACTGATATAATTCAGATTCACTGGGATAGGTGGCTTAGTTTCTTTGTAGCCACTAGTTTTAATACAATTGTGGTTTTTTTGGCACAATTTCACCCTGCCTTTCAGCAGTCTAGGTATCTCAGAAGCCAGTGCTTCCCCATCTTCCCACTTTAATGATGATATCTCACATTTTAGGCCACTGCATGACCCATCTCTCACTCCAAGAACTATGTGAGATCTAGAGTCATAACAGAAGACTGTGCCACCCTGAGGCAATGCAATGATTTCCCAGTCCTCCAATAAAAGGAAATTGAAGCTCAATTCTCCAATTATCACATTTGGGGAAGATGCCCATATGTGATAATATGCTTCCACCTGTTACATATTCAGGCATATCAGATCTAGAAGTACTTTAGATCATGGAGAAATGTAGTGTTCCAAACTTTACCTCCTCTTTGTCAGCAGCAGTGGTTAAAATGAACTGTAAATGGGTACACTGAACACTAGAGAGTCCACATAGCTCAAGGCCAAATAAAATGGCTATTTCTACACAACCTATTTACACAGGAAATGCATTGTTCTGAGTTACCTAAATTCTGGAAAACTTTTGATCGTACATCTACAAAGTAATAAAAATAATTGAAAAAATATTTTTAATCTTCAGAACAAGATGAAGAAACCAATGTGATGCAGGAAGATTTATCATTCTTCAATAGCCTTTTAATACACATACTGTGTTGAGATTACCATTAACTTAATGCACACAGATCTTGATTAAAACTAGATAGTTCATTTTGAATACTGAGGATTTAAATAACATGTTCAATCATCTTTTTCCTAGTAAAGTTTCTATTACGCCTTCTTCATCTAAACAGTTTTTTTTAAATAAAGTAGACACAGAATAGAAGATTATTCTAAAGTTTTGGCTTGCTACTCCTTGATTTTCTGACTAAGTAGTCAGTCCTCTCTGGTAAAGACAATTAGTTACACAAGCCTAAGGCATCGCCTTCAGATTTATCATTCTTCAGAACTCTGCACTTCAAAACAAGTCTGCAGTATTGGAGCTTTGACAACTGTTCCTCTTCAGTGTCATAATCTGTAATAGAATGTGGGGGTTTTTTAATGAAGCAAATTATGCAGGCTATTAGTTCATAATTTAAATAAAGAATACTGTAGTTGAGGGATTAATCCCCTGTGGTGAAAGAAACCTTTGTGTTGTAGGAGTGAGTGCAGGATTTCAATGAACAGGAGAGTCATGTAGTTTATTTATCTTTTAGCAACCTTCCTGACTTATCTCTTTAAAATATGTTTTTATATATTTTTCCTGGGGAACAATTTTTACCCTCAAAGCCATCAATGTTGTCTCAAATCTATGGATTCCTCTTCCATAACTTTAATTAGATGATAGAAATAGTTTTATCTGAGTTTTTTCAGTCTATTTCCTGAGTAACAATATCAAAACAAAAGAAAATTATCTTTATGTCATACATTGAGTTAAAACAATATGATATAAATAACAAGACAAATTTGGAGAAAATCTTAGTCAATGCCTATCTTGTCATTTTCAAAAACTTCCCACTAATGTTCTATATTTACAGACTAAAATTCATACACCTAGAATTTTTACTTTAGATATTTATCTCAATTCAGGTTGCCAGCATTTATTTAAGAATAGAGTTTTCATTTGAATGCTTAAACAGAATTATTTGGTTCTCCATCCAGTTTTTGCTGAAGTCAACAGAACATGTTGACCAGAATTTGGAGAGGATTTTCTGTTTTCTCTTTCTCTTCTTGGAGTTAAAGTTATACATTAATATGTAGTCTTAACAGATTCAGCTACTACTTTACACTTAATCTTAGAATTAATTCCTATTTTATCAAGGTACAGCCTCATTCTCAGCAAAAGGAAAGTATTTAATTGTAACAAACCAACTGTGTCTAAAAGTTAGTCTATTCCAGTGGAAATCAGTTGTAGTTTCACCAGTAGAATTTACTGCAATTGGCATTTGTGTAGCCATCATCTGCCTTGGTGAAACACAGGAAGACTATGAGCCGGTACTGTCCATATAGGGTGTTTAGTACAGGCAAATATACTTCTCAGGTGAACCCGTGAGTTTCAGTTCAGTTGCACTTCATGCATTACCAATATAAAATGTGTGAATGTGCAGCTGCAGTTAAAAGCAAGAAAAGTGCCATCCCACCAGAGTGACCTCCAATTGTATTGGCCTGAAATGATCCAAACCCTTCAGCTTATCCACACACGGTTATACCTTTCTGATTTACCTTGGCTGGATGTTCTCAGCGTCCACCTTGCAGGAGACTTGTAGGTGTGGTAAATTAAAGTGACAGTCCTCTACTGCCAAAAGATAGGCTATCCCCTCCCTCTGTGATCTATGTGGTAATTCCTCCAACTCTTCTGGTGCCTCTCAGCGCCCGTTCTGATGTAAACTCACTTATTAAACCGAAGAGGAATAAAAACAAAACAAAACAAAACAAAACAAAACAAAAACACAAAACAAAACAACAACAACAAAAAAAAGATCCACAGTGAGCAAAAATGAGCCCTGAAATAAGGAGAAGGGAAGTGAGAATGGGGTAAAGGGAGAGGTAAGAAGTAGTAACTCTCTATTTCAAAAGCAGCTCCAGGCTATCAAACTGACTTAGCCATTTGTGATCTCATTTAACACTCCTTTCTTAACAACCTCCTCAAGAGACTACTAGCAGCCTTTGAATATGTGTAGGTCTCTGAATACCAACTGTCATATCAATGTGAGATCTGTAGCACACAGTTTTACTGCAAGACTGTTCTGCACAAGTGAAATGTGAATGAAAACTATTGTTAACATTTCATCAGCACTTACTTTTCAAGGTTTTAATTTTTCTGAGTATCCTTGGACATGCTTACTAAAGTGGGAGTACGTTTTTAACACAAAGATTTTGGTTTCTGAAGCAATAGTTATTACAACTTCAGCAGCTAAACAACTTTAAGAAATTTCAACCCCCTTCATTTTCCTGCCCTACCATTCCAGTACCACTGACATGATTTACCACCTCTTCAGTTGTGCTTGCACAGCAGTTTGGCTGGCTGCATTGGTGAAACGTAACGCTGAAGCAATATAGATTAAAAGTAGCACTCTGAAACAAATTACTATTTTTAATCTAGGCCATCTGCCTCTGTCATCTGCCTCTGCTACAGACTCATAAACAGTTGTCTCAGAATAACAGGGGTGGTAGAGAGAAGCTGAAGATTTTCTAAGGATGGTTTCACTCCATAAATCAATGTGTTTTGTGCAATTCAGGGACAGATTTCATCACACTTAACTGTGACTACAGTGAGCTGAGATCAAAACCTCTGAACTGAGGTATCATCATGTGTGTATCTACATGGGTATCAGATACATAAACTCTAGGGCACCTAATGGAGCAAAAGTCAATACCTGTACAGAGTCACTCAGTTGACTTCAGACAGAAGAGATGCCTAAGGCACCTGTATACAATGGATACCTGTGTTTAGGCAACTGAAGTCAGTTGTAGGATCCTACCTTTGGGTGATTGATATCCATCCCTACTAACTGTGATGTCTAGCCCTCCATTGCCTAAATCGGAGAGTAGACAGCTACCATGTCCGTAATCTTAAATCGAATACTAATCCTAAAACTTTGTATTCTCACAGTAGGTTTTGGATTCTGTGCCCACTCACAGATATCTCTTAATATTTGAGACCTCTTATGGTGTTGAGGCTGCCTGGGACTGGTAGATATGAACTCAGCCTGTGGCCTAATGAAATGCCAGGCAGGATATTTGAATAGAATTACACAATAATGTTCAGAGACAAGGTCTAAATTCTAAATTATGGGTAGGCACATCTCATATGTTCATAGACATTTCTCTAATGGCACAGCCACTGTGTGCAGTCTTCTATGCCATGATACCTCTTAGTTCTGCCAAGAGGATTCTCAGTGGATTTTCCTGCTGAATGGACCTTTAGGAAGTTGCAATCTTTTTCTGAACTGATTTCCCCTCAACTCCAAAGCCAACTGTATTGGCAAAAGTGATGATACATGGAGTCACTGAGAAAATGGACAAGAAGGGGACAGAAGTGAGGATAGCAGAAACTCAAACAACTATTACACCAGAAAATAAAATTCCTGAAAACACATAAAATTTCTATATATATTTAACAAAATCAAAGCAAAATAACAGAATATCCCAAGAATCTGTAATGTTTAATACGTGGACAGCATGCTTCACTACCCAAAATGCCAACCAGTTATGGTTTCCTGTTTTCAGACTGATTGATAAGGCATGTGTATACTTAACTAACGGTTATGTAATAAAAATTAAGTTAAGGTTTTATTTAATATTTCCCATAAAGTTTTATATTAATTTATTTTAAAAAGAAACATGCATGAGTATTGTAAATAATGAAAAATATATGCTATGTTTCTAATACCTTGAAAAATATGTACTTTAGAAAGGTTTTGTGAAATAAAAGTTGGAAATTAATTTGGATCTAAATGTTTCACTGTATCTTATATGTAACAATCTTGTGAAAATTACCTGTCCATTCTATGACGGGATATAATAATCATTATTTTCACCTCAATATATGTTTAGTTAACAGGCCTGCAAAAATGTATAGTTATCATGAATGAAAAATGAAGATGAGAAACTGAGATGATCTGTAATTAGACTAAGTTGACTGGGTTTGTACATAATTTTTGGACTAGAATATGGTGCACTGTGTAGGAAGAAGTCTTTCAATTTTTGCCTTCAGATTTTAAGTTGTGAAAACTTTGAACTTCAATTTAAGTTGTTTTTTCTAAGTGTAATATTTCTAATACCAGCGTTTAGCTTGGAAATAGTCTTCATTCATTGTGACAGAGCTGGGGAAACCAGGGAGTGATATGAGTCTCTCACTTAGAACCAGATTAATGAGTTCTTCTAGTTACTTCCTGGATGTTAAAAAATTTCTTCTTTTTTTAAGCTTCTTGAGGTCTACAAGACCTACAAGTTTCTATAAGCAGGGAACTTTCTTTTAAATATTTTCATCTCAATCCTTTGATCTGGGGAAAAAAAAAAACAGGGGGAAAATTAGGTTGTTTGGGAGACTGAAGAGGCCTTATTTATTCATAGAATATTTTAGATGTGATAGGACAGTAAAAACTTCATGACCGTCTTGCCATTATGTCTAACTTAGTCATTTCTTAGAAAAGCAGTTGAATTTTGCAGTTTTAGTAATGGTGATTTGGGGTCAAGGGACTGAAAAAACTGCGAGGTCAATGGCACAAAGTTACAAAGTGTAAGTGGGATGCCCAGGCTGTGGAGGACATACGATGGCAAATGAAAGGGCTTTTGACAAGGGCTTTATTTATTTAGTGGCATTAAATGACAAAATTAAATGACAAAATTATCAGTCTACAACTTGACTGGATAAGCACATTTGAAATGGAATAGGGCTGGAAGGTCTCAGTCAGGTCTTCCTACAGAAACCTAGATGGCCTCTGTTTTTTACCTCTTCTCCCTCTCCATTCCAGTCCTTCTTAGTCATTCTCATCCTTCCTCACCTTTTAAGAGTATTAAGATTTCAGCTCAATTTTGCACTTACTGAGTGTTCACATGCACTTATCAACATTACCTATTTCTATCCATGTCTTTCCACATGAAGTACTTTCTCCTATTCCTCCTTTTCCGACCCCTCCTACCCTCTCGTTTGAATTTATCATTGGATAGAATTCAGACACCAAGGAACTAAAAGGAACTAAAAAAAAAAGAAATTCATCTAGTCGTAGGTACCCTGATATCCCTTGGTTACCAATCTCTCTTTAGATTGTGTTGATGAGATCCATACAACATGTGTAGATTGTGCAGGGGAGCATGACAGAAGATCTGTTTAAGACCAAATGATGATTACTGTATGGAGAGCACTGAATTAAAAATAAGATTTCTGTACCCAAGGAAGTAATTTCCTATTTCAGGGTCATTTACCAGCAACCTGGGAAATCTGTCCTGTTGTGCAGTTGCCCATGGATGTCTACAAGTGAAGCACAGAAAAATAACATAAACAAAACTTGGTCTCACAAAACGACAGAAAACTCTGCATTCATCCCCTCAAAACCTCCCTTACCTCAGCATGGCTATGACAGATTCTTTCTTCCAGAACTTTTGCAGACACTTGGCGCTTTTTGTCTTCACGTAATTATTCTGGCATTTCTGTTGTATATAGAAAACAGATATGTTTTTCCACAATGCTTTTACCTTTCTGATCTAAAGCCACTGTCTTTGTTAGAATCTGCAAAGTGGGAAATAAATCCAAAGCATTATTTAGCCCTACACAACCCAAACTATTTGCTATTTTGCTGTAGCAGCATCTGATCTCTTCCATCTTGTCTTTGCAAGTCTTGAGAAAGCAACGAGAGTGGGACTTGAAACAGTTCTCAAGGGAACAGGGCAGTAGGGGTGTCTTTGGACAGAAGATGACTGTTAAATGACACTTTATAAAGAAGAGAGAGAAAGGACTGCAGTCCTTTGAACAAATTCACTCACATTAATGACATGAATCAAGCATTCTCTGTGACACTGCCCACTGTCCCTTCACAGAGATATTAACAGTCTTTATTGTGCACACTGTCTGGCAAGTTCCTAATCCCTTTGCCTTAAAAGCTTCTTTGGACACCTATTGCTCTCTGCAGCTAAGCATGGGCTTTGTTGGCTCTTAAAGATGTTTGGGAGGATGCACTGTTTAGAAAGGCTCGTACCACACTTGAAGAGATCTTGCTATACACTGAATTCCTTTTCAGGAGCTACATGAGAAAGGATGTTGTGATAGCTCATATTAGGTGAGGTTTTACAGGTAAAATATAAAGGAGAACCAATTGGTGAATTCTTTCTGGTTATAGTAATGTTCGCTGGATTTTGAGATAAGCAATAAAAGAAGGACTAATTTGGGTCAATGACACCATAAATTGCCAACATCTAGGATATTCTACACTCCCTTGACAGCCAGTGTTGAATAATGGTCATTTCTAGAACATAATCCATTGCACTGTAGGTATTTTGGATGTCTGCTACAATTAAGATAAATTACATTCTAAACTCTAGAAGTTATTTCTATCTTAGACTTGGCTTTGGTTACAAGAAAGAAATTTCAGAAGAACTACTTAGAAAAATAACCTTGCAAGCAGTAACCACAAATTTAAATTAAATAGTCTGTAATTAAGGCACCCATTTCAAGATGGACAACTTTGAGCTATTTATTAAAATCAGTGTTAATGAAAAATAAAGGACAAGAACACAGTGAAAGTTTGGAATGTCCTTTAAGGTGCTGTGAAAATTAAAAAGGAAAACATTTCATAAAAGGACTTCAAACTGTCTGTAAATAATTTCAGAAATAATACAGGAAATAAATGGAAAATCAAAAAAAAAATAATAATAAAAGAAGTGCCAAAACTCAACATCATTCAGCTTTTATAAAATAAATCAAAACAAATGGAAAGAGATTATTTGCTAAAAAGCGCAGAAGAGAACAAAGCAAGTAGAAGCAGATATTAAGAAGTAAGAATCGAGTCATTATTTAAAATAATGTAGATATGATCTACTAAACAGGTGAGTGATGTGTGTCAGTTTTCAATTTGGCTGATAATATTGGCTATGGAGAAGAAGATAGAACAGCTACAGACAGTGAAAAATAGTAACTTAAACTAAGGGAATATGAATTTTTGTAATGAAAGAATAATAAAAAAATTCTGGAAGAGCAATCATGACTGAAGTTATATGCCCACATTTTTCCTTTGCCTAGAAAAAAACTCAGAAATAAATGGAAAAAAAAAAAAAATTTGCAAGCTGCAGCCAAGGAAGGAAATTTCATTTTTAAAGCTGCGCTTTAGAAGTAGCCTGGATTAATCAATATTTGTCTAGAAAGAAATTGCTTTGGAGGGGAAAAAAGTTAGTTTAGAGAATAAATATTACCTGAAATTATGATAAACTATATCCTCCACGGTACAAGCAGAAAAACAGCAATAGTAGGGATATATCTGTAAATGACAGTCCCAACTGTGGTTACACAAAATCTGGTGCCCAGATTTTGGCTGTGTGCCCTGACTGAATACCCACCCCTATGTTTCAGCTCCTCTTCTTTTTCCTTCCTTCTTAATCCTTCCCATCCTCTCTTTCTGTCCACCAAGTGCAACTGTACTTTAAATACAGTTTGGTCTGATGATAGCCACCAAATATCTCCACCAAATAAAACGGAACAAACAAAAGTGATGTAGTTTCAGGAGGTTTAGAGCTAATTTATTCTCAGTATGTGCGACAATGGTGTGTTTTGGATTCAGAAAGAGAATAATGTCAATAACATGCTGACGTTTTGGTTCTTGCTAAGTCATGTTTATCCTGAGGGAGCACAGCCAGTACAAGTGACCCAAAGCGGCCAAAGGGATATTCCACGTCACAGAATGTCATGCTCAGTATATAAACTGTGGGAGTTAGCTGGAACAGGGGACTGATCTGGGTTCAGAAAGAGGGGCTGACATCAGCAAGTGGTGAGCAATTGTACTGTACATCACTTGTTTGGTTTTCTTCTTTCCCTTTCTAATATCATTATTATTACTATTTACCATTATTATTGCATTTTACTTTGTTTGCAATTATTAAGCTGTTCTTATCTCAACCTACAAGTTTTACTTTTGAGTCTCCTCCCATTCCACCCAGAGGTTCAGGGGGGAGGGTAGGGGGTTGAACAAGCAGCTGTGCAGGGCTTAATTTCCAGCTGAGCTTAAAACGCAACAAAAAGGGAAATTGGAGTTGATCTCTTCTTGCACTGTCTGAAAGAGTTTTCACCCCTGATTTCCACCATGCAGTGAGGTGTTTGAAAAACAGCTTGATGGCTGGAGTGAGCTCTCCAACCAAGGACTATCTAATATGGAACTCGCCTTTAACTATCTATATTTAGACTTAGGAGGAGTCGAGGCATTATTGTTACCCAGCTATAGTTAGGGATCAAAACAGTGTCATAAAGACAAGAACTAGAATTCTTTTCTCAAAAAGGATGTCCCTTTACAGTGTACCAGAAAACATCTCAAGGTTGTTTTAGACAAAGCTCTCAAGGAATGCTCTGGCAAATGACCTGACATTGGTCATGATTTATTTGTATTTTCTTAGATATTTCTCTTGAGTCATGAGAACAGATTATAACCTAGTTTATCTGTGACGTGAGATCATTAAATTCAGGGAAGTAAAAAATGATAGCTCTCCTGGGCAGAGTTCTTTAAAATGCTGTTCCTAACAATTTACTGGCCTCAGAAAGTTCACTGCTTTGTCATATTTACCACTTGTATTATATTGAAGTTTCTCATTCACATCATTTTGGGGTCAGATAAATGGCTACATACAGTATTATAATGTGGTATTGCATTTCCATGCACAGATCCTTATAAAACTGTACTTTAGGATGGAATATTCCTAGATAAATGATATCTAATGAATGTTCTATATTTCCACTTTACACACATTTTAGATGTTTGGGAGTACAGATGGTGAAATCAATAAGACAACAATGTTTGGACAGGATTGCTCATGAATTATCCCTTCACCCATAGAGAGAGTACTGCTATGAGGGCAGAGCTGAACAGAAGAAATAAAGGAGTTAGTTTCCCGTTTATTAGCAAGGTATTTTCTTGAATATTGCATTCTTTTAAAGTGTAAATGAACCAGATATTCAAAATAGTTTTGTTGATTTTTCTGGGGGAAGTATTGGATTTGTTTCATTTACAAAGAAAAGTCTAAGCCCTGGTTCTATTGTGGTGCCATCAGTCTGATAAACAGACTGATAGGTAACTGATTAAAGGGTGCAAAAAACATCACTACAAAAGCAGTGGTGTTGTGGCAAGAATTTATGAATAAGTGAGTTCTGTGCCCTTTAGAGACCAGTATCAGTTAGTGCAGTGCAATAAATTAAGCCAGTGAGACACAACTCTGAGAGTCTGAAAGCTTACCTCAAAAAAAATTCCCTGAATTACATATGTAGTCAATGACGAGAGCAAGAGCCAACCGCCTACAAAAGGTAATAATAGGATACAATAATAGATACATATTTCAAAATAGGGTGCGTCTCCCTTTCTCAAATGACAATAAAGCCAAAGTGTAGGGATGACATTCATCTCTTCTAACTTTACCTATATGAAAGTTAGTGTTCTAAGGCTTATTTTTCTCTATTGACTAGAGGTTGAATTTGATTGAGATATCCACACTGAAGTTTAGGTGAGATGAAATACCCTTCAGTGGCTCTGTATCAGCAATTTTTCTCACTTGTAACACTCCAAGCAATTTTCTCTCCTTCTTGCCTCATGAATTTCACAGATTTGAAGAACCTTGCTAATATTTATCCCATCATACTACCTAAAACACAATTAAGATCTTCCCAAGCAAGGATCTAGTCTACCCATAGAAACATGTGACTTGAGACTCCATTTTAGTTAAGAAATAACAATGCATAAATATGCAATGCCTTGCATTGTCACTTTATTATTTTCCGTATTTGAAGAGAGAGGCTCTGAAGGCATAGCCTTGGTTCTTTCTACTGACTGTATAGATGACTTAGGCACTTATTTAAGGCTAGTACACTAGAGAGGGGCTCCATCCTGTCTATCTGTAAAAATTAACTAGTGAGTTAGTTAGTCAGTCAGTTATTTAGGTAGTCAGTTAGCTACTCTAAGTTATACTTTTTTGGGGTTGTTTTCTTCTTTTTGTAGTTTGTAGAGAGAGACAAGCTTCTAGAGGATGATTCATCCAGAAGAACCATTTCATCATTTCACTGGTGAAATGAATCCTATTTTAGGTATTTCAATTTCATATGAAAGTGAATAGAATAGAATAGAATAGAATAGAATAGAATAGAATAGAATAGAATAGAATAGAATAGAATAGAATAGAATAGAATAGAATAGAATAGAATATTTCAATTGCAGTTGAAAGGGACATACAGCAATCATCTAGTCCAACTGCATGACCAATTCAGGGCTGACCAAAAGTCAAATCATGTTGTTAAGGACATTGTCCAAATGTTTCTTAAATACTGATAGGCTTGGAGCATCAACCACCTCTCCATCAAGCCTCTTCCAGTGTTTGACTATAGTTTTGGTAAAGAAATACTGCCTAATGTCCAGCCTAAGCCTCCGCAATGAAGATTTGCACCACTCCCATATGTCCTGCAATTAGATCCCATGGAGATCAGCACCTCAATGTCCACTTCTCTCCTCAGGAAGCTGTAGAGAGCAATGAGTTCATCCCTCAGCCTCCTTTTCTCTAGACTAGATAAAACCAGAGCCCTCAGCTGCTCCTCACAGGACATTCCTTCCAGGCCTTTCACCAGCTTTGTTGCCTTCTCTGGACTCATTCAAGGACCTACACATCCTTCTTAATTTGTAGGGCCCAGAACTGCACATGGTGCTCGAAGTGAGTACTGTGTTAAATGAACTTGACAACTTCCCCTGAGTACCCCGTGTCTTTCATGCTTACTGAAGATGAAAGGTACACAGAGGTTTTGCATCCATGTTTCAGATAGCTGCCTAAAGATACGTGGAATGACTCCAGTCCCTTGTCTAAGTAAACTGGAATGATATAATTCTCACAAGGAATTACACAAAACACAAACTAATATTTCCAAAACTATAGTCTCATGAGCATAATAAAAGAGAATGGCCGTTATTTATAAACCAGTCTTAACTTTTTTCAGAAAGTTCCTTAGACTTTTTTTGCCTATAGAATTAAAATATGGAAGCTGTTTACCCAATTTCCATCTGTGGAAAATGATTTGGCATAATTTTCACCCATTCCATTTATTAAATTTTTTTTAAAAATATTAGATAATGCTTCCATACAAGGGAAAAAAAATAAAAATGTATACTTACAATAAAAATTTATTTCCATGGGAAACTACATAGGGACATTCAGTATGACCCACCTGAACTAACTGGACTTCTGGGAGTCTGCAAACACAAGCATGAGCAGGAGTAGCCTCCACAGCTGTAGGAGAGTTCAGTCAGAGAATTACACTGAGGGTTGGAAGTTCAGATCAGTAACATGGTCCTGACCTGAGTCTTTAGCAGCTTTAAGTTTGTGGAGCCCTACAACAAACTGTAGTAGGAAGGTACTTAACATTACAAGGGAGTAGGGAGGGCTGCATACATTATAAGGAAGTGGAAAAGGAGTATCTTCATCCTGGCATTCTGATCTGCAACCTACCGTTTTCCTAGGATCATCCAAAGGCATTTACACTTGTAGGCCTAAAGCCTATGAGAGATGAACTGAGAACTGAGGACAAGTGCTTCATTTTCCATGGAAATACTTGTCTGATTCTCCTGAACTCAGTCCTGTGTACTGAGTCCTACCCTTTTTTCTCCTCATCTTTTTAGTGGGTTAAAAAAAAAAAAAATCTTGTCACTTTTTTTTTTGTTTCCATTCATTTTGAAGGCCCTCTGGAATGTTCTTCTGCTTACTTTACTTATCATCAGAAAAGAAGGGTTCTTGATTTAGTAATGAGAACAAACATGATGTCTTCTCCTAAGTTTGGGGTTCTGTTTTTGTCTAATACATATTTTTCAGTCAGAACCTACTCAGCAAAAGTGACTCTTCTTCTGGAAAATCTGTCTTAGACAAAAAATAAGGTCGTGAAGAATTAGTGCAATAGGAAAGGAGAAAAGATATACCTTATCAAAAACACATTTTCACAGCATCTAAACTGTATAAGTGTTGCACAAAAGGTAAAAAAATAATAATCAGATACTCTTCCTATGAAGTATTGACTGCCCTGTAATCCAAGGGAGATCCACTAAAAGCAAATGAGCCCTGAGGAGAAATCTTAAAAAGGAAAGAAAATAGAAAAATATGGAAAATGAGTCATTCCTGTAATAATTGGTTATGTTCATTTCAGATAAATTGATGTGTGCCCATGCTTTTTTTCAACTGGCTTTGCATGAACTACCTTGTGAACAAAATAAATGGTTGACAATAAACACAACAACCTCATATAAACATTTTCAAAATTTATCTCCAACAACCTTGCCCTTTTCTAATTAGGGGCAGATATTTAGTACTTGCTAATTGAAATTTATTTTGTCAATAAACCTTTACTGCCAATTTTTTAATATATACTGAATATGTAATACTCTCAAGTTGACAGTTCTCATCAGTAAGAAATATTTCATAAAAACGAAATCTAATCTAAATGCCATGATGCTATTCATTTAATTTCAATTATTATTAAAGCTTGCTCAGTTAATCCATCTGTTATGTCCTTTAAGAACTATATTTGAAGAATTCATTCATAAATGGTTGTATAAGGTGGTCTAAGCAGGCAAGGAACCAGAAAAGAACTCTTGTTCTGTATTTACAAGTCTCTCAAACTGTCAAAGTGAGTAAAGCAAACAATTAGTCATTAACTGTAAATGGAACCTATTTCCAGCAGCCATATTTTTGGGTAGAATTATTAAATACTTAAGAAAATGTAATCTCTAACTGTTGCAGTGCTTAAAATTTCTCAAACCCTCAATTTATGTCCAAGCAAATAGTCTACCAGTACGATATGGTTGAATTAACCAGTCACAGGTGTTTAAATTTATTATAACTTCAACCGAAAAAAAGAAAACCAAACCAAACAACAAAATCTTATGTTCAATCCCTACAACAAAATTATTAAGGTTAGGAGATCCCATTATCATTATGATATTAATATCTCCTGACAACATATAGGAAGGCCTATTAAATCCACAATAGTACAGCAGCAAAACACATTTAATACCATCAAGTAGGATCTTGAAATTATTCTCACACAGTGAATCCTTCACTCCTTTAAAGGGATGTAAACTCCAAAGTACAGTGAAATACATTCACTTAATGAAAGAAAAGTTAATTTTCCAGCAACGGTGTCATTCTCTTTATCTTTCAGATCTGAGACAGCTGACATACAGGAGGTTTGAGCTACCCTCAGTTTTTATTCTGTGGATCAAAGATGTTCATCCTCAGTGAATGATATGTTAAATCACTTTCTTTTTAGGAAGAAAAAATATACAGGGGGGAAAAAAATAAAAAACAAGCAAACAAACTAAAAACCCAACCACATACCCTCTCCAAAAAAAAAAAAAAAAAGTCATAATAAACCAAACATGGACTATGACTGCAAAATTATTCCCTGGTAATAATCTCAGTATAAAACCTATTGAATTATTCATTTGGGTCTAACTTTACCAGTTCTACAGAATGAAAACTCGCTTTCCTATGTATAGAAGTCACTTTTTAATCAGTTTCTTGGTATTTTCTTTCGGTGTCTAAAAACAATGAGTAACTCTTAGACTACTTGCAGTTTAACTAAATAGATCAATCCACACTATTGCTGTGTCTTATTGGAATGAGATTTTTTTAAGTTCCCCTAGGACAAAACCTTTTCATTACCTCACAGTGATTACTTTGGTACTACCAGAGTATGCTAATAAACTACTTCAAGAATGTGGGGGTTTTTCTGCCTAAGGTCATGAAAGACAGTTTTGCAGCATGAGTGTTTAAAGGTAAAGGCCCCCAATATGAAGAGAGAACTGCCCCAATCAGTAGCTCAAAAAAATGCAAATTTCTAAGCTGTGGGCCAGAACCTTAGATCACTTTCAGTCTTCGTGCAATAGTGATCATTGGTCTAAACATCTCTGGGCATTTGTACTAACATTCATACACATTCTTGGCTCAGCTGTAGTCCTCAGTCATGGTGGGGAATCAGTACATACAGTGGGAAACTGGACAGAAACATTGATACTTCTGTAGCCAGAAATCTAAATAGCTCAGAATTTGCTACAACAATTGAGTCACTGGCAAAAAGGTAGAAGAAAACTTTTTAAGTGTCTTTCCCAGAGTCTTCTACTATGACACACCTGAGCATTTGGAGCATTATGAATAAACATGCTTTCAGCAGTAGCAGTTGAAAAAGCAGAGCACACGGCTGTATACATGGTTTTCCAAAACAAAGTCAGTAGTGAAAATGACTGAAAATGAAGATAATAGTAGGAGCAGTCATTCTTTTTTTGAAAGAAAAATAATCATTAGTAGGACCTTAATAATCTGAGATATCCTACAGCATAAACATTTTTAGAGATATATGCTATTATTTATTTATTTCATATATATATTTTTATTATAATTAAATAAGTCAGCACTCATCTTTTAACACTGAAATCTCAGTGGGACAATATCATGTGTTGCATGACAGTTAGTCAGTTACCCAGGACCATGTCCAGATGGATTTTGAATACCTCCAAACATAGAGACTCCACCACCTCCCTGAGTACCTGTGCCAGTGCTCCACCATCCTCACAGTGAAAAAGTGTTTCCTGATAACCAGACAGAACCTCCCATGTTTCAGGTTCTGCCTGTTGCTTCTGGTCCTTCACTGGGCACTACTGAGAAAAGCCTGCCTCACAAAGGGCAGTAGATATTCATAAAGCCAAAATAATACAAATAGCCTTAAGGATAAAAACATAATGTACTCAAAACCAGAACCTTGTTATCCAGAAAAGAGCATTTCACAGATGCTTCATATTATATATGCCATCTGAGGAGAAAAATGTATGGTGCTATTGCAGTGCTTCAGGCCATTTCAGAGTGGAGTCAGAGGAGGAACTGGTCTTCTATTAACTATAGAACAAAGTGGTTATTATCAAGAGTCATGGAGTTTTTAGTCTTGGTAAATGAGCTTGAAGTTTATGTTAAGTGCTAGAAATGAACAAGAATGGCAAAAGAACTTTTCAATTATTACAGAACAAAATACTACACTGCAGTTGAAACAATACAGTTCTCCACTTTGATTCACCAAGATGACTCATCCTAATAATGGGGAAATTTATTTTCGTGCCTAAAATGTAGCTCAGTTTGCATGTCCATGCAACTCTGGCTTAGATTATTCATTACTTATTATTTCTTTTACATATGCCGTAAGGGTTGTTAACTGTAATGGCAACGTGATGCGTGAACACCCGCACTTATGACATGGCCAAAACCCAATTTATTTCTCAGGGATCATCATAAAAACACTCTGTTAATAATACCTTATAGTCATGAGCAATGGAGACAACAGAATTATCTTTGAATGTGAAGTCACAAAAATAATATAGGTAGGCTTAAAAAGTAATTTTTGAAAAGCTAACATTTCTCACCCCTCAGAAAAGGAACAGCTCACAAGTGGTAGAACTCTAAAGCTCTATTCATTATGAGCTGTGATTAAAGCATGGCTGAATGATAAAATAAGTACTGTTGTTTGTTGCTTTTACATGCCATATCCACTAATTGTCATAGACTTTCAGAGAGCAAGTGTGACGTTACAGATAAATGTGATTCACAAGAATGATTTATTAATGAAGCCCTAATTCATGTATTAGTCAAGAGACTATGCTGCATAAAGAACATTGTCTAGACTTTTGCATATAAGCAATCAAAGAAGTGTTGGGGGTTTTTTGCTGTATATCATTGAGTTTGGAATCGTTTTTCAGGCTTGAATGCCTTTGTAATGCAAGATACAAACTGCATGCACATTAAAAAATTCTGAGGTTAATTAGTTTGCTAAAGAAGATCCTTTTGATATGTTACAGAAGTCAGGCATCAGCAACAGCTACTATATGGAAAGTCAGTGTTCACACTGACATAAATGACCATATGGTGCAATGTAAAATTGGTCTGTGTTGAATTTTAGAGAGAAAAAAAGGAATGAGACCCCAAACAACATTTCAGATATGCTTCACATCTCTTTTCTGAACTCAATGATCGTAAAATCAGAAGATATCACAGGAAAAAAATTTGCAAACAAATCTTAATACATTGAAAGAGNTGCAAAAAAAAAAAAAAAAAAAAGACAAGAGAGTGTCCATGCACAAAAGCATTATCTGGTCTGTCATAATTTTATGTGTGTATAGGACAAACTGTCCCCATTAATGCCACTACATATGTAAGACAGAAGCAGGCATATTTGCAACCTTTCAAATAAAGTCTTTATTACATTTAAATGAATATTTTACTGCCAGTTTTCTTACAGATATGAACTATATGAATTATGAATTTCTAATAGGTCAGAAATAGAGATCAACATAGAGGGACAAGGACAATAACTATTGTTTGAGTTTTACTTTGCTGGTATGTTTAGAAACTTAGTATATGTGGGTAACAATTATGTACCACTGGAAGGGAGCAGATATCCTTCAAAATACCATGCCACAGATAAGTGTGGCTCTTGAAGTCATGCATTTTTGCAAAGTCCCTAGTGATGTCGTTCAGTGCCAAATAGTTTTCACAGATCCTGGAATCATAGGAAACTGTACTCATTATCTTTGCATATTAAAATGTATGCTAAAACAGATAGTCCTCCTCTTCAATCAGATAATGCAGTGCCAAAAACAGATATCTATCTGTAAAAGCATCAGCTCTGTATGATTTTGAAAACTGAATCCCACATGTAATTAGCTGCGTATAATCAAAGTTCAGATTCAAATCTTATAGCTTCTGCCTTTTCTTCTTTAACTAAGAGCAAAATATCTGTTTCAACATTTATCATATTTAAGGATCCCTACCAACTGTCAGAGGAGGTAACAATGTGTAAATCCCAACAAAGAGTTATGGTTTCCACATCTCAGCTATCTGAAGGAGAGCCGGATCTAAGTTCTATAAATAATTAGGAACACGGACATGATAGAATCTTAACAAAGCATATGAGCATTTGTTTAGTAATGATTGATGAGAGGAGGTATTCTACAGAGAGTACCACTCTTCGTCAGGATGAATTGCTTTTTCTTTCACAAGCATTTATTTTTTGAATCTATTGTGTTATTAAAAAGTAATATCATTCATCTGAATGTCCTCATTTAAAATAAAGTGCATGTAATTCATCCTGGGAATAAACAAGCTAAATTTAGGTTGAAAGGCCAAGGAAATATAAATGAAGGTAATAGAAAACTGTATTCTGCTCAGCTGACAATTTGTTTCAAAGTCTGTTTTTTATCGTTATCAACAACAAAAAGAAACTTGAAGGGAATCCTTTGCTTCCCTACTTGGTTTCATTAAACAGGGCTTAGGGTTATTAATGAAATTGTTATAGAAATCCAGTATGTGTCATTCTGAAATATAGGTTTGAAATATTTCAAGAAAGAGTAAACATATCTTTGAAAGATCTGCTCAATCAGAATGTTGAAGCTGGGCATTTTGCACTGATAAAAGTACGGAATAATAAAAGTAGCAGACCAGAAAGAAGTAGCAATGGATTTTATACCTCAGTCACTTGTTAAATTCTATGACCCATGTTATTCATGTCAGAATACACACTTTCAAAGGTGTACCAAATTAAAGTTAGAAACCAAATCCAGGGCATAAGAATTTTGTCACTCTCTCAATAGTCCAAAAACTTTATGCTTTTAAAAACACCTAAGAAAAAGAGAACTCAAGAAATTTTCTTGACCAAGGAACTGGGATTCCACTTCACTTGTCAGAAATGAAAGTAGAATAAAATATTCAAAACCTAGAGACTAAAATAGCAACTGTCTTTTGGAACTGGATATTTTAAGTAAACAAAAACTACAGTCAACAGAGACAGAAGACTCTGCAGAGAAATCTCGACAGGCTGGATTGATGGGCAAAGGCCAATTGTAAGAGCTGCAACAAGGCCAAGTGCCGGGTCCTACATTTGGGTCACAACAATCCCATGAAGTGGTACAGGCTGGGGGCAGAGTGGCTGGAAAGATGCCCAGAGGAAAGGACCTCTGGGTCCTTTTCTGAGCATGAGCCAGTGTTTGTGCCCAGATGGTCAAAAAGGCCGATGGTATCCTGGTTTGTATCAAGAATAGCGTGGTCAGCAGGACCAGGGAAGTAATTGTTCCTCTGTGCTTGGCACTGGTGAGGCCAAACCTCAAATCTTGCATTCAGTTTTGGGCCACTCAATTCAGGAAAGACATTGGGGTGCTGGAGCTTGTTGAAAGAAGGGCAACAGAGCTGGTGAAGGGTCTGGAACACAAGTCTGATGAGGAGTAGCTGAAATATCTGAGGATGTTTAGTCTGGAGAAAAGGAGGCTCAAGGGGGACCTTGTAGCACTCAACAACTACCTGAAAGCAATTTGTAGCTTGGTGGGGGTCGGTTTCTTCTGCCAGGTAATGAGTGACAGGATGAGAGGAAGTGGCCTCAAGTTGTGTCAGGGAGGGTTTAGATTGGATATTATGAAAAATTTCTTCATGGAAAGGGTTGTAAAACATTGGAACAGGCTGCTCAGGGAAGTGGTGGACTCATCATCCCTGAAAGTGCTCAAAGAACATGTGGATATGGCACTTGAGGGCACAGGTTAGTGCTGAACATGGTGGTGGTGCTGGGTTGACAGTTGGACTTGGTGATTTTAGAGGTCTTTTCCAACCTTAATGATTCTATTACTCTATGATTCTGTAAATACTCACTCGTTTTTTCAATTTTTTTTCTCTTGGACTGTTTTCGGGGACAATTTTTGGTATGCATAGTGTTTCATTCAGTGATTGAACAGTATATTGATAAGCTTAAAGGCTGAAATTCCCTGGCAAAAAAAATCTGGCAATAAAAGACAGAGCTGAAAAGAAATATTACAAGAAGAACAAGGAAATAGCAGAACCTATGAAGTAAATGCAACTTGGAGTAGTTTTTCCTGTTACAAGAGCTTATGTAAGTCCTTTTGAAGACATCTTTGCTGAGGTGGCAAGTTTATATAATTTCCTTTTGCAGAATATGCCATTAATATTTCCCAAGCTCAGGTAGTATAGTAGAACTCAGTAGGGAGTTCTACTATTAGATGTAATATAATGTATTTTAAATTAATTAATTATGGACTAAGTGAAATAAAGCATTCTCACCTAAGCATCTAATTCGTTTTACTCTTATGCATTTACAGACATATTGGCAAAATGAAAGCAACATAACTGTGAGATAAAATCAGATCATATTGTGTTGAAGTATAATTGGTATGTGAAATCAGCTGGGATTAGAAATAATAACAGGAATCCATGGAGATGTTGTATTCAGCACAGGCTTAAAAAGGCTGGGGTCAGAATATTGCAGATTTCTGATGTGTAGTATATATAATCCCCCAGAATTCTCTCAACTGCATACCAACCTTCCACTTTCCTTATCTCAGCACTTAAAAGCTTTTCTTTTGATTATACATTAAGGCATTTTCAAGTTATTTGGAATGTCATTTTACTTATCCCTGCCTGACTTTTGTGAGAAAGCATAATATAGTTCCAAATTATTTGCTGAAGAACATTTAACTCCCAATTGAATGAGAGTTTGGAGGAAAGAGGGAAGACAGGTTAATAGCTGTGTCTTTCTCTCAGCCTAATAGATGAGTTTAACTCTGAAAAAGGAAGTTGTTTGTTTATTCAAGGCCTTTGAGAAACCTTTCTAAGACCAAGGCAGGGACAAAATGAGAAAGCAAATGAACTTTTAAGATTGAGAGGAATCAACTTGAAATCTTAAATAGTCAATGCTTTGCCAAGAGTTTATATAGAAAGGCTATTTAAGGAATGTATGAAGGAGACAAAATACTTCTGCAGAACACAAAAGAAATATAACTAGCAACATAAGTCAGATTTATCTAAACTGGGAGTTCTCTCTCAAGTCATCATCTAGGGCAATCGCTTCCAAGTGTCATTTCATCCAACATACATCAAGTACCTATGGAAATCAAGTTTATAATTCTAGCATTTATCCCTCTACAATGTTAGATGGAGACCATATTCATCTCCCTATACAGAGGAGAAAGGGTGCCAATTGTGTCAGGTGTGTTACATACATTCTGGTTTAGATGTCAAGATCGGTGAGATGGTTCCCCAATACTTTGATGGTCAAGAAAAACATGTAAAAGTTACATCAAATAATAAGGATGGGTGGCACTTGAATACAGAGCAACGAACGCATTCAGCTATTTAAATATTTTATTTAGAAAGTTACACTCAAGGGCAAATATGCTTTTCTTCTGGTTCCTTTTATACTGCAAATTGCTTCTAAATGAGGACATCATTTCATACCAAAGATCAGAACAATTTCCATATCAAACACATAATACTTAACAACGAAGTGTGTTGTTTCTTAATCATGAGCCCTTCAGATGAGATACAAAGCCTGAAAACTAAAGGATTTTATATAGCTAACAGACCACAAATAAGGATTCAACAACTCAAACTCACTATTTTTTTATTCTCTTCATATAGGAGTCTAGATGAAATATTTCTATCACGTATTTTATTCCGTCTATAAATGCAATGAGTAAACTCAGCTGGGAGTTCATGATTTATCAGTCCAAACAACAACAAGTAGTAAACATCAATATTGTTTCAGTTTTAGGTACATATTTGTGCTGTATCAGGACCCTCACAAAAGTTCTACCAACACATTTCTAGATTTTAAGTATAAGAAGGAGAAAACACAGGAAAAGAAATTATCATTTCCAGAGCTTATAGCTGAAGTCTGTTGATCTTATAATCTGAAAATATTTATCTTGTAACCACAGAATAGAAATCAGAGGCTGGAAGTTATAGCTAGTCACTCACTAGGAAATACTTTACAGCAGGTAATAATCTGTAATATAGTTTCAGTTTAATAGAAATAAAATATACTCACTACCTGTAGGATGAATCAGTTTCTTGAAGGTCATCCTGTCATAGCTGTCCCAGCTGCACAAATAAAAATTAATTATGGTTTTAATAATATGTCAAATACATATAATATTTTTTATTTTAAAAAATAAATAAATCCCAAACCTTAAAAGGTCAGATTTTGTGCATGTACAAACATTAAGACCTGATTAGTAAGAGATGCCTTTGCCCAAATTAGTTGCAAAAGAGACCAGGTCCTGAAGTCAACACTATGGATTTTATTTAACCGTAAATGTGAGGCAGAGATATAGAAAGAAATAGAAAAGGGGCAGGGGGGAGAGAGAGATCAAACAGAAGAGAGTCACCAGCTGTATATCCAGTGTGTCCCGTTGGTCCTTCTTCACCCTAGGCTTCTCAGTGGTGGTGGTCTTGGAGTCATTCTTCAGGGGGTTTACCCAGCCCATGTTCTGGGTATCCATGGGGTGGTGGCAGATGCCAATCCCATACCTTGGAGTGATGTGTATAGGCTGTTGCTTCCTTTCCCACAGTTTGCCACAGTGGGAATTTTTGTCTGGACATGTTAATCAGGATGTGCTAACCAGATCTCACCTCTGCCAGGCCTAGAATTAGAGCCTTCCTGTCACAAATTCCTCCCTCTGTGCTTATCTCAAGTTTGTGCTATGGTGGCTTATCTTATGGCAAGTTCTTTATGTGGCCTTGTCAATGTTTGAGACAGGCAACTGTGCTCTTTACATCCTTACAACAAAGACCTCATTCTATGACATACTGAACTACTTTGGAGACATAAGAGACCTCACCCATTTGTAGGTGCAGCAGCAACTCCTCACGAGCTGATTCCCTTACAAATTTTGTAGGTCAAGTTTTTAAACCATTATTCCAGTGACAATTAAATTTACACCCACATAAAAGATAGTAGAATTTACTTGTAACCAGCAGGCTGAAATCTAAAGAAAGGGGATAATGAAATAATGAAAATAGCTTAATAAAGAGTTGTAGGTGATATAAGAACTTTTAAAATAAAAACAAGACTCTACAAGTTGTGTGGTTAGCTGGTTTTCTTTCCTAGCAAAGCCTCTTCACAATGCTCTAAAACTGTAAAAAGTGCTGTGTATCAGTACATTGGTCATTTAAATTCACTCTAGTCTTTTAACCTCATTTACCCTTCATTGTTGATGTACAATCACTAAAACATTCATATTTCAGCTTTAGCCTCAAGGATGTGCAAAGAATTAGAGGTTGCTGGTGCGGTTCAACTTCTTAAATGGCTCCATGTCAAACAAGTTTCTAACCAAATCTTAAAATGTTAGACCAACTGCTTTTCAACAGTTGGTTGAAACAAAAGCATGTAACTGCTGAGATTACAGTTCATATGTTTATCAGTGTTGGTAAGTTTATCATGCTGTAAGCCTGTTTGTTGAAGGACTTTTTCATTATGCGCACATCCAAAGACGGTGTTCTGCCCTTCTACTATGATCAACTGCCAGGACCCACTTCTTCAGTTTTGAAAGAAGCTGGACAATTTTTTTCATTAGAATTCCTCCTGCAGTATCCATGTGAACAGAAGAGGCACAATCATAAAAATTTATTCCATTCATAGAATTCTTTTTTTTCCCCTCTGGGCACATTATTAGTGTATTTCATGACAATGAATATTTAGCTGGATGATTACAAATACTTAGCACTCATCTCCAAAGCGGAAAACCAAACCAAACCAAACACAACAAAAGAGAGCAGAAAAAGAAAAGAAAAACAAAATTACTGTAACCATAGCTATGACTTTCATTTGTCTGGAGACTGTGAATCTCTCATTAAGTTGTTTAATTTAATTAAATGAAATCTAACCTCTTTGTTTAAGTAACTCATTTATGAGTTTATATTTGTCAGTTATAACTCATTTCTCAAGTGGGCTGCTGAGAAGGACTGTGTGGCTTCCGTGTCCATCTGCAGATGCAGTGGTCTGTCTGTCTGCTGGCCTGTTCCTCTGCCAGGCTTTTTTCCCAACCAACCATAGTAATATTTGAACCTACTAGCTAATTTTAGTCAAACCTGAGAAATGTCTGGAGGCCTCAGTAATAACCACTGCCTGAAAATAGGCAACTGATAAAAAAAAAGAAAGAGAAATCCAAATTATTGTTCTCTGTTCTCCTTTTGGCTAAGGCTGAAATGTCAAAAGTAGTTATCTAATTATGCACTAGAGAAATCAAACAGGAGAGAGCTACAGGAAACTAAGCTGTAACTGGTGTGGCACACAAACTTTTGCACAGCACTGGTTATGTTTAGAGAAATATGTTGAAATGAGTAAGGTAAAAAAGGTAAATTTCTAAAATAGTCTTTTTCAAGGCAAAGCTGCAGGTTAAATGGCATGTTTAACTTAGATGTTTGAATCCTGCATTAGGTATGCAAAAGCTTTTCTGACTCTGGTGTCTTCTTTACCATGTGTTCAGGTAACATTAATTTCCAGTTCTTGCCTCCTTACTGAAGCAAAGTCATAGTGAAGGACTCACAAATCTCTATCAAAAATTGCTATACGGCACAGTCAGATCATAGTGTCAATCTCATAATGGCAATTAAACACTGTTTAAACTGTACTTAGTAGCTTGAAGGAAAAATGTTTTATGCTGAGTCATGCCACGACTTCAGAAAACTGTAGACTTGAAGTTAACATAGAGTTCATATGAATAACTCACAAGTTAAAAGCACAAAAGACAGATAACATTAGTATGGTAGGGAGAAAGGGAATGGTGGTACAACATCCAAGTTTTTGTGAAAATCAGCCAGTTATTGATAACCAATATTGATATCTCCCTTTTACCTGTATATGGGAATAAGAAAATTAACATGCCTGGACAACGACTGAGGAGCATCCTAAATCCACCCTATATGTGGGCACCAGGCCATGTCTGACTCATGGTTTCGCAATTATCCTTTCCTTTCACTTGAGACTCAAAATGCTGGGTGCTCACTTGGGTTTTGGCACTCGCTCACCTTTGAATTGCAGTATTTACCTCTGTTCAGGTATCATTAGTTAACTGGTGAAGTCAGCACCTCACAATTAACACTCCAAGGCTCTGCTAAGTCACAAATGGAACATGGGATTCACAATGATATGTTAGCTCTTCCTCTCTTTTCTGGTGCCTTCAGAAGTGTTTCCACTTGAGAACAGGCCATCAGAATCACAGAAATTTATGTACCTGTAACCTCACTTTTGGTGACTTGAGTTTTCCCCTGAAAGTCTCATTTTAATAATGTCTGAAGTCCTGTTCAGATCATGTACTCCAACAACTTGTTTCTTCAAACTAGGTAGTGCAGGATAAACAAAGTCAAACTTTGAGGTAATTTTTTTTCAGTTTTCTGAATTAATAAGAAATGATGAGTAGTGTCCAAAAGCTATGGATTGCTACAGGCAATAAATGCAAAACAATCGATACTAAAGAAAATAGATACTTTGTGCCCCATAAATACAGCCCCTAGAAAGAGACTGAGCCTGAGAGTGAAAAGATGCTGTTAACATCTATTTATTTAGTTTTGAACTCTTTAATTATCCTTCTCCCAAAGGCCTTGTTTTATAACTTTCTCCACAAATACTGGAAAGAATTCAAAAAAGAGAAGAATATATTCATCTGTTTCAAACTGTGAAGAGCAATTCAATTTGCTCAAGAGTGTGTGCCTGCATGCATGAACATTTGAATGTGTATGCTGTTAGCAGCTGCTATCATGCCCTGACTCTGTTTTAATCTTATCCCAGTGTCATGGTTTAACCCCAGCCAGCAAAAAAAGCCCCACATAGCCTCTCGTTCACTGCCCACCAGTGTGATGTGGGAGAGAATCAGAAGGGTAAAAGTGAGAAAATCTGTGAGTTGATATGAAACAGTTAATAGGTAAAGCAAAAGCCACACATGGAAGCAAAGCAAAACAAGGAATTCATTCACCCCCTCCCATTTCAGGTAGGTGTTCAGCCAGCCCCAGGAAAGCAGGACTCCATCATGTGCAACAGTGACTTGGGATGACAAGTTGCTCTGAATGTCCCCCCCTTCTTTATTCTTCCCCCAGCTCTGTATAATGGGCATGATGGCCTGTGGTCTGGGATATGCCTTGGGCCAGCTGGGGCCATTTGTCCTGCCTGTGTCCCCTCCCAGCTGCGTGTGCATCCCCAGACTCCTCACTGCTGGGGTGGGGTGAGGAGAACAGGCATTGATGCTGTGTAAGCCCTGATCAGCAGTAATAAAACACCCCTGTGTTAGTAACACATTTGCAAGCATGAATCTAAAACACCACCCTATACTAGCTGCTATGAAGAAAATTAACTCCATCCCAGACAAAACCAGCATATCCAGAAACAGGATTCCACAATAAAAAGACCGGGTTATAAGGGTGATATTGAATAGGTATGCAAATAGGCATCCAAATACTTGGAAACCTTCATCCCGTATCATTGCCTAACTGGGGGAAAAACTGAGAGAAATATATATTTTTTAAGCAAAACAAATAGTGCAGAAAAAAAAGTCCTCTTTCCAGGTTGATAAATAACTCAGCAGTTTAGGAAGCTGGAAGGCTTGCATCCAATTCCCTTATCTCTGGGATCCAGGCTGGAAATGTAAATCTTATACCAGATTCTTCAGGGCAAGTCTTCCTGTTCCCCTGTCATGCTCCTTTTCCTCCAGCTTCACACTGCTGCTGACAAGTATAGATCCACAGAGAAAGTTTAAAGGAAAATGGTGTGTTCCCATTGAAAGCTTCATTTTTTTTTGACAAATCACCAAAGTCTTTTCACTATAAAGTAGGTGTCAGACCTACAGAGTGTTTCCCACATATTGAAAGACTTCAGTGCTCCTGTGCGTGCAGGTATAGTCAGGCTCAAGAAAATTTTGGATGCTTTGCATCACACTGTATGTGATATCTAAACATTTACTATGAATTTGTATTTTACCTGAAGAGAGAAAGAGTTAAGCAGATGGGTTTGATTTTTTTGTTAGTTGGTTTTGCTGGGTTTGTGGGGGTTTTTTTAATAGCTTCTTCATTTCTCTGTTCTGCAGCCAATATAATAAAGCTTAGTTATAATCCAATCTTTTGGCCTCTTTTTCTGTTTCCTACTTCTTTTTTACTTCTGTATATTGCTTGGAGAGTATGCTGAATAGTATCGATCAGTACCCTACTCTCTTGTACATAGATAACCATCACAGTAATTTTCTTTCCAAAGAACCTCTTATCTCTTGTGTGGAGGTTTATAATAATATTATTTCTCAATACAATAGAACCTGCTGCTTTTCAGAAATGTACTGTAAAAGAGGACCTCAGCATTAGTTTATCTCCACACAAGGTGGCACACAGTTATCACTAATTATAGAACTGAAAATTTCATCTGTATCAAGTTACAGCAGCAGGACTCAATATGTATTTCTTAACTTGGAGTGAAAATGTAACTGTGACCCTTAAACTGGTGGTTAAAAAAACAACAGCCACATTGTATGGTGCCAGAGACAAGGCAGCATTCAATTTCTGTCAGTACAAGAAAGACATAAACCTATTGAAGTGGGTCCACAGAAGGCCATGAAGATGATCGGAGGGCTGCAGCACCTCTGCTATGAAGACAAATTTAGAGAGCTGGGGTTGTTGGACCTGGAGAAGAGAAGACTCTGGGGGACCTTATAGCACCTTCCAGTACCTAAAGGGGGCTTATAAAAGGAGGGAGAGGGACTTTTTTTATGTGCAGGTAGTGACAGGACAAGGTGGAATGATTTTAAACTGAGAGAGGGCAGGTTTAGATTAGATGTTAGAAAGAAATTCTTTACTCAGAGGCTGGTGAGGCAGTGGAACAGGTTACCNGGGGACCTTATAGCACCTTCCAGTACCTAAAGGGGGCTTATAAAAGGAGGGAGAGGGACTTTTTTTATGTGCAGGTAGTGACAGGACAAGGTGGAATGATTTTAAACTGAGAGAGGGCAGGTTTAGATTAGATGTTAGAAAGAAATTCTTTACTCAGAGGCTGGTGAGGCAGTGGAACAGGTTACCTAGAGAAGCTGTGGATGCCCTATGCCTGGAGGTGTTCAGGGCTAGACTGAATGGGGCCCTGAGCAACCTGGTCTGAATGACCATGGCAGGGGGGTGGAATTAGATTATCTTTAAGATCCCTTCCAATCTTAAACATGCTATGATTCCATTATTGTATTCTACTGGAGAATAAGTTTCCATACTTAGAAACCAGTTCCTTTCTTACATGTTTTTTATTTTTAATGGATTGTGCCAAGTTATGTTTATCAGCTGAATAAAGAAACCAAGTTACCCCAGTTGTATGGTTTACTATTTAGTGAAAAAAGACAACAAAGTTGAACACGATCAATTCAATGCAAACATTCTCAAGGCTATTTCCCCCACCCACCCTACACCCCCACCCTTAGCTAAAAACCCATAAGGGCAAGTTTTATGTGAAGATTTGGGGGGGGCAGAATTCAGTCTGGGTAGTGGTTTCTGATATGTTTATGAGAAAAGTGACAACCTGGTAAAGCAAATAAATTGTAGAGGTAAAAACAGGAACTGTCTTCTTCCATTATACACACCTTTTGTCATGTTACCTCTTCAGCCATAAACTATTGCCTTTAAATAGATCCACAACACAGATGTGTGTTGAGATCGTCCCTGAGAATCAAAAGAATCCAAGAGTCTGCTTTACTATCTTCCTAGTTATGGTAATACATGCACAGGATGAAAGGGTGGAGGACACTGCTATTGGTTTTTCATGCAGGATATGCTGCTTTCCTGTTCCTGCTGCTCTCTGCTAGATGATAACGCTCTGAACACCACCTAGCCCCTTGAAAAATATCTGAATTATAACCTAGAACAAATCTTGACATCAGTTCCTTCTTTTCTACCCCTGGAAAACTATCTTTAATAGCCTAAAAATCAATACATTTTCTTAGCCTAATCATAGCATCCCCCGGTGATGGGGATCCTAAAAGTCTGTTCCACTGCTCACCTATTCCTGCAACTAGAAGGGGGTTTCTCCTCTGTTGAAACACAACCTCATTACTTCTCGTACTATGCTTGGTAATTATGAAGACCACTTCATCCTCTTTCTGTCTGCAGTCAACTTTTCTGTACTTAAAGTCCATTAACATTACTCATTCATGCCTGTCTTCTCCAGGTAATACAGCTGTAATAGGTCACATCTCCCAGAGCTCTGAATATTCATACAGTTCCCTGGTTTCTCTCCTAGTGGTCTCCAGTCTTCAAAATGTTTCAAGTTGTCATTTAAATTTCACCCTCATGAGACATTAAATAACAACACTCAAAAGCCTGAACTGTTATTCCCAGGGCCTGATTAGTCCATCTGTGATTAATCTGTGATAAAACATTTTTTTTTTTATTTTTATCCAGAACCTTTGACTCACAGTGTGACAGGCAAACAATAAGTTTTGGTATATTAATCCCTAAAAAGTACTCCTAATGGCATTAGCCTATGGACAGCAAAATCTGATTTTTTTAAGTGTTTCTGTAAGTGTCTTGTGCTATTGGATGTAAATTATTGTAATGGATGTAACAAAGTAAATATTCCCTTGTTCCAGAGAAAAGTAAAATAGCTACGCTGCCCTTATGCTTGCAGTCATCTGGCTGAAGCTCTCCAAATTATATTATTCTGTGATTATTTAATATTTACACCTGGGTGTTGCTTTTTTTCTGAATAATGTGTTTTTATAGTTCTTCAACTATTGCATTTTTTTCTTCATTCCTAGAATTCTAGAGACTACTATTAAAAAGTGTAGAACTGTGAATGGTGTAAGGTTTATCAATCAGTCACAATGATAAAGAATAAAGGATATACTTATAGCATCCCAATCACCTGAAAATTGTTCTGCATCAAGAAACATAATGATTCATAGAATTATTTTATTATTAAATCAAACCATGAATAAATTCTTGTTGAAATAATTTATTATAATTTTCAATTAAAATGAAAGTTACAATAATCTGAGTGATTGATAATGGTTCAAAAAATTAGTGTAAAATCTAATTGAGTTAAAAGAATGTTACTGTTCAATAACTAAATATAATTTCTTGTTTTAAGAAAACTAACTGAACTGCTGCATGTAAATAAAGGCATATTGAGTTTTATATATGATTTAGCAATAGATATACATAAAATAGGGAAGTAAAATTTAATTTATGGAAGCATTCATGAACTTTGGGTTGTGCAACAGCCAATCTGAAGAAGCTCTACCAGTGTCTATAAACTCATTAGGCATATTCTATCACCGTAAAACTACTTGAACCTCAAAGTTATAATTTTATGTGGCAGGAATTTTTAAGACCAGAGGCAAAGTCAACATCATAGGCTTTTTTTCCATCACTTTAAAACAAAGACCAAAGGTTTGGCAGTTGAAAAATAGATCTGGTTTTAACTCTTT
>VXAY01007234.1:1134067-1197805 GCA_013399855.1 Oxyruncus cristatus | reverse complement strand
TTTTTTTTTTTTTTAAATAGTGTCAACAGTTCTCCAAGAGCAATAAAATTGCATGCACTTAAAAATAAGCTGGACACTTTGTTCCGATCAAATAAACTAAACTTGTTTCTATGGTGCTGTGGCTATTTCTTTAACTACTGGCTACAGGGCCTTTTCTTCCATCTTACCAACAGGAATGTACTATATGCTAAGAGCTGGTTATCATTTATACCAGCAATGCAGAATTACTTCAAAATATTTTGATGGGAACCCTCCTGGAATTACAAAATGAGGGAATTAGTGGAATTATAGCTTTCTTTCCCAAAACATGAAATAAATGAGACTATAAGAAAATTTAAATAGACACAAGCCAGATACTGTTAAGACCTTTCTGCAGAGCAGAAGTTAATGTAAATTTTATTTGTTTGAACTTTTTTTTTTATGGTTTTTTTTTTTTTAGTGTGGAGTGTGTATGAAAAATTTGCTTTAAGTAAGACAAGGTTTCACTCATCATTGTCTGCTATATTTGTATTATTTCTTGTAAGGAAAGTTCTATTTTACTATAGATATCTCTTCCTGTAAAGGAAGAAGAGAGACTAAATGCACTAGCTTTTATTCAGGTGCATTTGTGTGGAAGTTGCCTGGCAGTGGAGTATTTCAGTAAAGTTACACTTCTCAAGAGAATAATAAAGTATGTTACAATATTCATACCATTTGATTGTGTAGGCTACAATTTTCTGAGGAGGAAGTACAGGTGGGGAGGTTTTCTAACACTATGGCTGTCAAAGCTTTTGTTTTTCTCTTTTTTGAGTTTAAAAGACCTATGGGGGATTTTGTAAATGCAGCCATAAGACAGTAAAAACTGACTTTTTATTAGAATTACAGCATTTAAAGAACTCCTCAAAGAGCTGACTGGGGCAACACCTCTGTTGAAATTTGTGAAAAATGTGCAGTGTGTTACCGAACTGGGGCTCTATCACACTTCAGTTTCTGACATGCACTGGGATTTTTCAGGGCATCTGTCTTAAGGCAATTATATTTCTTATTTATTGAAAGGGGGCAAACCAGATAATGAATAGCTGTACCTTGTGACACTTACGCCATTGTTCCCTCTGATCAGACTCAAGCTTGGATGGTGAGAGGATGTGTGTACCCAGCAAGCAAACAGCAGAGTTTTTTCATAATACACTTACATATACCAGGGATTTGCGAAAGCATCACCTCTTGAATTGGAGGCAGATACTCCATATCTAATTACCTTTGACGGATTTTTTTTTTTTTTCTTACGCCTTTGGGAATTAAAAAGTGTTAAAAAGGCCAGGCACTTTGAGAAATATACATAATTTAGATCTTTTGAAAGACTAATTTTTTTTAACATGGACAATGCTTTGGCTTACAGCTCTTTTTATATCTCCAGAAGGAAATTTCTGTAACATATTCTTTCTTCTTAATTAATTTTAAAGCCTTTCAGAATCTTTGATAACTCTTTTTTTCTTGTGCCTTTCCCTGGAGACTTTATTCCGAAAGGAAAATCTTCCAGTGGAACAACTTGGAGAGGAAAACAGAAAAAGAAGAAAAAACTTTTTTCAAAGCTTTTTGGCCTAATTCATGTGTAGCTTCATTAAAATTAGTAGGTAGTTGTCCTCCCCACCACACAGTCTCTCTGTTTATGAACTTGCACTGCACAAATCATATTCATTCTCATCAGTCAGACATATCGAGAAGCACAATAGAAGTGCACAGATATTTTAGCCAGGACAAACACATCAATCTAAGGCAGTCAGACTTCATTAGCATCATTTACAAAATGCAGCCATGCAGCATGTTAAAATTGGAGGCTTTATGAATTGCAAGTCTGACCGAAGCCTGAACATGATGCTGCCAGGATGGGTCCTGTGCCTTTTGAAGCAGCACTCCAGCATCACAGAGCACTACATACTCTTAACTCTTTCTAACCAAACAGTGTCAGAACAATATAATGAAGCATAAATTTTCCTACCCTACTAGCAGTTTCAGAAGGAGCAGTTCTGGCTGGTACTGCTCTGTATTAATTGTGTTTTCAGTTCCTGTGTCTTCAGTAAAAGCTTTATATTTTAAAGGTAGATCTGCTATGGAATCCAAAGGCCTGATTCCAGAGAAGTTAGCTATAGCTGGCTGTCTTTAATTTAGCTAGCTCAGCTACTGATCACAGTGCAACAGCAGCAATACAGGGGTTAGAATTTACAGTCCTTTTTGAATCAATAACAGGACTGTTACTGACATGGGGGATGCCTAGTGTAGGTATGTCTGTGGATACTGAACTCCCTGAGTTATACACTGCAGAGGACAAATGTGAGAGGGATCAATTCAGATTAATTGGTTTAAGCAATACATATTTTGAAAGTTGTACTTTTTCCAGAACATAATAATATGAGGTCTGGCACATTATTTTAAGATCTTAGATTGTTTTTAATCTACATATCTTAGTCTAGCAGTCAGACTATTTTAAAGTGAAGGTTACCCCAATGAACAAGACTATCATGAGTGCTTCTTCTCCTCTCAAAAGTGTAACCCATGTAGCTAATGTACTTTTTTCTCTGCCTAAAACCCCTGACATGGATGCTAGATAAATGTATATAGAGAGGGTTGGGTACAAACTGAAACAAAGGAGGTTCCCTCTGAACATCAAGAAACACTTTTTCACTGTGAGAGTGACTGAGCACTGGGCAGGTTGCCCAAGGAGGTAGAGGAGTATCTCGCTTCTCCGAGATATTCAAAAGCCTGGGCAACAAGCTCCAGGTGGCCCTAACTGAGCAGCAGGGTTGGGCAATATGACATTCAGAGGTCCCTTTCAACTTTGACCATTCTGTCAATTTGTGGCTGAAAAATCCTTCATCCTCCACTGCAAGCACTTTTTCTAACTTTCTGATCTCTACATTAGCCAGCTCAGACTGTGTTTCCTAAGAAGCTGAGCTGAAGTGCTTCAGCTGCCATTCAGTGATCAGGAATGTAACAAGTGCCACAGAAGGGGAACTGCTAAGGACACCTTGTGTATAACCAAGCCTCATTACCACCCCTCATTAGGATCTTCAAAACAGTGCTTGCCTGGGAAAAGGCACAAGTAGAATGACCACTTTTCCTCTCCCTATTAACACATTCCATTTGAGAGTTTGGTTTTTATGTAAGTCTTGAGTCTTTACAATCTGCTGATAGACAAGAAATTGGACTTGTCCAATTTGCCATAGAGGAAAATATTGTAATTGGTTCCATAACCAATAGCCTGTCCAGAAACTTTGTGCTTTAATTTCTATTTATATCATCAAAGAACCCAGGACCACTGTGTACCATATAATTCACTAAAATTCACAACCAAAATCTGAATTAATAATAATTTTTCTCAGGGTCAGTTTGTTGCCAGATGGAATGAGGAACACTAGAGGATACTGGATATCCAATGCTAGCTTTCTATTTGCCACAAAAACGCAATTGTGATAAATCAAGTTCTCTATTGTTAAAAGAAATGTTCCAAGTGGGCACCCTTTTGGATAATAGTACATGGTCTTTTATTAAAAGCATTTCTGAAGCAAATTTCATAGGAATGTATATTTTTTAACCTAGTACAATATTTCTACATCCATGCGTGTTGGATGTGTCACATATGTGTTAATATTCCTTGTGATTTATTCAGGTTCATTATATCTAAAAGGAAAGAGAGATATAAATATTCTAAATCTTGCTAAACAGCCTAAATCATAGTGAATGTCTGCTGTATGCTAGGCAGGGTCTCTTTTTCTAAGCATTAATGTGAAATTTTAGAAGGAGCAGTTCTGGCTGGTACTGCTCTGTATTAATTGTGTTTTCACTTTTCAGTTCCTGTGTCTTAAGTAAAAGCTTTATATTTTAAAGATAGGTCTGCCATGGAATCCAAAGGACTTACTCCTCTCTGAAATTATAAAATGGGCTGGAAAGAACAAACAAGTTCATTTAAAGCAGGCAAAATGGTAAAAGCTGTAATTCATTCCTATGCCCAACCCCTCAGAAGATTTACCATTGCTGAGTAAGTATGTGAACCTTAATAATGAGCAAATTAAATAAGAGTTTAAATCCTTTATATGTGTACATGCATATGGTGATATCGAGCATTTCTATTCACAGGAGTAACTCATCTCATCTCTTTCTTAAACACCACAGTGAGAACTGGACCAGTGCTGTGCTTCTCAATGGCAGCATTATTTATATCTTGCATTACAAGGGGATTTTCTGAACAGTTTGCAACGACTGAGCTCTTGCGGCTGATCAAGATCTACCTCATAATTCTATATGAAATCCTTAAAATTTTTCTTCAATTTTTTTCCCTGTAACATCAATCAAAAAACCTACTATTAAGATAACCATCTCTAATAATAAAAAAAAAATAATCATGAGCTTCCTTTCAGGTTAAAAATAACAAACTTCTCCCACAGAAGACTCTCTGTGTCTAATAGCATTTATTTGAGACATAAAATTCACTTCTCATGTGAATGCAGTTGCCAGCAATTTTTGAAGCCAATAAGAATCTTTTTCCCACTTAGAGGATCCTTAGTATAAATCCAAAAACTTCATCTGTGACATTTGGAAAGATGTTCTAAAAGTAGCAGTACAGATATGTTCTGTTCCTTTTCACCCTCTTTGGCTGCTCAGGATCCTGAGAACTGCAGGATCACTCCCAATAAAATCACTTTAATTTTCTTGGACTTGTCACAATACCTAAAAGGGTACAGTTTATTGCTATAAAAGGTAGGCACATTTTACTATCTATTAAAAATAAAAGCATAAATACCAAACATTAGTGAAGTGATTCAGTAAAGGTCAACAATTATGCACTGAACACAGTCTCTGGCAAGATATTTTTCAACGTGCATGGCCAGCGATGTAGCAACAGAGCATCAGAGTTTTGTGTGGCTTTTGCAGGCTTTCCTGGAAAAAAAAAGAGCAGTATAGAAAGAGCAGAAAGAAAAAAAGAGATTATAGAGTCTCTGAAGCAATATTTATCTATTTTATTAAGAGGATAATAGACCTCTGCAATATTGTAGTGTTCTTTGTTTCCTTTCATCTTATTTAGGAAAGCCACGCAAAACTCTGAAGAGATTGACTAATTATTTTAGGTCTCAGAAAGGGCCAAGTGAGACGCCCTAACCACACAGGGAATGGCAGTATCAACAGCTGAGCCAAAGAGCGAGACTTCAAATGCACCTTTTTCTGTAAAGAAAGTCAATCACAGAAAACCTGTCCTGCTTTTCAGAGATGCAAAGCAACTGCGCTATTTTTCAGCTTCATGGGAGGTGAGCCTTGCAGAGGACAAAATAGGTATGTTTGATTTTCTTCTGTTCAAAAAAAATGAGAAGCTTTTAGCTCATAATGCCATTTGACAACAGGTTTTAGACCCATAAAACAATCTGAAAACTGTGGATTTTTCAGTGTATAAATGGAAGTTTCCACCGCAACAAAAGAAGAAAAAACTTATTCTTCCACACTAACTTAAATTTTAAACACAGATTTCAAATAACTAAACAAACTATCTGGCCTTTTCAGACTTCTTCAGTACCAATGTATATCTAGCTTTATCTGCTCAACATGTCACTTATTCAGAACATTTTCTTTCACGGTTCAGAGGGAGCAATACACAATTCTCATTTAGGTTCCTCTGAGTCTTCAAAATCATATATTATAGTTACAGTTCCATTAGGCTGGAAATGTGGTGAAAATCCACTTCCCAAATTTTATTACATTTAACATAATTCAAGAAAGTAAAATAACAGTGTTATTTGTATGTCACTAAAGAAAGAAATGCCTTAAAAAAGACAATCATGAGAATTTCTACTAAGTCTATTCTTGGTCATCCTTAGAAGAGTAAACACAAATTTTGGTAATAATTTTTATTCTTCATTCTTCAAGAAATTATATCTTGATGCAGTGAATATAGACATGATACATATTATAGAATCATTATCTTCTTCCCTTCTTTTAAACACCAAATTTTAATTGGAATTTTTGTTCTGATTTCAGCCTGAATTAATCACCTTGTAGAAGAATGTAATAAGAACTGTCAGATAGGAAAAAGGTATCTTAGTTATTAAATCTTATCAGAATACCAAGGAAGAAAGTAGAGAAAATGTTTCAGTGTGATGTATCTGTCATGATCATGAGTGTGTAATTATTGTGTTCAGCAGTGAAACAACTGCAAGTCGTTTTCCTGTACATGTCTTGTCTTGTGACATTTCACAAGTGCAGATGATTTATTCCTGTATACAATGTTCACATTAAGGCTTCTAAGTGAAAAGTGTGTGTGGACATGATACATGTGGAAGTGCAGTTCTGCCATTAGAGTGCTCTGGCTTGAATCTCAGAAGACTTCAGTTTAATTTGCTGTCTAACACAGGCTCTGTCTGTGTTCTTCAGTTCATCACACACCTAACTATTTTCCTCCACCTCTACCTATCTCTCAGCATGCCAGTCTGGCTTTCAGGTACAACTGATAGAAGCTGAGATTCATCTCACCTATGTTAGGAATCTAAAACTAAAGTGAGTATACTCTAGACAAAAAAACAAGTGCAAAGTAACATTCTAGTTGGGGGTTGAATAAATGCAAGGATGGAGACTCCACAGCCCTTCTGGGCAACCTGTACCAGGGTTTGATCACCCTAACAACAAAAAAGCTTATTTGTCTTCCTGTCTTACCTGCATTTGAAATTAGTCACTTGAATTACTCTTTAAGTCCTTCAAGTTGGAGAATGTAAAAAAAAAAAAAAAAAAATTGCTAAATGAAGCACCCAGAATTGCTAGCTGCAGTCACATAGGTTTTTAGTCAGAGGAATGAACTCCCAAGGGTCTAAATCTTATAATTCAAGCCCCTAGTCTCAATAAGAAATTTGAACTTGCATTTCCTCATTTGGATCATTTAGCCATTAAACTATTGGACTATTTGAAGGAGTAAAATAGTAGTTTTCTGTCTTTTTTTTTTTTCGTTAGCTTACTCCTTTTCCAAGGAGATTCATGTTTTGGATAGCCAAAGAAAGGAAGATAAAACAGTAAATATTCCAAGTTAGGCTGCCACTTACTCATCACACCAAACTCTTCCACATTCTTCCCTTCTGAATGGTTGTGGTAGCTCTCCTCAAAGCTGACTGCTGAAAATATGCATCTGTCATGACCCCTTCTCCCTTTAAGTATTATGGGAAAAATGAACATCTATCAGAGCTGATAACTTCAAGATGTGCATAAGAAGCACAGCATTTTGGACCTTGTTTCTATATATATGTTTGAACTGCATACAGTGTTAAATACAGTGAAGGTTGAACTCAGCTGTGCTGTGGACAATAGAAGATCTAATCCACATCCATCACTTTCATTCTTCATGGAGAGTGGAACAGCTTCAGCTCTGCCTTTCACTACAGCATGAAAGTAACATCTCTAATATCTGCTATGCATGGCTCACTTCTCCTACCATTTTCCCAGGGGAAAAACATGGATGCATAATGTTTTTGTTTGGGGGGTTTCTTTCTTATTTTTTTTTCTTTCTTAATAACATCTATATACATATTCCTGTACTATCGTAATAGAAATTATAGGGTCAATAAAATATGCCACAAGCTGGAGGCAGTAAGCAATGAGGTTTGAGGCTATCATTCTCTTAGGGGAACTAATTCTATAGTTTGTGACTTGAGTCCCCTCAGCGCAATTCCCCACCTCCCTTTGCCCTTTCTCTTGCTCAGTGGCACGGTGCCCAAAGGCATTACATATATAGAAGTGTTCTCCATAGCTGCTTGTGTTCATAAGGCACCACCGATTTTCTGTCACAAGCAGAAAAATCACTGTTTAATTAGTTAAAGCTAAAGAGCCTTAGAGGACTACTGAGCTTTTTTGTATATGCAGTGATGTAAACACAGAATCCCCCTTAGACCTATTGGAATGGACGTGTTGTTTCAGCTCTGGGAATTATTAGAGATGCTGTGAGCACAAGTCATTAATGTGATCCATTTATAAATGGATCTTTTTCTTTACTGTTGAGACCTCTGTTGAATCCTCTCTTAATTACGTTACACAGTGGTCAGTATTAAGAAGCCAATATATGGGTGAAAGTTATTATGGAGAAATATTTGAATATAATACCATTTTTCCCTCTGCTGAACAGAGTTCAAATTTAAACAATGTTTATTCATGTGCTTAACTTAAAGGCACATGATTAAATCAACAACTTCTGAGTGCTACAAAAATGATCAGAAGGCTGGAGCACCTCTCTTATGGGGAAAGGCTGAGAGGGCTGGGGTTTGTTCAGCCTGGAGGAAAGAAGGTTCTGGTGTGACCTTATTTTGGCCTTTCAATACATAAAGGCTGATTATTAAAATGGCAAGGAGAAATATTTTTTAGTAGGACTTGTACTGACGGGACAAAGGACAATGGTTTTAAACTGAAAGAGGGCAGACTTAGATTAGACATAAGGAAGATTTTTGGTTTTTTCGCAATGGAGGTATTGGGACACTCCAACAGGTTGCCCAGAAAAGTTGTGAATGACCCATCACTGCAAGTGTGATTTATGATTATGATGATTTAAAGTCTCCATATGTCCCTTCTGAAACACGAGGATTCATCACCATTATGAAATCGCTGAGGTTTTTAAAGTTAGCTTTCCTACTTAGTTAAAAGGATGTAGATGATCAATTGTACTGAGAACAAAAGATGACTACAACCAGTACTGGAGGAATCAAGTAAGCCAACTGTCTGTTAACCTATAAAAGGCAAGAGCATCTACAATCTGTCCCCACCTGGGCATGCTCACGCTCTGAATGACTCACAACCAGGGTTAAGCCTGAACTCAAAGATTGTTAGTCTGTCTTTGCTTTGTTATGAGCCCTACATTTTAAAAGCCTTCTCAAAAAAGGAAAGCTAACAAAAATATATTCATCTAACTAGTCAGTCTTTGGTATTGCTTCCCTGTAGACATAAGTAGCAATAAATAAGGCAGACTTCTAAATAAATAGAACAATCAAATGACATACAACTCCAGTCTCTCCAACCTATTAGTTAAAAGCACAGGAAATCAGCTGAACCCTATTGAATGAGCTGTTGCAGATAGAGGGGAGTCTAACTCAAGGGCTCTGCAGCAAGGTTGCCTTAAAAATTATATTGTTCTGTGTAGTTTTTTAATATTTTCTGCTAAAAGGAAAATGTACTAGTACTTTCCAATAATTGATGTCAGTTAACATTGAGCTTGCTGAATGAAAGGCATAAGTCCTTTTCAATACCACTTCTTAATATTCCAAGATTCTGTCCCCTTTATTAAGAAAACAAATCACTCCTCTAAGGCACGAAAAACTGAAGAACTCAAATGAAATAGAAAAATAACATGGTTAAGTAGCAATGTCTGGATATTTAGAAACTCTTTGATCAGATCAATACCTTGGGGTAGGTGATTCATGGTCTAATACATAGAATTTTTCTAGAAGCATTTGTCAGCCTCTTGTCATGTACTATTTTTGGGGTTTTTTCTTATTTTTTCAGAAACAGTCCATGTAACAAGACTTTTTATGTAAGTACCCAAAGGCTTGAAGGACTCTAGGTAGATCAGAGAGGGTGTGTGAAAACCAGCTAAAAAGTTTTCTAAGTAATTTTATCTACAAATTGCTTGGTTTGGCCCAAGTTCTCAGCCATCTATTTTCATCCTGAAAACAGCTCATCTTCAGTGCTGGTGGCAAAATTGTTACAAAGAGGGATTTGCTTGGTGCGCCTAATGTTGAGAGCACTTAATGTTCTGAAAAATGAATTTGGAAAACTTCCCAGATTGCACATCTGCCCCTAAAACATGAGAATAATGGACTGAATAGGAGAAGGGAGGAGTAAGTGAACACTTATTATCATCTGCCTTTCCTTACCTAAACCTGCGTGATACCTCTGGATAACCTTTATGTTAAGCACTCCCTCACAGAATCCTGGCCACCAGATTTCAAAAGAAAAGCACCTGTCTGACAGGCAGATGTATGGATGTGATACTGCAAATCAGCTGCTTATGTGAACACTGTATGCCAGCAGTTGGAAAGAAGGTACCATTGGAAAGAGCTCACACATGAATAATTAGAAGCTTGAGAGGTCTTTTCTTGCTGCTACCCTTTTTCTCTCTTTTGAGCTAGTGACTCTCATCTTGCCCTGATAATGAAGAATATCCTCCCTAAAGGACTGAACATTCTCTAAATGAAATAAAGGTGGATCCCAGAATCCCAGCATTAACAGATGAGCAGGATTCTCAGATCATCACTTCCTATTCCTGCTTTATGATGCTGTTTCACAGAATGTATTTTCTTGACTTCTGTCTGCTTGGAAGTATGATCCAAGAAGTTTGGGCTCAGCTATTTGCCATCTGGGACAATCCCAAACCATGATATATCTCACTGTCAGAAAACATTTTCCTGATAATCAACCTAAACATTGCAGGCTTATGTTGATTAGCTCTCATTAGCTTTTACAACACACATCAGATGAAATTACTTATTTCATCCTCTGAGTTCAAGTCTGGTCATAGAAAAATAAATAATGAATTTAAAACAGATCTAGAGGTTACAAGCATATACAGTATCTATTCTAGCTCTACTTACTTATCAAAATTATAGGCTGATGTTTCCTCTTGCTGATTGCCTTTGCTATCATTGCTTACAAGGAATGATGGTGAAAGCCTGCACTCTGAATGTCTGCCTCAAGCAGGTATTTACTAATTTATTTTATATTTCAGTTAGAACGATTCCACTGGGGAATGAATGAAGAATTTTAGCTTTTAAAAATATGTTATTATCTCCGATGTTATTTTGAGAACTGAAAATTTGTGAGTGGATTGAAAATTATATCCAAAACATTTATTTTTTCACTACAAAAAATGACAAAATTTTGTATCAAAATAAAACTTCCTTGGAAATTTGACAGCATCCACTTTGCCAATAACAGTATCTTCTCCCAGGTATGGGTTACCACTTTAGTAAGCTACTATCCTGGTAGAAAAAACAGTGTAAATACAGCCTGAACCCTTTCACACAAAATCAGCCAAGCATGAACAGACAGCATGGGAAATTTGGAGGGCTCAAACAGTCCTTCCACCATCAGATAGAAAGGGCCAGTCATCTCTAGCTGGCAAGCAATGCCCCAGGGCAAAACCCTCTCCAGTGATCATACTTAGATCTAGAATGGGATGTCTGAACTTGACCTTGATGTCTACTTGCACAGTACATGCTTCCTGGAGCTTAAGCACTATGTTTTCAAGTATTTTGTCTGCTTTGTGCATTGTCCAGTTCAGGGTCTTGTGCCCTGAACCAGGCTTTCACTATATTCACTTCTATTTTACATAAAAGGTAAATACAGTAGAAATACAGGGAGCAGAGAATGGAAAGATAAAATGGATTTTGCGTGCTAGTATGATCTCCCTTGAACTGCCTGCAGTAACTGACAGTCTCCAGCCTCTGGCCAACACCCATTCCTTTTAGAAAGTAAGAAATACATCTACTATCTGACATAAATTTTGAGGTTTTAATTGGGATCACTAACCACAGCCCCAGTACATTCAATGTTAACTGACATCAATTATTGGAAAGTACTAGTACATTTTCCTTTTAGCAGAAAATATTTAAAAACTACACAGAACAATAACATTTTTAAGGCAAGCACTAAGCAGAAATTACTTCTGAACTATTTCACTTCAAGCAAACCTAGTGGCAGAAAAAGTCAAAGTAAGATGAATAAATAAAGATGTTTTTCTCTTACCTTCTAATTTTCTCCCAGGCCAGTTTGTTCTTATGGGATTTTTGATGGTGCTGTTCTTAGCAAAATCTGTCATACCTGAAGGACAAAAACACAGCCAGATGTTTGCCTGTAGACTTTGCAAAACCCTGTAAGCAGGTTTTATCTTAAGCTCATTCTCCTAGTTTGATTGCATAATTTAATTCAGTGCCTGGCATTGAATTTGTCTTCAGGTACCAGCCCCAAAACTGCTGTCTTTTCTCCTTATAAAAGTGAGGAGTTGTTGACTCCTCTCAGACAAAGTATTAAAGCAAAATTCCATTTATATTTGCTAAACACAGGGTTGTTAGAAGTAAATGGTATGCCCAATTGTACTTATAAAACAAAACATCAATTAAATTAATTATAATAACTGCTGCTACTTTGAATTTAGAGATACACATTAGCTAAGATAAGACAGAAGATGTTACAACTAACTATTCAGTCATTATTATGCACACAGTAATTTTTCCCCAGTATAATGGCTACGTTTTTAAATAAACTCTGGAGAGTTAGAAAAGTGACTGTATCTAAACTGAGAAGCTTCTATTTATATGGGATCTATCTACATGTATAGATATTTATACACATACATGCAATTTTGAATAAGTAAAGCTTTTCATAGATGCATTAGAATGTGGAATACTTTGGAAGCATTTCCTAGGGATCAGGCTTTTTCACATGCCACACTAAGATATAAGCCAAAACAAGATTACAGCCATAACCAGAAACTGCCCTGTGCAATCGGATGAGTGTGCATTGTGACACATATGAACTTGTGCCTGAGTGATGGATTTATACATAACAGCTGTGCATAAAGTCTGTCAAAACTACAACAAAAAAATTAAGGCAGTTTGCAGTGAGCTTTCACTGTTAGCCACTTAGTTAGCCATAGGCAGTTTGCCTTTTTCTTAAATGTACTATAAGGCTTACTTACATTTAGACGGTTAGACAATTTATCTGTAAGTTAGACATTTAGACAGTTTATCTGTAAGTTTCCTCATAAAATTTTAAATCAAAGGATCTTTAAAGCTGGATTTAAAGAAGGTGAGAATGGTCAAATGAGCATTTGTGGTTAAACTTCAGGATGTTGTCCAGTCCCAAGCAGTACAAAGTGGTGCCTTTACGGTTGTCTGAGCCTGTGGAGGGTACTGTGATGGGAAAGCAGCTAATGTAATGTAATGGGAAAGGAGTTTGTCTCATCTTCTAAAGGTTCTTTGGAACCTCTCTCTGCAGACTCCTCAAGGCACCCAAACATTCTCACCAACTTTTCTCCTATCACTTCTGTAGCTCTGAATAATCTTACCTTCATCACCTTTCTCAACAGTCCCTCCCACTCATATTTACAGGGTGTTGGAAATAGCATCCAGCCTAGTTGTATCCTTTAGATACTAAAATAATGGAAACACCATAATCTAAATAAATAAATAGAAATAAGTCATATTCAAAATCCACAATAAATAAGCAGAAGGAAAATACAGAGACTATAGAGTTTCTACCACTGAAGTACCAAGTTCTGTGCCAAGGCAGCTGCAATAAAAGTATTTGAAGGGTCAGTTATTTTGTAAAACCGTTTTTGTTACTTGGATTTACTAAAATAGCTCACCCACTAAAAAATTTTGTCAGCATTATCAAGATTTTCATAAAGGTCTCCATGAAAGTATTATTTGAATTTATACTTTTGGTTCACTCTCTCTTCATTTTTGCTCTTCCTTCCCCTCAATACATTATTTTGATCCAATTAGTTATTTAAAAAATCCTAAAGTGTTCCATAAGAAAGTATGAAGTACTCTCATTAAAGTACAAATTATTTTTTCTTAAACTCTGTAGAAGCTTGGTAATTGGAACAGTTAAATTCATAAATCTGCTCACCTTCTGCTACTCTTTATCTTTTGGGTCTCCTTTTTTATGATGTATTGGTATGCTCAAATGTACTGTTTTCATTCTTGCATGTTTCCTATCTCAGACATGCTGATGACACTTAACTACCAGTTAATAAGATTGGCTCCTAAAGTATCTGGTGTTCAGCCCAGCAGTGAAGCCCTGCCATCATTCTGTCCCGTCAATAACAGACTTTTAATCAAACAGAAATAGTGCAGGGTTGTGTCAGTTGCTGCCTCCTATAAGCAGCACTTTTCTGTGCCAGAGCCCTTTTGTTTGATAAGAGATTCAAATACATCAAACACATGGTATTGACACAAATTCTTTTAAGAAAGAGCACTTGTTTTCACATTGAGTCTATCCCTGGCTCTGGCAGATTGTCTTATTTGTGTATCTTCACAATCACTATTCATTTTGCTACCTGTCCTAAAAGCGCCATTGTGCTTACTTGAAGGAAACACACATCATCCTGATTTGGCATTACAATAAACCTACTCCAAATCCAATCCAAAGTCTTAAATATGTCTCCAAGTCAATTGTATGAGTGTAGAGTAGTGATTTCCTTTTAGTGCCACAGTATTCAGTATATCCCTTAGGTACAGCTAGTTAGGGAACAAAGAGTCACTCTGTCCTATAACTTTCTCTGATAAATAGGATCTAATGATAACAACATCCCCATTGGAAAACACAGACCATTGGTCAAAAACAGTAATAAAAAAATAAGTTAATGCTCTATTAGTCAGTGGCAACAGACATGTTCAGGTGCAGGGTTATTTATACCATACCTGAAAATAACTGATTTGTAATAGCCTTAATGTTTCTTGTTCAGCAGCCAGCACACCCAAAGCATTTTATATGCAATTATCATGAAATAATGCACCAAAATTGACCAACTGTTAGAAATATTCTTAGATACAGATTCACAATTGAAGTCAATTAGTTAGAGATTGTTAAATTGATTTCTAAACCATAGCTCTGGGATTAGTTTATAATTGTTAATAGAGAATGTATTAGGACAAAATGTGCTTCTTAATTAATTTCTTTAAATTTACATTTACACTATCTGGAATTATTTACGTCCAATTTGCACTTCTGGAACCAATCCTGCTGTGAAATTGCAGCCTTTTGAAGCATTTGGCAACTGAGAAGCCTAGCCATGAAATTTTGCTCATCATTACATTTTTCTCTTTTCCAATTTTACACTTAATTATAGATCATTAAATGAGCCCCCAGTAAATGTATAAGATTGTCTATCTTATGCAGAGTGGTTCTTTACCGTCATTGACTGAATGTTGGAACACTCAGAATTAATGCCTTTATACATTTATTTGTCATACTGCTAACTGTGGAAAACGCTGCCATTCCTAAAATAGCTTTACAGTCACAATGCTTGGCAGAAACATTCAATCCAAAGTTGCCAAGTCACCTGTATTTGTTGCAGGTTTTCTTCAGTCCCATATAAAGCACTCTTCTTCCGCCTTTCTTTACCCCTCTACCCCTCATCTTTTCAAAATAAGAATGTCTCTGAGTTCAAATCTCTCGGATCACTGAGCTTGGAAGCTGTGGTTCACTGCTAGAACTACAACCCTGACTGTGGTTCCAGTCAAGATGAAAAAGAAATAGATGAGAAACAGAAACATAAGAACAAGATAGGAAAAAATTCCCACTTGCTGTGCCTATTAAAACACAGGTGAGAGACTTTAAAATTGCTGTTATCTCCAATGTTCTAGTAATTCTCAGGCCAACGTTTTACACATACCACTCTCTTCTAAACTTCATTGTAATCCGGAGACAGTGCAGACCCCGAGCCTGGCAAGCACACTGGGAGCATACAAAATCACACAAACAGCACTAAATCCATAAATTAGCACAGCACCTTGATTTTACTACTCAGAAACAATACGGGGAGGTACTTATTTTTGTTGGCAATCCATTAATCATCATGAGAGACTTCAAATTATGTCCCCTATTTCCCAGGGGAAAGGAGGTCTATACCAGTGAGCTAAAGAATTCTCTGGAAAGTCTTCATACCATTTAAGTGGTACAAAGACACAAATAACACACAAACTATAGTATCAACATAATTTTTAAATTTAGTGATTAGGATAATTCACCAAGAGAGCAGAGCAAGATATCTGGACTGGACTTCCAGCTACTACCCCTTGTTATGCTTTTAAAGTATGACTTTGCTTGGATAAAACACAGAAATAATGGTTGAAGGACAGAAATCTAGTTCTGCAATAATGAACTGTGTCCACTTTAATTTTATGTGTTTTTTTTAACAAATAGAGGCTTTTTATACTTCCTATTTCTGTATCTCAATCCATTTATCTCTACAGGAATGTATTGGCAAAACCAAAGATTTGAACCCAGGTTCAATAATTTTTCTGAATACACGTTTGATTTTCAGTGGAGTTAGTACCCCTGTAGGTTATGGGGGGAGTGAGTTAATATGTACTAAAATGGAACCAACACTACAAATGCTTTATTTAATTTGAAATCAGATAGCTTGATTTTAAAAGAAAAAACCAAATATTACTTTGTTCTTATTTCTATTAGCTTGGCCAGTGTAGTACCAAAGAGGTGCAGTAAAGTGGACTTTCTTTCAAGTTGACTATCATCAGTGAGACAGGTGCTGTGTCTGTGTCACCACTGTGGACCCAGTAGCTGCAACACGACTCATAACACAGAAAGTAAACAGTGACACAACATAATGAAGATGATGTGGGGACAAATGATTCACCTGAAGCATCCCAGTAGTTACAGAGATTTGTTATGTGCTGATAAGAAAAGACTAAAGACCGTCTTAAACTTCCAGCTCCAATTTCCAGTCATGTTAAATACATTAGGACTGAAAGAAAAGGGAATTATTTTTTTTTCCTGAATTAAGCATGGTGGGGACTGTTAAGAGAATGTACATCTAACCTCACAGAAGACCTATTCCAGAGTCTTTTACAGAGCAGTGATTCAGTTAATGACGCAGAATATATGAAATAAAAAATGACACATTGTAATGAAACAGTAATGGCCTTGCTGCATAATGTGAATACATCTCTGCGATACAGGATAGGTAGAATCAGTCACCTGAATCACTTTCACCTCCACTATGCTGAGAAAGCACAATATCAACAGCTGAGGAACATGAATGGAGAGGCAACCAGGAGAAAAAAATAAATTAAATTAAATTAAACAGCAAATATAGTGGCTAAGGTTTTTTATTGTTCTCCATTAACAGACCACTGGAGTAGAAAACCAACCCTTCAACAGTGAAGGTTACATTTCTGTTTAGGAGACTGTGCCACTTATAGTGACTCAAAGGCAGAATTCCCATGCAGTGTATCCCAAGTGAGACCACCAGTATTTCAATAACTTAGTGAAAATGAAGATCCAATACCATCCAATACAGGCATTCTCTAAGCGCTGGGTGATGCTGCAAACACTTGTTAAGGCAGCACACCTCGCTCCCTACACTCTCTAGTGACTACAGAGATACTTCATATAACAGATGGTGCCAAAAGACAACTGTTTTCCATTGTCTCGCATTTCACATATCTGGGTTTTTTGTCCTTTTTTATCCTAAATCTATTGTTTTATCATACGGGAAAAAATTTGTCTCCATTTTAAATAAATTCTCAAAAGGACATTCGAGAGGAGATTGTTTTATTGGTGTGTCCTGATGTTTCTTTTCTTTTAGTTATGTCATTATCAAACTTCTGCTTCCCACCATTGCAGGCTGTAGCTGAATTAACTGCTCACCATTTATAATTGGTTGCTCAAAACAATAGCTATATATCACTGTTCATAAAATTCTCAGACAATTAGGCTGGTTAGTCTTCTTCAGTGTTGTGTTTTTTCATATTCCATTTTTATGAAAAATAATCCTGCCTTACATGTTTTCAATTGGGAATAAAATGCTCATAAAATTAAAAAATGTTTCTTCCATAACTAGAAATTCTCTTAATGTTACAGAATGGAACATAAATCTATAAATTTCAAGGTAGAGTATTGCTCATTCTAAGAAAAACACTGTTGTTTTGTTTATTTGTGAGAAAACAGGTAACTCTATTTTCCAACAAGATGTTATTATAGCCTTATAATGATTATCAGAGAAACATACAGGCTCAAAAGTGCAGGCCTTGATAGTTTTCTAGGCAGAGAATCAGACTGAAAGATTCTCAGTCTCTTCTCAGATAAACTGACAGTATTTCCTATGACATTGAGCTAGGGTTTATGCCTTTATATTTCATTTGCAAGAAAGGAACTCCTATAGTTTGTTTTTTTTATTTTCATATTACACATTGCCTACACGGTGTTATCCAGTCTTGGTAATAAAAATAACTACTCCCTCCACTTTTTGGTGAAGCTCCTGTCAGAGAGGTAACCTGGCCAATAAGGAGAAGAAATATGTAACTCATCCACTCTTTTAATCTTCTACATGTCCCACCAGAACATATCCTGTGGATATAAATATATAAATAAAATTAAAACTAATTAATTTAATTTCTGTCATCACCACCATCAGTGCTGATTACAACATTAAACCTAATAATACTAAATATACTTTTCTCAAAGTATACCTCATTTTCATAAAAATGAATTGTCAACCCTTAAATAGGAGTTTTAGATTCAACCAGGAATCCACTGTTGAAGCCTGTATGTAAACCAAAAAAGTAGTGAGGAGTTAAAAACCCTCTAATTTTCAAGTTTAGAAAGAGTAGAGATATAACCCCAAAAAGTGCATGGGAATGTCATGAAAGATTACAGCTATCAAAACTAGAGCCAGAATTTTAACTTAAAGAAAACAAGTTTTAAATGTGAGGAAACATAGCTCATCTGTGTGTTACACATTACTGAATATCAGGAGCATTGATCAAAATAAGCATTAAAGCTAGAAAGATTTCTAATGGAACACTGTGTAACAGGAATAACCAGTCGGGCTTCTAGAACAATTCTGCTTCTTTGATAAATCATGATTTTTATAGGTATCAAAAAAGCTACAGGGGAAATTGCTTGAACTTTCATTTATTACTTCTTTGAACTTTCAGATAGTTATTGGCAATATTCCTCAATGTTAAAGAAAATGAATAGGTTAAGATTTTTTGTGTGTAACAAATAGTTTCTAGGGCTGAGAGACAGAATCAGGAAAACCTAGTCAAATACTAACAGTGAGAGGAGGGGTGAACAAGGCTCTTTTTAATACCAATACCATATTTAATACTTGCCTGAAAACTGTAACTTGTCTGCTGTCTTCCTCTCAGTTTTTCGGTATTGGTTGCTTGTCCTTATTTGAGGAAGAGTTTTTGTACATAAATTATTGGACTAATTTTAAGAAAAACCTCAATTATTGAACTTTTGCACAGTTAATAATATCTTAGATTGTCTATACAGGATACTCTTTATCTTCCTCAAGATGAATACAAGTAGATGCTACTTTTCTTCTAGACTCAGAGAAAAGATTTACAGATAATATCTAAATTTTATTCACCAGTAATGTTTGAAATAACGATAATTTTATTTAGAATTTTTTATTTTTCCAGGAAAGACTATGTCCCCTCCCTGATCTTACCCTTCTCACTATCTCTCCCCCAAAAAAGATGAGCTTTAAAGTACTAAAGGACACTTCTTAAGTGGAAACAGCAGATCAGCAAAGTACAGAATAACATATCGGAACATTTCTATGAGAAATGTACTGTTTGTTGTAAAGAAATAAACAAGAATTTCACAAAATAAAAACCACAAGTATAATATTTCTAGCTATTTTTATTGCTGTTGAGTATCTCTTTATAGAGGAACTGGAATGCTCTCTATCAGCATATCACACTTTCAAAAAGCTTTAAGGTTAAGGGCTGCATGCACCACTTTTCTAACTGACCAAATGCAACCTGAGCTATTAAATAAAAGTTCTTTCTACCTTACTTTTTCTCAGTGGATCTCAAGGTTGCTTTTTTCACAGAGGTCTCATGAGAAACCAAAGAGGTTTACAGATGCCTGTGGGCTGAGCTGAAATGTTAAACAATTCTTGCTATTTTTTCTATTATATCAGTCCCACAATATCTTCCAGAGAAGTTGCATTCAATCCATGTAAGCTGTTGCTTGTGATGTGACTCCTAGTAACTAAACAATGTTGTGATATCTTTGGAAAACTAACCCAGAACAAACCCAAAACCTTGCAGCCAGAAAAACTCACAAGTTAACAAACCAAAACTCTGGAGAGAAAGAACATCTTTGGATGAGAAACAATAAAAGAATTTTTGTATGGTTTTTTTTAACTAGATTGATGGCACATGCATCTATGGAGACTTATCTTCAGAAAAAAGTCCTTCTAAGGAGAAAAATTCTCCAGGTTCTGCCTAACTTGATATAACTCCACATGTTGTAGCTCAGATCAGAAGTGAGCTTTGAAAAGCTAATCTCTGAATTGTCCCAACTGATTGTTCAGGCAAAATTTGGTACTCTCAGATGAAACAAAACTGGAAGGTGCATTTCAGGAATGCTGACTCTGACTCTGACCCTGTCATTAAGGCGAACAGACCCCAGGGTCAGAAGAGAGCTCATCAAAACTGAAGTCCCCAAACTGAGGGGGACTGAGTAATTAGCACCTGATGTTTCATTATCCAGATCCTCTCCTGTACTCATCGGCCAGTTTCCTTTCCACCTTGCACCCAAACTGTATCCCACAAAGTAGGGTGTAAGGATGCCTTAGAGACCACATCAAAGCACTTCATCAGAAATCAATTAAATTAGTCAGGCAAATATGTCCATGGTGAAGATATGTTGGCCATTACCAGACATGCTTTTGGGTCCTCAGAGAATTTCTCTGATCACAATAGAATTAAGTTTAAAAATATATAAAAATTAAACATATTACAATGGTAAAATGTACCAATTGGTTCCTTTAGGGAGGTATAGAAACTGCAAATTAGTTGCCTGAGCAAGTATAAATACTATACTCAGAAACCCACCTTTCCCCACATGGCTGGTGACTGTTCGACCAGGCATAACCTGCTGGGTGCTTTGGGTGATGAGCACATTCCTGCTCAGCCTGGTAAAACACAAGCTCCAGACATGTCCTGCCCATGTTCTGCTTCCAAAGTAATTTGGGGCATGGTAAAAGGCACCCAAACACAAGTAACATAGTGATGGAAGGTCACCGGCTCAACTACTACAAGATAAACTTAAATATTCTTTGCATAATAGAGTTGCCTCAGAAGGGTCATCTGTTTTCATTTTAAGACTTAGATGTTACCTGGCCTAGGCTCCAGCTGCTAGTTCAGAGGGATGACTGCATTTGGTTTTTAGTGTGATTGGATATACCTTTCTCTCCTGATGCCTTCAGTACCTCTCCAGCTATCAGGTGCAGACCAGCCTACTCTGGAAGTGGACTGCTGTGATTTGACAATGTAACAAAATTATAAAACCATAAAAACTCCTTTTGCATCTTTATATCTTAATTATCTTCTTCCTCTCCTTCTCCCTGGCTGTTCTTTCTCAACTTAAAATAAGATTTTCCTTAACTGTGATAGATAAATGTTTGCTGTGTTGTCCTTTACCTTTTCTCCAATGGAAAGGGGACTACACAGAGATATGACCCTCTCTATGTGTTTGTAAACAGTAAGATCTACTCTTTCTTCTTTTCCCCTCATGAAAGCTCAATTTCTTATTCCCTAAGCTTGTGCATCATAACACAATATAAAAAAACAGGGCATGACCCAGGAAGTTTTCTTCTCCAGTTTAAGAAAATATTCTGTGCCTTTACCAGCACCATTCCTGGCTCAACTATAGCCTACTAAAGATGAAAAAGTAAACATTCATTTTGAGAGCTACTTTCAGATTAATAAGCACTGTATGCTTATATGGATGCTTTTTCTGTAAGCATCTATATATTGACCAAATCTGATGCAGAAAGGGAAAATAGAGGTAAAGTCTGTTTCACTTCCCACTGCCTGCAATAACTTGCTTTTAGGAAATGTCATGCCTTCTGCTCATGAGCAGGTTGTTGAGCTAAGTAATTCTGAATTGGCTTTTATAGAAATATATTAGTAAATTGACTCACTTGAGTAGCAAGCAGGAAGATGAGCTGTGAGCATAATAGTATAACTATATATAAAATAATTGCTGGCAGCATCTAACATGAAGAAAGAGCAGAATTAGGAGTAGCAAGATTACCTTATTCATTGCCAGTATCTAAGTTCAACATGACTACATTTCAGATAAAGTATAGGTCAATGAAAAAACAGTCAGAAAAAGAAGAGTTTCTGATTTGAAACTGTTTGAAGTGACTTCATCTTAAAAATCAAACATGAACACTGTTAAACTCTGAATACTTGTATGAAGAGGAATTTGAATAGGTAGTTAACAGTTATTATTGATTATATGGTTTGCAAAAAATAAACAAGCATAAAAAAATAAAATACAAAAAAAAAATCTGTCCTTGAAAACTGGAAACCCAGCACATTGTGTAATGAAGGATAATTTATCTTAAGTATGTAAAGCTAGATGAAACATATCAAGATCCCTGACAAAATCCTACATCTACTCAGCTCATTTTCTATATATGGCTAGGAAAGGAGTGGGTTGAAACTCATAACGTTACTCTTCAAAAACATCTTTAAACATTTGCTTAACTTCAAATACTTTTACAGAATTCATTATATTGTGAAACTTCCACATGTGCTTAAGAGTCTGAATAGGAATTGCTTTAAATATTTGCTGTGTTTGACTAAACTGGGTTGTAAATATATCTGGTGCTTCCCCTGGTGGGAAACAGAACCTGGCAAAGTTGTTAATTAAGGTCTAAACTAAACTAGTCATCCATGTTTCTTTGTCAGCGAAGGGATGATTGCTCTCCAGAGGTGATTTTCTTTCTCAGCACAGAACTGTTCCATCTGGACAAGTTTAGACAGACGTAATGTTTAGATGGCTCCCCTGAAGATAGTGCAGAGCCAAGCCTGCTTTAAACAGCCTACCTCAAGGTCCAACAGGAGACTGTCAATACCAACGTGGACAGTGTCCCTGCTTCTCATGTCACACTATTCCTGCTTCTTCAGCAAGATTAGCAATGTCTTCCATGTGCTTGCATACACTAAACCCCAAGCAGAACAATATTATTTACCCCTCCCAAAAATACATATTCTTAATTGGTTTTTTAAGCATAGACTGATTGTCTGAAATGTTGTAAAAGAGCGGACATCACACAACAGTTCATGACTGGAAAGAAGCTGGAAGTAAGCAATGACCAAAACATCTGAATGCAAAAAGGAGAAAGATTTGGGATTCATCTTCATCCTCAGCAGGCTGCCTACTCAGTCTGCCACTTTTCATGGTACCCAGTCTCAAAAGTAAGTTTTCTTCCTACCTGTTGTTCAGAAAAAAACAGTTCAATCCAGGTGTAGATTACAGTGCTGCAAGAAAGCAACCTGAAAGTTGTGTCTGAGTGAGATGTCAGTGTTGCACTGACAAAACAGTTGCGACAGTGGCAGAGCACAGAACCAGCAAGTAGCAGACTTTCTCACAGAAAATACTAACTTTCTATCTTTCGCCTGAATCCTGAATTGGATAAATGTCAAAACCTACCACAGAGTTCTTCAGAACAGAGAAGCAAATAGATACATTTCAAGATTATAAAATTTGGACTTTGTGAGAGCATATTCACTCTCATGTAGAGGTCAGAGCTTACAGTGAGAAAGACAGCGCTGGTGATGCCTGACCTGGAATTGTGTGTCCAGTTATGGGCTCCCAAACACAAGACTCAGGGACACACTGCAGGAAGTCCAGTGAAGGGCTGCTAAAGTGATTAGTTGACTGGAACCTCTGCACATGAAGAAAGGCTGAGAGAGCTGAAACTGTTTGTTCAGCCTGAAGGAGAGACAGCTCAGGGGAGATCTCATGAATGGATGTAAATACTTGGAAAGGGGATACAAAGAAGGTGGAGCCAGGTGGTGCTTAGAGACAAGACCAGAGGCCATGGGCACAAACTGAAACGTAAGAGGTTCTGTCTAAATGTCAGAAAGACTTTATCTTGAGGGTAACCAAGCACTGGCACAGGTTTCCCTGGGAGATGGCGAGTTGGGAAATTCAAAAGCCATCTGGACATGTTCCTGAGCAACCACCTGCTTAAGCAGGGGGGGTTGGATGAGATGACCTCCAGAGGCTCCTTCCAACATCAACCACTCTGTGATTTGGTGATTCTCTCTCTTGAGAGGTTTGTATGTTAAAGAGCTGGTAGTTGTCTAGATATCTGAGCAGTGACCTCAGTTGTATCTGCCCTAGAAGGCAAAATGAGTTATGGTCTGTTTGTTCATCCTGAGACTAGGCAGTACATTTTAGTTCATTCTATACAGCTCAACCCCCTTCTTCCTAAAAAAAGGTGGCTTCGTCCATACTACCCTATAGGCATGGTTCATGATTTTTATTAACTCACAAACTAGCATTGCCTGGGGCTAACGCTAGCCAGTAAAAACCAAAAATGTGCCAAGGAGTGCACTAATGAATCAAGAGTATGAATAATCCCATGCCAATGCTGGGACAGCATCCTGGCCTTGTTCAGCTTAATGGTATAGATACAGTTTTTATATTTATATATTTATAACACATTGAAGGAATATGTAAAATAGAGCTTTAATTTCACTGTATTAATATTTAGCATCAATTTCCTTAGCGACACCATATTCCGCACTAAATCTTCTAATGATGTCCTTGGTTTGTTATCTAACCAATACTTCCTCTGTTATATAAGATTATTGTCTTCCTACTCTGTCTTTGGTGTGAGATGCCTCCGATATAATCAAGAAAAATTAGAAAAAAACCATGTTTTTTATCATTACTGTCACCAGATTTGCATCTCTAAACACACATAGGGAAGAAATCTCTTGAGATTTATGTTACTCTTATGTACTTTTTCCATACATTACATTTAAGGACTTAGGAGCTTTTTGTTTTCCTCTTGAAGCCTATTATTAAAAATTGAAAATATTATTCATAAAGCTACAACTATTTTTGCCTGAAATCTCTATACATCTCTAAATATTTGTTTTATAGGAAGATGTTTTCTACGTATTTCAATAAGCATGGCTGAAAAGCACATTTATAAGCATGACAAAATATAGTATGCATCACTGATAAAAGGGAAATGCATGTTACAATTAGATATAAGCAATATCAGAAATGTTGGGCAAAGAACAAGGACAGAAAGCTCTGTATATTTTAAGGGAGAAATTTGTAATTCGCACATTTTCAAGGGAAAGTAGTCATCTCAACTTTATGTTTTAGTCTGAAAATGTATTACAATTCTTTACTTTCCTTCTGGCTGCACTGGTATCAAATTTAAAGATCCATATTCTTAATATAGTTAATCACGGGTTTGAGAAATCGAATGTCCTGTTTCTCAGTGTCAAGAAATAGTAAATGTACTTCAAATACTTAAGTAGATGAAAAATTATTACTTCTTAAAATAATATATTCTAAATATAGTTTTATATGTACAATTCTTGTTTTGAATATGGACAATGTAGGATGCAAAACTATAATTCAAAAATATTTTGATTACACTTTCAATTCAGGCACTTTCAAATCATTCTTTGAAGTGTCTGTTTTTCTAAGAACTAATCAATGTGAACCTTTCCTCAGATGTACAAAATTGTCCTTCGAGACAATAACACTAACAGGAAAGGTCACCTTCACTTTAGATATAGCGTAAATATAATTTCAATAGTGTATTTTTTGTTACATCCTGATTAATTTATTTAAGTTAATGTTGAGCAGATGAGTTATGGTTTGGCCTCTGTGTGAGTATGAATTTTTCTTTCAAACTATGCAGGGTAATCAGAAATTGTTCTTTTTAACAACCACCTGTTAACAGTTTACAGCTTTTAGCCTTTAAAAAAGGAAAGAACCTTATATAACAATTAATAGCTTTTACACTACAGTTCCTGTTCAGCTCCATGCTTCCATTTTTCCCCTTCTTCCTCTGCCTTAGTTGTTTCTGATACTGTCTTTGCAAAGAACATAAAATTTCATCCTATTTGTCCAGTCTACATGTCTTTGAAAACAAGGAGCATAGTCAAGGTATAGATTACTGAAGTGGAAAGCTGGATTCTCATCCTAGCTTTGTCTTGACAGTTTGTGAAATCTCTGTAAGGATTCACTGAACTTATTTTCTGCAGGTATAAAGGGAAGAAAAATAACACCTATTATTTTCTCAAGTGCTTTTGGGATTTAGAAATGTGAAATGGAATTTTAGCCTGTGACATCCACAAAAAATAATCTTGATATGTCTGTAATTTCTGTAGATACACTTACTATGATTTTATTTGTTACAAACTGATATCAACAGGTCAGAAACTACTTATATGCATATAACTTAACAAAGCAAATAATGTTTCATGCTGATAAATACTGAAGACATTTAAAAATTGGAGTTAGCTTTAAACCAGGATTCTTCCACTAACCAGAAAATGTGAATATTTTTAGTCATTAATTGAAATGAAAAAAAATTTCTCTCTAGATTTTACCTTGCTGTGATGCTTTCATTCTGGCATAGACTTTCTCTTTACACACCAGACAACTTCAGGCTCATAAACATCATAGGTTACCTTGTTTATCCTTATATGCTCATTACACAGATAATTATTTCAAATGGTCATGTTGAACTCCATATCTCTTATTTTTTAAAACATAAGAAAGTAAATGTAGTATGCCCGAAAAATTTTCTTCCCAGTTTGGGGCTCTGTGTAGCTCAAACAGTCCTGACTCTCTCCAGTTATAACATCTGGCTTTTAAGTAGAAATATTCTTATGGAAAGATGGACTAAGTTCTTAAAGTGGGAGGTGATTGTGAGAAACCCCAAGAATATTCCATCCAGTACTCGTCTATACTCCTTTTTTTGTGTCAAATCTCTCACTGGATCACTCTGCTCACCGGAAATTGTCTACACTGTGACTGACATGGGAAGAACCCATTATTTATCTAGAGACAAGAGGCACCAGGCAAGGATTTGAGTAGGGACCAAAGCAGCTCCAATTAACCACCAGAGTCTCCATTGTGTTGGTTTCCCACCAACTGTCCGAACCCACAGGGAAAACATACCCCTCCCTTCTTCCCCCAGGGCAAAGGAAAAAACACTATAGAAACTGAAGAACCCGAAACCAACCGAGTTATATCAAAATATGTATTTTTACATATTACAGTTAGAATATTATGTACAATATTAGGGACCCCAAACACACCCCCCTCCCCTGAAGGGAAAGGGAAAAGGAAAAAGGAAAAACAGAAAAGGGAAAAACAGATATACACAATCAAAACCCGGGAGCAAACAATAAAGAACTAGTAAAAGAAAAGCTTACTACTTTCCTTGAGATAACAGAATCACGCCAAATGACCGCCGACACCCGCTGTCTCCCAAGGCCCAAAAGGCCTCACTAGGCCTCACTCCTCCACACGAGTAGGACCGACAGCAGAGAACCTGCGCGTTCAGACCACGGGAAGAGAAGCCTGTTCCAGAGAAGAAATTCTAGCCCGGAGAAGAGTAGAGGAGAACAAGAGATGGCGATGTAGCCTCCAAGGTCAGTGTAGCAGGAAGGGGGAGGAGAGACCAGGGATGGTCCCCTCTCCCCCTCCGGTAGGGGAAAAGACTTAAAAACTAAAACCCCTGCCACCTGTGGAAGATTACTTGGAATGAAGAGACTCTCCTGCAGCTCATGAAGGGCCTGTGCTGGAGCAGAGAAGTGTATGGAGGAAGCTGTAACTCCATGGAAGCCCTAAGATGAAACAGAGTCTTGCTGAAGACCTGTGGCCCATGGAAAGAGAAACCCATGCTGGAGCAAATGTCCCAGGTAGGACTTGTGATCCCAGTGAGGGATTTATGCTGGTGTAATTCATTTGTGACCCTAAAGGACAGAAGAGTATGGAAGAACTGTTGTCCAAGGGTAGACTCACACTACAGAAGTCCATCAAAGGCTGTCTCCAGTGAGAAGGGACCCCACAAGAAACAGGGGATGGACTCGATGCCATTATCCCCTGTAGCAGTGGTGAAGACCCTGGTGCAGCAAGTTGTCCCCTTGCAGTCCATGGAGGACCTCACTAGGCCCGAGTACCCCCCGGCCTCCGGTCCTGGCCCGGCAGGGAGGAGCAGGGACAGTCCTGAGGTAGAGGTGCAGCAGAGAGAGGGGGAGAGAGAGATTTCCAGCTACGGCCGATCAGAGCTGTCGCCCTAGAGATAATAGAAGAAAACTTTCAAGTGCTGTGAATTTGATTTAGAGGAACTGTAACCCTGAAAGTAGAGAAGAGACTTTTCTCCTCCTGGACTGATACAGGGGGGAGAGAAAATTTTGTAAATACATAGAATTTTCTTCATAAGAAAACCTAGTTAGAATTGTTGTTATTTACATGTTGTTATTTTTAATTATTCTTTAGTCTTTATCTTGCTAGTAATAAATTAAATATTATTCTCCCACATCAAATCTCTTTTGTCTGTATAAAACTTCTCTCACCTTTATAGCAACTGGGTAAAGAGTCTGAAAAAATTGGTCCAGAGTAAACCCACAAGATCCATCCACCCTCTGAAATGGTGACATGAGAAGACATCAGAAATGTTACTTCTCTTTTTCTGATAACCAGTTCAGGCTCAGTGTCCTGGAGAAAACAGCTTTTTGCAAGGCTGCAAAAAGCATCAGGAATTAAGGGAACTGCTCAAAGCAGGGCTGCAGAGGAAGTTACATAGACAATGGCTGGAGAAAAGTGTTGGTTCTCTCCAAACATGGACTTGGAACATTATGGAAGAAGTTTGATGGGAGAACAGAAAGTAACCTAATTTCTGAGAAAGTAGAGAAAATACTGTGAGCTGGACTGCAGTGTTTGTCAGTGGAGTGTACTACACTGAGGTCAGTGCCAGCTTTGCCAGAGCTCAGGCCCAGGTCAGTTCTGCAAGGGAACAGGAAGCAGTGGACATCAATCCAGAGGAGGCTGGATGCCAGCACACAGCAGTGCTGGCGGTCCAGGGAGCAGCAGGGGGAGGTGGCAGGATGACCCAGGAATAACATGAAAAAGAGGCCCAACAATGACATTTGAGAACAATGGCTCCTAGATATTTTAAGTTAAAGCTGAAAGATTCAATAATATCCATTATAAATTACTCACTTAGCCCTGAATTTACTCAGTAACCTTTTACTACACCATAGTGTAGATATAATAGTGTTTCAATTCTATTATGAAGTCATATTCTGGTGTGGTCATAAGCAAAGTAGACTGTATATTTAGGATATACATATGATATATCATATATTTTAGGATATAGGATATGTATATAACTGGGTAAATATTCACAGCTGTTTTAAGATACAGGCTTTCAACAGCTGACACGTTAAAAATATATATCTATATATTTTAATTTTGGAAAAGATTAAGCATCAAACAAAGTATTGATTTCATATTCATTCAAGTGGTTTGTTAATAGAATCATAGAATATCAGGTTGGAAGGGGACCTCAAGGATCCTCTGGTCCAACTCATCTTGGCAAAAGCATGGTAGAAGCACAGTCTAGACAAGATGGCCCAGCACCTTGTCCAGCTAAATCTTAGAAGTGTCCAATGTTGGGGAATCCAGCACTGCTCTGGAGAGATTATTACAATGGCTGATGGTTCTCACTGTCAAAACTTTTCCCTCTTGTGTCCAATCAGAATCTCTGCAGGACTAACTTGTACCACTCACCCTCCTCTTTTTCACATGACTCCTCTCAAAAAGGGAATCTCCATCTTTTTTGTCACCATGTTCCAGTATCTAAAGGGTGTTACAAAGTCTCCCTTAAGTTCTCACCTTAAATATTGTGTGCATTTTTGGGCACCACAATATGTGAAGGATATTAAGCTCTTAGAGAACTTCCAAGGGAGGGCAACGAGGGTGGTAAAGGGCTTTGAGGGGAAACTGTAGGGGAGTGGCTGAGATCAATTGGTTCTGTTCAGCCTGGAGGAGACTGAGGGGAGATCTCATTGCAGTCTACAACTTCCTCATGACAGGCTGAGGAGGGGCAGACACCAATCTGTTATCTGTGGTGACCAGTGACAGGACCCGAGGGAATGGCCTGAAGTTGTATCGGGGAGGTTTAGGTGGGATACTAGAAACACATTCTTCACCCAGAGGTTGTTGGGTGCTGGAACAGTCTCCCCAGGGAAGTGGTCACAGCACCAAGCCTGTCTGAGTTCAAGAAGAATTTGCACAGTGCTCTTGGGAACATGGTGTAATTCTTCGCTGTCCTGTGAAGGACCTGAAGTTGGACTTTGACTGAGGGATCCTTGTGGATCCTGAGAGCAGTGGTCACAGCATTAGGACTAGCAGAATTCAAGAAGCATTTGGATGATACTCTCATGCACATGGTGTGACTCTTGTGGGTGGTCCTGTGCAGGGCTAAGAGTCGGACTTGATGATCCTCGTGGGTCCCTTCCAACTCATCATATTCTGTGATTCTGTGATTCTTTTCTCAAGGCTGAACAAACACAGATCTCTCAGCCTTTCCTTATATATCAGGCTTCCTAGTCCTTGGATCATCTCTGTGCCCCTTCTGTGGACCCACTCCATCCTGTCAACATCATTTTTGTGTAGAGGGGAACAGAACTGAACACAGTGTTCCAGGTGTGGCCTGACAAGTAGAATGAGACAATGTCTTTATTTCTGCTGGTGATGCTTTTGTTCATGCATCCTGTTGGCTTTCTTTGCTACAGCAACCATAGGTTTTCTTGTACTTGTCCAAAGTTTGTTAGGTACTAACACAATGTTTTCATGACATAAAGCTTCCTCACTGTCATATAATCAGATCTTTACCTCCTCCTTTTCCTTCTGGCTTGTAATAGTAAATCATAGCCTCCTGTTTATAAGATCATAAAGGCAGTTGCATGACAAAACTTGCAGCCACCAGTAATGATAGTTTGTTATGAAACTGTAAAACATTCAAGTATATGTGGAATTGACTTTAATTAAATAATGTCAAAGGAATAAATTTTCGATGCACAAAACCCATGGCATGCAAGGCAATGCAGTTGTGCTCTTCTAAACAAAGGCAGTTCATGACAAGTTAATTTCCTCTTAAATAGATTAATAATTCTCCCTTCTGTACCTCATTATATTTCCCAAATTAAGCCTAGGGGAAAAAAACAAACCAAAAAAAACCCAAAACAAAAAGAAGAGGGGGAAAAAAACAAAACACAAAAAACGAAAACCAAACCAAACGACAACAACAACAACAAACTAAACAAAAAAAATCAATCAAACAAACAACAAAAAAAGCCTTTCTCTCTGAAATCTGTTTCAGACCATGACACTGGACCATCTCAAAAGCCACTAAAAATCATTATTAAAAGCACCTAATTACGTATATGAATAGAGCTGGAGCTTCAGTTCATTTCCTAATCGACCTGTAACTCATAATATGTAGGAAATGTGTGAAAAATCAGATGGAAATCTCTGTCATCTGAAAGCACATCTCATACCATTCTCAACTTTAAATAGATCCACTTCTTCCCTCAGCAGCTCACTGCATTTGATTTCATTCAAGATGTGTCAAACCCAAAGCCAGATTCTTTATTAGAGACATAAATTTTATCTCATGATTCACACAAAGTCCCCAATTTCTTCTTTATGCTGTTCTTTTACACTGTACACAAAACAGAAAAAAATCAAGCCCCAGAGCCATACAACCTAAAGGCAAAGAACTATAAGACATAAGTATGGTGGAGACTTTATGTACCCCATGTGCACTATGCAGTTCTCTTTTCTAGGAAGAAGGTAAATAAGCAAAGAAGCAGGAAAGAATAATGTGCTTCACTTTTGGGAACACCTACGCAAGTCACAAAGAAGTCTATGGCAACTATCAAAAGTAACCCATAAATCCCTGGTACATTATTATGTCCTCTGCACAAATTTCTTACTGTGTGCAGTCACTCGTTTTCTTATGCTTGTTTACATGGCTAAAAGTAATGTTAATGAAAAACAATTGTTCATGCTCTCAAGTGACTAAAAGGAAGTGTTGGATTTTCATCAGCCTGCACAATCTCAGTGCTTTCCCTTTGCATTTCTATTCTTTGCACTGAGGCAAGCATTCTTTTGGTAATAAATGTATATTTAGAGGTAATAACATACTGTATACACACAAAGCTTCTGAATCAAAACTGGGAAATGGCCAAATAGATCTGTTCATTTTCCAGTTTTTGACTATTTGAATTTACAACTTACAAGTCTTCAAACTGTAGCAAGGAGGTTATTAACCTAAAGAGAGTATGTGGTTCTGATTCCAGGTATTAGAGGGCACAATCCAGTTTCAATGAGTTTCTGCTATGATGAAGAATATTGTTCCCATAAAAGCTCCAGAAGAGAAGCTGGAGCTGTATACGAACTTCAAGAACAGGTTCAAGAAGGCAGACTGACCTATCTGGTTTTCACCTCATCCCCTCAAACCTCAGCCCCATGACAGTTGTTCTGACTAAATCCCAGTGCAGTAATTTTCGTTACTAATACTTTTGAAGTGGTGTATTTCAGACCTATAAATGTCATCTTTGCTTTACTATTGTTTTATTAAACTGCTAAACCTTTTCTAGGGAATGCAACTGAAGATGGAAAGACCAATTACTAAAGGTGCATAATTGAATGCAAAACAATGAAAATGTATATGACAAAAGGTATAGAATAAAGTTTAAGAGATTTCTCCCTTGCAAATCTCAGACATTCAAATAGTCACTTAACAGATGAAAGGTTCTTGAGAAGACTCAAAATATATACGTATAGGAAATATAAATAAAAATGCACAGAAACCTAATATAAATTTTTTAATAAAAACTAAAGTATAAATTTTCCTCATTTCTGCTATAGAGATTCAAATGAGATTAAACTTCAAGACAGACATAAATTTCATTTTGAAACTCCGGTTGTCTTCCTTACACAATGATTGATTGCATTACCTGTGGTGAGGTGCTGAGCAGCTGCATCGCCCACAGGTAACCAAGAAAAAAAATCTGATCACCATCTAGAAAAGATTTATGGACATGTTTAGAAAATGTAAAGGCATAGAAGAGAACTAGGACTGCGAGTCTTCATCCAAGGTGGGTCAACATCGTCCTTCTTTACAGACCCATATTAAAAATGAAAACATACTAAAACCATCCCAGTTCTTTTTCACAGAAAAAAAAACCCCAAACCAGACCAACGAAGCAAACAAACAAAACCCACAACATCCTGTTGTAACCTGTATTTAATTCATCTAGGCAGAAAAACAGCCTGTTATTCACAGTCTCAATTGCAATAGATAAGAGCAGTATCCTATAGTGGAACCGAGGTCTGTACCCATGCTGAGGATCAGTATGAAGGGCTGACAAAGATTTACCAGTGAGTAAATGAGCACTTGTGAAATATCCTAAAAAATGGGCTTAGACTTTTTTTGATAGATAGATCCTTCTTAAACCATTAAATGTGTGCCATACAGAGTTTATTTTTTTTTTTAATTTTGAGCTGTATTTCTTCCATCCTGTATTCTTCATATTTCATTTTATTTACTCCTTGTGCTGGTGAAGCAGGAAAAACTTTCTTAGGTCAAAAAAATACTAAGGAACAGAAAAATCTCACTATTATTGAAAATAATATTAAACCATAAGTTATTTCCAGCCTACAAGGAGCTGATAAAAAATACTGTATTAGGGAAGATAGCAGGATATAAGCAATGATCCTGAAATTTAAAGTGCTAAAAAAAGACTGGTGTAACAAGTCAACCACCTGCAACCTTCTAAGCAAAAAATGAGCATTTTAAAATCCCAGCTTGTTACTCACCTAATGTAAATTATTAACTTGGATTAGGAAACATATTCCAATTAGGAACTATCACATGGAATTTAACAGTCACTTTTAAATTTTTTCCCAATATTACTCATAAAAAAACAGGTTGAAAAAAAAGGATTAAACATTTTTTAAGAAAGTGCATAGCCACAGCTACTGTTACCTTGTCTTTTCTGTGGAAATATGAGGTGAAAATTGGCCAGTGCTGAAAGTTATGTTCAGTCAGTAACGAAGCCATGCAATTCTCATGTACTCAGCAAATCTTCAAGTTATGCTTCCCACAGAAAACACAATCCACCCAATTCACAGATTTTTGATAAAATGGTGTAAAAATGAACATGAAAAACTGGCTGACAGTTGTCAAATGTTTCCTCTTGTTAAATATATTCAGTGGTAGGGAATATCCAAAGTTCCCAGGAGATTTATTCCAGTATTACATTATGCTTACAGTACAAATATTTTTCCAAACGTATAAACAGATTTTTTCTTGCTGCAACTCAAGCATTATTTCCTGTCTCATCTACACTGAATCTGTAGAAAAGATTACTCTTCCTTATAACAAAGTTGTGTAACTGTGTGCAGTACTTTTGTCCTTATTCAATAGTAAACATTGACAGCCTCAGTCATTTTCGTATATGTCATATTGTCTTAACCATCTCCTGTTGGTCTGTATTTTTCCTGAACTTCATTCGGTACCCAAAAGAGAACAATTCCTGTGAAAGACTTTCCAGCAATAGACAGCGCAGTGATATCACGTTACAGATCCATATCTGTATTTGGTTGCTCCCATTAAATTACAGTACCTTGTGTTGTTTTGAAGAGCTTCATATTGTTTTCATATCATTCCTCAAATCTGCTAAGACCTGCTGAATTCTATTCTACCCTCCAAAATAATTTAATTCTCTTGTGGTTTCAGGTAGTCTGAGACAGCAATAATTCAAGTGGTTATTAGAAGTTCTTAACGACACAAGATCTATATGTCTTACATTTCCATTTTGGAAAAAAAAAAAAGCGAAACTGCTCTCTCTATATTTGTACAACCACTTTTGCACCCATGCCATAATACTTTTCTCAAGAACCTTTCAAAAGTTTTTTTTGTAAGAAAGATGGGTGAAGCAGTGCCAAAAGCCTTTCTGAAGCTAAGATGTACGATATCTACAATTCATTTCTGTAGAAAGGTCTCTTACCTTCCAGAATTATTGAGGTAATGGAAGATAAGTGTCAGGTTTATAATCCCCCTCTGCTTTTCCCTTTTCTACTTCTTCAAAGTTGCACACTATATTTGTCTGGTTTCAGTCTTCTGGTATTTCATATACCTTTCAGACATTATCATTGAGAACATTTCTGAAATTGCCTCAGACAGTGCTTTAAAAATCCTCAGATGAAAGAGTTCTTCAAGGCACTAATAATTCTTTTATGGCCTATATGAGAAATTACACTTCAAGGAAAAAAACACCCCAGCTTATGCCCCCTTTCTGTATCTCAACATTCCAGGACAAATGAGCTTAATGGCTACTCTGTGACATTCAGATACTGATCACAACAGAGTGTCAGGACCACAGTGGCTCATAGAGAGCTCTCTACTTGCAATTTGGGTTAGACAGAAAATATGATGGAAGACAGGAAAAAACTCCGGGGAAAAAAATATGTTAATAAAAATGTCGCATTCATAAAGTTATATATTTTTCTGTTCCAAACCTGATAGTAGGACTGAATAAGCACATATGATCAAGGAGTGCGTGCTGCAGCCTCTGAAGCAGACAAGACTCCGGCAGTTTTTCTTCCTCCTGTACATAGTTTTCACACTATTTTTATGACTTAAGAAGTTCTTTTCCTGCTGAAAGTCTAAATCAGATCATCTTGCCCTCAATAACTAAAAAGAAAACTCAGAGAAAGTGAATCCTGAAATAACGTATCTTAAGTCAGATGAGACAATCCTACCTTTGGAATATAGTTATAATGGACCTGGCTAGTTTAATATTTTTCTGAACTAACCTTATCTTTTCTCCCTTCATCATCAAGTGTACTTTAATAGGAAAAGTATTCCCGGGACAAAACCTGAAGACAGCTAAAAATTAAAAATATCACATCCTAGAAGAGATTTTTTTTCCTCACCCTAGCTTTCACCTTCAGTGTCAGGAAACACAGAGATATAAAGAAAAGACGTGGACACCTGAGGACTTGTCAGCTCAAAGTTTTCAAACTAAATTCAATCAGTTCCTTCTGTGAGCTAATAACATGAACTGTGGGAACTACCAAGAACAAGGTTTTGCAGGCAAAAGTAACCCTGGGATGACACAGCAGTGAGTTAGCACAGCAAGAGATTCAGCAGATTTTTTTTTATTGAGTACAAGATTCAGCAGCGCGAGACAGAGGATTGGAAAATCAGTCAGCAGCTCACAAATGTTTGTCATATGCAGAAGTGTGTACATCATATTTGTGTACTGGATTTATGTTCATAGGAAATATGGTTTCTGCTTAATTATTCCAGAAATAGAAACTCAACAGAAATGTATGTACATAATCAAAATAAATAAAAAAAAAAAAGGAAAATTCACAATTAAGTAGTGAAAAACAGCATTTGTGCTGCCTACAAAATGAAGTATTAATGTATTTTCACTACTCACTGGACCTTCTCATCAGAACATCCCAATTAAAAAGTAAATTATCTTATTCCTTTTAACTGGCTAATTAAATAGCCCTTATGCATTAAGAAAATCACTCTTGGCTTTTACATGGTAAGGGCTTGTATTCACCAAACAGTTCTTTTGCAGAAATTTGGAATGTCAGTTTTACAGTGAAGCTGCTACGCTGCACTACTGTCCCTGGAAATATGCCTGATCTTATAAGTGTTTTTATAAAATACATTAGTCTTCTTTAAAAGTGGAGGAAAGCAGCGCACATTTAGCGTGATGTGAGAAGGTACATGTACACATGGAAATAAAAAAAAAGCCTCAATTTTTAAGCCCTGAGAATGGTAGGGTAGAGGTGAATTTGTTCCCAAATGAGGGGGCCACACAAGACTGGCGATGGGACTTACCCAGCACCCCTGAAAAATGCTAAATGATGACCGCTCGCTATTTGAAATATTTCTGCTAAACACTGGCCAAAAACATACTAGGGACTACAACAATAGTTTGCCAAGATGATCACACACCAGTGCTCACGGTCTGTCCCTTGATTGTGCTGGGTTTGCTGCAACAGAGCCAGGCAGAGCCTGGTGGGGAGCTACTGCAGACTAACTGGATAATGGGAGTGCATAGCTTGCCTTACTGAACACTAATTTCTGTTTTGAACAAGCCTCAGCCAAGAAATGAGGACAAATCTGTTTTATAGGAGATAAGTAACACTGCTGAATTTTCTGACAGAGAATCTATGACAAAATTGACTAATGACACAGAACAAAACCTGAGTGTTACATTCAAAACTGACAAAGCTTGAAATCAAAATCTCTCTCTGCCACGTCTTTGTTCTGACTGGGTCATGTAAAATGGCTTTATTAATATTTAAGCTCAAAGATGGGTAGGCATGTAGAAAATAACATTAAAACCACTAGGTATTTTTTCTTTATTTCCTCTTTAGTTATGTTTTACAGCTGTAAATATCATTGAAGATGTATTACATTCTGTATTTATATCCTGCCATGGATACTGGAGGAAACCTAAGTGACATATTTTACATCCTATATCATATAAACAATGTCCAAGCTAATTATTCTTAAAATATGACTGCTCAAGTCCATGTATAGGCACAGACACAAGATTGATATTTCCTTATCACAAACTCATTAACTTTCTCTATATGCAACATCAACAGAAATTCTACTAATTCCTTAACATTTGAAATGATAGTTACTTATCCTTTAGCTTAATTATAATCTTGGGAAAGAATTTTTTTTTTTCCTCAAGAGGTAATTTAAAAACAGAAACATTCATAAGAGCTAATTAGTGATTCTTTCACTGTGTTCAGACACACAGACAACTCCCAATCACAGGCACTCTCTTTGTACCAGCCTCTGCGGGACTGGCTTTCAGTCACACAGACAGCTAGGCAACAGAGTCAGATTTTTTTTTTCCCTAATGCCTAATTCAAAACCAAACATAGCTGTGCTCTTCCCTGAGAGTGTGATGAAGGCAGTCACACTGAGCTTAAATGCACCTGTTAGCTGAACTCGCTCAGGTGGACTGATTGGCAAAGACAACTGTCATACAATGTTAGGAATTTGTTATTTCTGCCGACTGGCTGGTAACAGGTTCAGGCTTTTCTAGGGGGAAGGGTTCCTTTATTTTTTTTTTTTTTTCCCCATAAAATCCAAGGGAGGTAGACAAATTCAGGTGAAAAAAAAAAAAAAAAATAACCTTTTTAAAAAGTATGTAATCATTAAGCTCCGTGTTCCAGCATCAGCACAGACTTCCCCCCAGTGCCTGCGGACAGTTTGGGGGTTAGCCAAGCCTCAACAGACACTTCTTGTGCAACCATCCTGTTGTGGAGGTGTCAGAGAATGCAGCTGTAGGGATGTGATATGTGCTGTGCCAGTTGTTCTGGCCAGAAAACAGCCCCTGTATCATTTCATTTACCAGTCTGGCTATGGCTGTTAGTTTATAGGGGAAGGCACATGAGCAAACACGATCACTGGTGGGATTCCTCTGTGTTTCTTCCTTGGGGCACAGAAGAGACTAGTTGTCCTTAACAGAGGTAAACAAACCCAGAACTAGACCTAGCAGAAGGGTCTTTGGGAAAGTCAGGACCATCAAGTCACACGCTTTATATGTTGAACCACAGCATACAACTAAATTTTTCCTTTCAAATTTTTGTTTCCCACCTGCTTTTTCTCAATAGCACTTTTTCTTTCTGTTTACTTCATACTCAGGAAATAGCTATGAAACTGTATTTAATCCTAAATCAGTTCAGTGTTAGCTTGAAAGGTTCTTTGCCATTACAGTCTGACAAACACAAAGAAATTCAACTCTTCATACCACTGCAGAAGGCATGGAGAGGACAAAGTCTTTCTTCTGAGCCACTGAACTGACAGAGGTACAAAGGAAATTTGCTGTATTCTATAATAAAGATGACAGGACATTATCATAGCAGAAAAGCTGTAAATCTGCTGGCAGTCACCGGGCACACGGAGTTGTCCTGCTGCCACCTGTGGATCTGCAGATGGTGTGACAAAGTTTGTAACTACTGCAAGAGGTAAGAGCTCTGCAAAAACACGTAGGAACTGCATCACTGGACCAGGACTTAATGACTTGTGAATGACCCCAGCATTTTCTCAGCAGAGGAGAAGCACAGACAATATAGAGCAGAAGTGTCAAGAACCAGTTGAATCTGGAGATTCATTTTCAAACATAAAGGCTTTTATGTCAAGGTCACCAGCTCAAATCCAGCTAATAGTGGTCATCCATCTACAGCAGCTCTTGTAGGTACTCGTGGGAGGGGAGGCTTCCCCAGTTCCTACCAATGAAATACCTGATACTGATGTTCTCAAAGCGAAGCACACTTTGCCATCCTCTTGCAGACCCCCTGAGCTTTAAGGATGACACTGTGAAGCACACGTTTCTGTATAAATGGTGACTTTTTTACACAGCTGACATCAGAGATCTTAGGTATACTCCATCTGCCTTAGAAAGAGAAAATGGGAAAGCTTATGTAAAGCCCATCCTGGGTAACAGTAGCTTGGAAGCTGTTTAAACTGTGATAGCAAAGCTCCATGATGGAAGTCCACAAGGAAATAGATATGCAAACACAGTGGCGTGTGCACTGCCGCGGAAGATGAGAATTACACAGCCTTAAGCTGCACATGAAAATTTGTCCTAGACTGCAGAAGGGCCCCTTTATTAACCTGCACAGGGAAATGTTTAATAATGTTTGGAATTTTCTTACAAACATTTTGGGCTTTATATGCAAGGCTAGGTCAAACCCTGTGGGTGGATAAAGTGTAGGCAACTGTAACTAAACCAATGCACAGTAGTCTAGAAGGATGCAGTAAATCACAGAAGAAAACTGCCCCCAAACGGGTTGTTGTTTATATTTCTTGGTCTAATTTGTTTAATTATGTACCTATAGTAGTAGAAAGTATCTCTTTCACTTAAAAAAACTGTATTTTTGGACATTATTATATTGCTAAAAATTATAAATAGAAATACTTAGAAAAAATTATTGGAATTATAAATGGGGATAATTTATTATTATATCTATATAATATATTTATAATTTAAATGCAGATCTTTTATTGATTTTTTAGTGAAGAATATACGCAAGTTACTAATGGATAGAAATTTTAGAAAAAATGGCCAATGGAACCAATGACACAAAGAGGCAGACCCAAAACACAAAGCTCCAACAATTCAAGTTTTTGTTAGTTCTAGTTAATACAGTTTTCATTATTTGTAAGTGAAATAATGCCTATCTGTTCACTGCTGAATGACCTGATAGCAAAAACAAAGCAAAGACTTCGAAAAATACCAGACAGAGGTGAAGCTGCTTCTCTGTCATTTTCCTCAGAGTGATAAAAAATTGTAAAGGACATTTTCTAACTAAGCATTCAGCTGCTATTTAATACATTTTACTACAAATAATGGTGGGAATCTGCACCATCAGTAAACATAATGTGGTCCTATGAGTTACAGCCATTCTTATCTCAGATCTTCTCTTTATCATCTCTTCAGGTATTTTGCTCTCGACTGAAAAAAATTTTCCTTCCTAAAAAGGAAGGAAAGTCTACAGTCTGAAATTTCTTAATTTTTTTCAGATTTTTCTCAAAGAACAGCAAAATTGAAGATCTAAATTGATTAAAAGATAATAAAAATACAGCAGACCTCTTTAGAAGACCTGTTCTTCTGGTTTATATATTCATGTGCCTGCTTTTACACTATACAAAAAAAGGGAGAAGGCAGTAAATGTCTCAAGCACTGTTAAAAACAGCAACAAAAATTCAATTTCTTTAATTCTTTGTCATAGGTTTAGCCCCTGTGCTTTTTGCACAGTGTTTATCAACTCATAAATTTGTCATAAATTTATTTGTCATAAACCATGACAATCTTGTTTATAGTTGGTAAGCATTTGGATAAGAAATCACTTAGTGTCTGATGACAAATTCACTAAATTTCCACTAGAATTAACAAGTATAATAGTTTAAAAACAAATCTATATTGAAAACCATATAATTTCTCAACAGCTTAGGCAGTTATTTTAATATTGTTGCTTTTAAACTTTTATGTGGAAAAAAAATTAATGCTCCATAATACATTTTAAAAAATATTTAGATAATCAAGGTTATGGTATTTCATCTGGAAAATACTACCAATACCATTTTCTTTTTCCTACTGTTTCCTTTAACATTGGAATTGTCCTGTTTAAAAGCCTAATCTGTTTCTATTTCCCTTTGCTTTTTATTCATATTCCATTTTCCATTGCTATAACTGAGAGATACAACACAAAACTGGGTTTGTGGAAAACAGCTTTTTTTAAGTCAGAGTATGGAAAATTTTGACATCTGTATATTTTTACAGGATTATCATAAATCTGATTTTGCAACTGTATTTTCAATATTTTTCTCTACCTTGGCATTACGGTTTGACTACTAAATTCAAATTAATGTGAAGAAAGTCTGTCTTTTGTATCTCCTCTGAGCTGTTCAGAGGTGCTTGTCTGAATAAACTTCAACAATGTTCCACACAGGAATTTCAAAGTGTGGTGCTACAGATCTGATGAAAAACTGTAACAGAGACTGGCCAGGAAGAAAGTCAAATAGCATCATCTTATGCTTTCAGTAGCACATTTCTTAACACTGAAGCTGGAAGAGGGAGACACAACCCATTTTAATCAAATTATTTGGATTATAATACGTCATGCTGCATAAAGGTTCATATTTCTCAGATTTGGTAGAATCCCTATTTGAAAGTCACATATTTAAAGAATGTCAATGCTACACTCTTTGTATTTATGTTTAAAATTACCTGTTTGCATTTGGAAGCACTTATCATTTGTTATAGAACATACTACAAAAAGTGAAACCATCTGCTTATGAAAACAAGTATACAGCTATCTCATATCCTACCTGACAAGAACAAACCACTCCTATTTTTCTCAGTTTCATCTTCTTGCTGGCATTGTCTCCTGGCTCATTTCTTCCTTCTCCTCATGTTCTCCCACCTTCAGCTTTTATAAATTCAATTTTCAAGTCCATGTACTTCATAGCTAGTTAGCCATGCACTTTGCCTTTTACCTCATCATTTGTTTATAAACCTGGGAACTGATCTCCTACACACCAAAACAACAGACAGCCTGAGCACTTTCTTTAACAGGGAATTACTGGTTTTTAATTCTTTTTTGCATTCTTCATTTGGAAGAGAAGGTACCAGATACAGTAAGACGATTTAATTCAGCAGAGAATATTGCAAAAAAGGAGCTAGGACACATCAGTGGACCAGAAATTAAGAAACAGCCTTTAACAAATGCAGTCAAAATGTTTATTAGATCAGGCCATAGTCCAGTTTTTAGGCAAATTAACAGTCCTGTAACATTTAAAATTCCTAATCCTGGGCTACAGCTTCTCCTAGTCTGGGGTCTGAAATTCCTGAATAACCCTAAATCAGAGATCAAAACATGTCTTTAGCTGCCTTTTATTACACAGCTTAAACTTAAGGCAATGTTTTTCACAACGAGTGCTAGGACACAATTCCCCTAAAGGCTACAGGATCAATGTTTCTGGAAATATTATTATCTCAGCTAGAGGAGGCTCCAAACAAGCTGACCCAGTTTTGGGAATGGCTCTACTTTGAGCATGGGGTTGAACTAGATGACTTCTGAAGGCATCCTCCAACCTAAACTATAATTCTTCTGTAACTGAGAGATGGTCAGGGAAGTGACCATAGGCATATCCTTATCTGCTTCTGCTCAGAGACAGGGCAAGGAAGACTGAATGAATATTACAAGGTTGCGGATTCTATACATCCAGCTTCTAAAATGGATTGAGGACTACATTTACTTCATCTGTGAAGCAAGACAATACATAATGTGAGACACTGGACCATGGAAGTGTCTTCCTGGAACAGTAAAGCCAAACCAGAAATCTCAAACGACTATTTTTATCAGAAATGGATTTAGCCCAAGGACCACAGGGATTTGGCAACCTTTCTGTCTGAGATGGAACACGCAAACACTGAAGAGCTTAAACCAAATTAAATGACAGAGTCGTACAAACATTAAGGTTGGAAAAGACCTCTAAGAGCATCAAATCCAACCATCAACCCAGCACTACCACATTCACCACTAAAACATGTCTTTCAGTGCCACATCTACACATTTTTCAAACGTTTCCAGGGATGGTGGTTCCACCACTTCCCTGGGCAGCCAATCCCAATGATTTACACCCCTTTCAGAGAAGAAACTTTTCCTAATATAGAATCTAAACCTCCTCTGGCACAACTGAGGCCACTTCCTCTAGTCCTGTCACTTGTCACCTGAGAGAAGAGACTGACCCTCTCTGACTGCAACCTCCTTTCAGGTAGTTGTAGAGAGTGGTAAGGTCATCCCTCAACTTCCTTTTCTCTGGGCTAAACAACCCCAGCTCCTTCAGCCTCTCCTCACCAACGCCTCTCATCAAACTACGCTGGAATTTCATGATGCCTTGGTTTCATAACAGATAAAGACCAGGCCAACAATGGTTTGAACAACTGAAGCTCTCTAAACTGCAGCTGTACTAGTTTGAATAAGTTGTTGAAACCAACTAATGGAGCAGAGTAAGGTCAATTGTTTTATTTGCTTACTTGAAAGTACATATAGAAAGGTAAAATATAAAAAAGTATCTTCTTTTCAATGAGTTTCAGTCTTACTCTTGTAAAGTTTCCTTTGTAGAAGCCTATATTCAATCACTCCTTGAGAAAAGAGATAGTGAAACAAAGTCTGCAGAAATGTCCCCTTAGAAATTAGATTATCAGCCTGATATTGAGATATCTTTTGTGGTTATGGTTTATGATGACAGTTTTAAATTAGAGGGTGCAGTTGACTGAAATGAGTTAATTCAATTTATAAATGTACGTTGTAGAAAAGACATAGCCCATTTTTAAGGTCCAACATGAATTTTATTCTACCTTAATTAGGAGAATATGTAAAGCAAATGTGAGGAAATAGCTTCTAATTTACAACAAAAAAGTAAAAACTAGTGGTTTATAGGATGAGTCTTTAAAAAAATAAATGGACAATTTGAAAGTATTGTTCATTATTCAATACATATGTTTCTGCATTTATCATGCAAATTCTCTGAAATTAGATCAGAAAGCTCAGTTTGTTTGCAACCTCTCGAGCAGCAGAAAAAAAGGCTAAACTAAGTGCAATGTACATGACATGGGCAGGAATTACTTTTTTACAGTTTAATATTGATCTTCCAGGCAAATGTTAATCCTCACAGCAAATTCCATCCTGGTGGATTATTTCTCAGCAAGTAGCAAAAATCTTGCAGAGAAAAGAAAAATTAGATCCTCTTAAATAAAAGTAAATGACATTATTTATGGGATGATTCCCTGCTTCACTGACATAAGAATCTTTGTAAGGAGACAACATGAGCAGTCTGAGCTAACAAATCAGGCTGTACACGCAGAATATGCAGAAGATTTATATTGTCTATGATGGGAAGAAGAAGGACATATTTCATATACACTAACTTGCAAATTACACTCAGTCCGTGGCATAGTTGCTGTGCTGGATTCAACCTCCATTAAAAGATCTCTGACCAGAAGGAAATCTACATACACTAATAGAAATGATGCAGATGCTGGCTAGAAACAGCAGTTTATGCTCTAGAAGCAATATTGTTTGAAGATAATTGCTCTCATGAGACCCCACCTGGAGTGTTGCATCCAGCTCTGGGGTCCCCAGCACAGGAAAGACATGGACCTGTTGGAGGGAGTCCAGAGGAGGCCACCAAGATGGGCTGGAGTACCTCTCCTATGAGGAAAGGCTGAGAGTTGGTGTGGTTCAGCCTGGGGAAGAGAAGGCTTTGGGGTGACTTAATTGTGGCCTTCCAGTACCTGGGGGGAGCCCACAAGAAGGAGGGAGAGGGACTTTTTACAAGGACATGTAGGGACAGGACAATGAAGAAACTGGAAGAGAGTAGGTTTAGCTATTAGAAATTCTTTATTGTGAGCATGGTGAGGCATTGGAACAGATTGCTCAAAGAAGCTGTGGCTGCCCCATCCCTGGAAGAGTTCAAGGTCAGGTTGGATGGGACTCTGGGCAGCCCGGTTTAGTGAAAGGTATCCCTGCCCATGGTTGGAACTAGATGAGATTTAAGGTCCCTTTCAACCCAAGCTATTCTATGATTTTATACTTTCAAATTCTTTATTTCACTATAACCTGTATAGAGGAATGACACTAAACTGGGCTTAATTCCTTAAAGTCATGGGCGTGGGAATGGCACTTGAGCCAAATTCTTTGATTGTTGAAGGATTTTTTTAATAGCAGACACTTATTTTATTTCAGTTCAAACGGCATCACAAACACAAAAGAGGAAATCAACATGGATATGTTGAGTGTGCCTCTATGCCAGGCAGGAGAGAGCTATTCCTTTCCATCAGCCTGGTGTAGGTGGTAGATAGTATTAAACAGTAAAACAGATTTCCCTAAATGAAAATATCTATGATGCAAAATTAGATCTTCAAAGAGGATTATGAAATGGCAGTGACTTTGAATTGCTACAGTCAGGCACCATGATTTCAAACCACGCTCCATGGAAACTACGAGCCTTGCCCTTCCTCCACTGATCGGAAACACATTTACTGATTTGGTTCACTTCTCCCTGATGTTGTTAGAATTGAGAAGTCAAGCTGAAGTTCACAAGAAAAATGTAATAAATACAAGAAATCCACACTAGCTGGAAATATTCAGTGCTTTCTACCAGAGTTCATACAGAAAGCCACACTTTGAGCTGGTATTACCAGTGGCTTTGTGACCTTTTTTGAAATAGTGTTTGTGATTTGGTTTTGGCAGTTGGTGGCTGGAGACAACTGGAACTGTATGGTCAGAGAAAGGGTAAAACTTAACTGTTCTCTAGCATTTTGACATTGTCTTCAGCAGATTTTTTTTCATTAAATATCATTTTTTGTTCAAGGCAACAGCAAGGATGAATGTCCTGCATTTGTATGCATACACTTCAATGACAAAGGAAATAGCTTGCTCCTGAAGCCTATACTTTTCACAATCACATAGAAGCTAAGATAGTAAAATTATTTTTTTTCTTAAATAAAATGACAAGCAATCACAACAGCTGCTAAAAAATACTATAGGCAGATGATAACCATGAGAATAAGAAAGCATTCCTATTATTGTAGCATTTCATAGGAGAAATAACAATCTCGGAAGTAATACAGGGTATGCTAGATCGAAAATCATGTTGTCTGTCTGCCATTATTATCAAGAAATGTAAGGTTTTTTTAAAATTCTGCCCACAACCAGAGGTTATTAGAAGGCTGCTAAATTATAAAAACCCTCTGGACTTCACATCACCTCTTTCTACCTTAATGAAAAGGGGTATCACAACTTCCAGCACAAGAGGTAAGGTAGCACTTCTTCCCCCAGGGACTCTGGGAGGGAAGCTGAAGAGGTGCCAGAGTGAATAGAGCAAAAGAAAGTCAATTTTGCACATTCTGGGACTTCACAATGCCAATATATGCTCTTATAAATATACATTTCAAAAATATACCTTTAAACCAAAATAAAGGCAGGACCAAAGCCAGGCAGGAGCAATGCCTGAATGAAGTGAGAATGCAACATACAGAGCCCTGAGAAATGAGTATCCAGAGCTGAGACATAATGAAGAAAGTTGCACTCCTGGCTTGGCAAAGGTGATGAAGAGGAAAAGCTTGCTGGGGCTCTGCAGCACCTCTCTGTAACTTCTTAAACTGTTTTGTGCTCGCAGTTTTCAAAATTCATTTTTTTCACACACAGTGCAGTCTGTGGCAGTTGCAGGAGTGGATATATCTGTCATCGTGCTTGCTCAGCACAGTGAAGCGTGGCATTCTCCATTATGTTGTCATCTTCAGGTAGGGTCAGGTCAATTAACACAGTCACAGTCCACACTTTTGTGGGGGAAGACAAAAGCATACTTGTGAGATTACCAAGAATAAGGAACTTCCATTTTCAGATACTTTTGGCAGCCATGAATCATTAGTTTTGCCCCATAGTGACATTACAACAACAACAAAACAAAAACCAAAACCACAATCAAACAAAACAAACAAAAACCCACCAAAAACAAACAAAGAAACCAAACCAAAACAAAACAAAAAAATCCCAAACAAAACAAAACAAAAAAACTCAAACAGCATGCTTGGGAAGGTACATGAACTAGCAGTCATAGATCGTTGCCAGCCCCAAGATCATACAGATTCAACTATCCAGGGAAGTTCAACGACATTGGTCTGGAGTGAGCTTTTACAGCAGTTGCAAACTTCTCCTGTAGTAGTCATCTTTCACAGTGACTCCTTCAGAATTAAATCTTTAATGATATATGTGTGTATAAGCTATAATAAAGATCTACTTTCATGCAAGATCACCTACTACAACACAGTTTTCAATTTGTACAAGCGCTGCTGTCATAGAATGATGCCATTATTTGCAATATAAATTGTTTACTCTTGAAATGCTCAGAATGAAATATTTCAGGTTCTTCCTTTATTTTAGTAATTTATGATAACATTGAAGTTTAAGATTTCTACCTTTTCTACTCCAACTGATTCAGCTCCAAGGATCTAGCTCTGCTACTGTTATCAGACTAAGTGGAACCCATTTCATTCTAAAAAAGTACAAAACTTCCCCAGGAGGTTCCAGTAGAAAATGCTCTGAAAAGAAAAACACACAACAGTATTAAGACTTTGTGCTTAACAGATCAAAATTCACTTTAGGCAACCAGGTTAGGGGAAGCTGCAATTATAACACTCTATTGAACACTGGCTCCAATTCAAAAAAGAAAAAAAATGGCTTTATTTTTTTATATCACTGCACCATTGGTACTGATTTGATATGCCAACCTACCCAATATCATAGCAAGCACAAGTTTGTTGGAAGGGAATATTTGAGAAAGCAATTTTATTTTAAAAAAGTGGGGGAAAAATATATAGTAAAAATTATATCATTTAAAGAATAAAAAAGCTCGCTACTGCCACCAGAATCCTTAAAAACATTTTTTCAGAAATTCGCAGGCTAATAATTATTAAAGGAAATTACTGGATACTCATTTGCAAATAAATTGAAATGAACTTCAAAACAGAATTAATTTGCTACAGCATTGAATAAGTATTTTTTCAAGTCTATCCCAAGCAAAAGTTTAAAGATGACACAAAAATAACTACAATAAAAATACTTCGATCTTCTCATACACAGTTCTAAACGTATTTGAAAATATGCTTTTTAACAGCTTCAATTTACTAAGCAACTTACTAGAAGCAAGACCTTGAATTTAATTCACTTGAGTCTAAATAATGCCTACACAGATATGCTATCCTACATTCGATATATACTGTAGTGTTTGTTATTGATCCACAAAATTGAATATAGTCATTTTACCAGGGAGCCCATATTATTGTTATTAGTTATATGGAACACAACAGTGTTAGACAAGCCAAGGGGAGGCAAACACCAACGGCTTTTCCTTCCAAACTTTCATCTCCTCTGATAATGCATTTTAAACACCAGCTCTGCTGGCATTTTTCAAATACTGCCAAAGAAAATTTTTAGCATGAAAAGTCTATGTTTGAATCCAAATAAAACTATAGTAGTCACACTAACTTGCTTTGCTGAAGTGCTTTTCATCAGAAAAGGGACATTTTCAGGGGGCTCATGCAGATTTGGTTAAGCACATATGCAATGGATAACACAATTTCCTTCCAGCCACAGAATAAGTTTCCAAAAGCAGAATCCTCATGTTTTTCTTTCTTATTTTCCTTTAATGCTTCTAAGGTTTTTAGAAGCATAAAACTAGTTTTGAAGGCACCATGAAGATGTTTCTTACCCCAGAAATTATAAAATTGCACACACAAGTAACAAAGATCCAACACAAAATTAGTTACCATTAGAAGTTAAAACGCAGACCAGAAGATCAATTATCTATTCTGGTAGGTCTATCTCCCTCATCTGCCTTAACTCCAGCAATTCCTTAGACCTGCATCAGGTAGCAGGGCACAGCACCACCATGAGGTTAAGATGTCCTGCTAAGAGTCTGACATATTACTGAAGGAATTGCACGGTGCAGAAGCATTCATAAAGTGCTTGCACACCTAATGTGCAAGGGAGTCTGGCCAGCCTGGGGGATGAGCTGAGCAGTTTAGTGCCTGTCTGCACCTGGATGGGAATGCACATGCCCTCAGATATGACTGTGATGGCACTGGCATGGCAGCCAAACAATAGATGAAAGATCTCATCATTGATTTACAGAATGATTGAGGTTGGAAGGGACCTCTGGAGGTCGCCTTGCCTAACCCTCCCTACTCAAGGCAGGGATACCTAAAGCCAGCTGCCCAGGACTGTGTCCAAATGGCTTTTGAATATATCCAAGGAGGAAGAGTTTATCACCTCCCTCGGTGACCTGTGCCAGTGCTTGGTCATTGTCACAGAGAAAAAGTGTTTAATGATGTTCAGATGGACTCTCCCGTGTTTCAGTTTGTGTCCCTTGCTCCTGATCTGTCACTGGGCACTGCTGAAAAAAGTCTGGCTTCATCTTCTTTGCACTGTTTCTTCAGGCATTTACATACACGGAAAAGATCCCTCTGAGCATTCTTTGCCACCATTCACTGCACTCTCTCTACTATGCCTTTATCTCCCTTGTACTGGAGAGCCCATAACTGGACACGGTGCTTTGGGTGTTGCTACCCCAGTTCTGAGTAAAGGGGAGGGTCACCCGCTTCATCCCACCAGCAGCACTCCTCCAAGTGCAGCCAGGGGTACCATTTGCCACCTTTGCTACATGGCTGCATTTCTGGCTCATGTTGAACCTTGTGTCCGTGAGGACCCCAAAGTCCTTTACTGCAAAGTTGTTTTCCAGATGGTCATCTTCCCTGCTGGCATGTAGCGAGGGACAACAATTCCCAGTACTCATTTCTAGGAGTTCCTACTTAAAAATAAAGAGAAAAGTGGGGGATTTTCTGTACATCCTGCCTTTTGAATTTTGCAAACAGGCATTTAATTACTTAGGAAAGGCGGAGGAGAGAAAATGACAATACAACTCTGCAGCAAACTGTAAATCCAAAATAATTCAAGAGGCAAAGAGGATTAATGACACAATATGACACTTCAGACCAAGCCCACCTCTTATTCCTGGTAATGGTTACTGACATAACAATAGGGATTACCCCAACTCATTTTTTATCCTAAAGAGCATGTCCCTATGATATCTTCCCCAGCCTAAATAATTGTAACATTGATGCTTGGTAGGAGGGCTAAGCCAGGGGATGCATTTGAGGCTTCAGCTGCTGATGCAGACGGGTCTGCTGCTGTGTTGCCAGACAGCTCATGCTGCAGACATCTCAGTTTCAGTCTGCTGTGCCTCTTCTCACAGAAACCCAGCAACAGTTTTAATTCTTTTAGAAAGCATAAAGTTACCTAAAAGATTCACTCGATGAAACCCACAAAAANCCGGGGCGCGGGCACAGAGGCGGCGGCGGCAGCACTGGCGGTGGCAGCAGAAGCGGCAGAAATATAAAAAAAAAAAAAAAAACCAAAAAAAAAAAAAAAAAAAAAAAAAGGGGGGGGTAGTTTTCTAAATGGACTCCTCTTTCCTTTGAAACCACGTTTATCTTTTTGTGTGCTCTCCCCTCCAAGGCTCCTGCCTTCCTGGGCAGGCATGTGTACGGAAACTAACTGGGTTTTAAAAGTTTTTAAAGTTTTTCCCACCATGTTTATAACTATTATAGCTCTCTCCTGTTTACAGCACAGCTTTTTTTAACAGAAATAGACCCCGGTATTATAAACCAGACATGCAAAAGAAGTCGTTTCTTCTCTCTGTCAGACAGATGCCAGGATAGCGCTGCTATCTCCCAGCTCTCTGCCCCTGCAGAGGTCTCAGGGGCAGAGAAAAGGCAGCACTTCTCCTCTGTCAGGCTTCAGAGTAGGTGAATCATTCAATCTCTCCTTCCAGTTACATCTCTCTTCTCCTTTCTCTTGTCTGTGTAACCTCTGGAACAATGATTGTTTTTGTGACTTAGACACACGTTACGCAGTGTGTCTGGACCTCACGTATAGGAAAGGGAAAGAGCCACCAGGACTTTCATTAACTCTTCCTGTTCAGTTTCTCAGGGATGACTTACAACTGTTCTCCTCTTATGGTCAGAGCTTTTCCTCCAGGACAGCTTTACTGGCTGACTGCTGAGTCACAGCTCTGAAGAATGAAATAGAATTCAGCCTTAAGGGACAGAAAAACCATTTCTAAAGAGCTCTCCTATTCATGAGGTCTCCATGACCAGCCATAGTGGCATTAGTTTGATGCTACAGGATTGCTGCAGTATCAAAGCAAGGGGTTATTTCTACTAAATATTATCCTATGCATTTCTTGAAGTTATGTTGGCAATAGTCTTTTTCTGTATCTTAACTCATGTACCAAAGCAAACTTTATATTCTGGACCTCTCTCGTTATAAAACTGCAATAACACATCTCGATTTTAGTGAGCAGTGAAACCTCTAAATGGAAACAAATACTTAAATAAATCACATGAGTACAGGTAATATAACCTGAAAGCATGATGGGTTTTATTTCAGCTAATACAATCATAGAAAGTAGACAAAAAATTTCAAAAAGTAGCCTTGAAAACTGTCCATAAAAGTTCTGATAGAAGAGATACTGAAGAATGAGCACCTTTGACCTGACTTTACATGTGAGTAACAGTACCTGGTATGGTAGAATGGTATCTATGGGCCTTAGTCTACATCTACACACAGAAAGGTGCTGAGTCTAAGATGAGAACAGATTGGAGTTAGGTTCTAGAGGAAAAAATTTTGGAGATCAGCTCATCTGACAAGATGTTACTGGTTACTCCATGTATTTACTTGCAGAAACTGGTATACCAGTTTTACTAAAGGTTTGTCATCTGAGAGAGAAAATACCAATAAAAACACTGAAAGGTTAAAGAAACCACTTTTTTCTAAATATTTGTTCAAGGGGTAAATTATATCTACTGTTAAAAACAAAATCTCTATGACTAAGCCGAAGCCTTTGACATACTGATAGTTCTACACTTACATGCAAAAATTAAACCTCTTCAGTACTCCATTTACTCCACTTAGAAGAGTCTTGTCCCCAACAAGACTCCTAATAGTGTTCCTTTGCAGAACCGTCATCTGCTTAAGCTTCTCACCCTAAGACATTTTTTTACAGTCATGAATCTAAGTTCTCACAAATTTTATTGTATTTGTGAAGACTTAAGTGAAAAATTCATTGACTCAGCAACGCTAGATGAAAATTACCTTCTTACACTACTTGCTACCATCGTTATCTAGCAGACAAAGATCAAGTTGCCATTGGCATGGCATGTTTGTTGTACTGCAGGGTCCTGACAACATGATTACAAGCTGCTTTCTAAGAGCATCCTCTCTTAGCATGATGTTATAGGTGGATTTAGCTCCTGCTTATGACACCCAAACATTGCTCTCTACACAGACCTAGAAATATGCAAGCTAGAATCAGGATTCAGTTCAAGATACCTGTGTTTAGATGCCAGCATGCAGGTGTGTACCACAGACCTAGAAAGCTGATTCAGCAAGTGTCACATTTACTGAGATATGTAAGTCAGACTTCCAAAAGACTTCTAAAATTTGAGACAACGTTTTCAAATACTTTTGCCTGGAAAGAGAAATACAGTCAAAAAAACCCCAAATCCTCAAAACAGATGACTGATGATGTAGATGACTTTCATTTAAAACTTTTTTTTAAAAAATAGTTTTCAAAGTAGCAAAACATTTTCCATAGCCTAGAAAGAGGAAGGCATAGATGCCACCAGGGGATTTCACCAGCCAGAGCAGTGTCACCACTTCACTGTCAAAGTTTGGGAGAAGCTCTGTTTTGTGACTCAAACCCTTTCATTTCAATTGTTGCTCTTAGAATTGACTGAGGAAAACTAGGAACACTTAATCTAGGGAAAAACTGGATATTTTATGTGACAAAACATATTATTAAAAACTTGGAAAATCAAAGAGTTCTAAACATATTTCAAATTTATTACATCCATAGCAAACATATATTCTAACTATGTAGAAGAAAGCACCGGTGCCTGGTTTGACTTCATTGCACAAAACAACTCCTTAGCCCTCAAAACAGGAACTTCCAGCCAAATGACTCTTTGTTCAACTTATTCATGGAAGACTGAGTTTGTCTAACACTCACTTTGTCTCCTTTCATGCTGCTGTTTTAAGACACTTGTGGCTGTCCCAGATAGCTGCTGGCTGACAGAATTAGTGCCCTCAAGGGAAGACGAACAATTTCAATTTTACAAGCATTTTTGGCTGAAGCACCAGACCAGGGTACTGCTATTTTTCAGAAACAAGACCTTTAGCTTTAAATCATTCACATAACCACTGGCTAGGCTCCAGGATTTTCTTTCCTCACCTACTTTGATTTGTGAGAAAGAATGGATCACCAAGAAGACACCCTGGATATTCCTTTTGCAAGATCCCTAAAGTCATGCAATTAGTTCCAGCTTAAGATTTTCCTTCTTACTACAGATGGCAACTTGAGCCAACAAAGGTCCCTTGCCAAATTTCATTTGCGCTGCACTTAAGATGAATGTTGAATACAATAGTAAATCATATTCTTGCTTCACACTTTCCCACTGGGTTCTCTTTATAGGGAATAGACTTTCTCTTCTTGCTCTTTCAAGAGAATCATTACTCAGACATGTCTGTGCCTGATCCACCTTACAAAAATATCAGGGATGTTTTTTAGGCAGACACCAGTAGTTTAGAAAGGTGTCAGAGGTTTGGGGTTTTTTGTTATCACGCATGTATTGGACTCAAAATACTAACACTGCAAAATCTGCTATCTCATTCATGGTAAAGTCATGCTGACCTTTTACTAAAAAGCTATGCGCTTAGTGGCTATTGAATCCATTTCAAGTCTTGAGGCACAGACTAAATCACTGTTTCTTATAACCATTTAAATGGGCTCATTCCCACCCTTGAGTTTATTGAGGGGTTGTCCCACTCTACACCTTCTGACTTTGTTTATCATCTAAGTACACTGAGTGCTATCACTAATAAACACAAACAAGGAGTAAATGGTACATGTTTAGTGCACATTTCTGATTGCAATTTTTTTTCTCCTGCGAAAGAATCCTTGGGACTGACATCCCTTCTGTGTCTGCCATGGTACAGACAGTAGCAGACAATGTGCATAAAGCCAGAGGGTAATAGACCTTTAGGCTCTGCTGGGATCTCCTGCCACAGCCACACTTAAGTAATTAAGTTCCTGTAAGCCTTCCGCAAGAACGGAAGAGGAGGTTTCAGGCAGCATAGCCTCATTAACATGTAGCTTACACTTCATTTTAAAAGAACTCTGGTTCTCTTAAACCTTTCTGAACTGGTAAATTTAAACTGCTGACAACAAAAGTAATTGCTATATGTAGATTAACCCCAACTGTCTGTAAAGTTCAACCCCATTTCCAGCTCCATTTTCCACAACATAAGCATTCCAGCAGATCTGCATTTCGTTGCACAGATGGTCTCTCCAAAAAACACAACAACAAAAACTATTCATTGCTATACGTTTCTGGTGCCAAGACATACAGAAGGTTTATATGCCACTATGGAAAGGTAAGACTGAAGTAAGGATGTTTCTCAGGTAATAAAATCATCTTTTATTTCATCTTCTTTTTCACAAGGGTAGGTGTTACCCTGTAACTCACTAGGTGTTCAATGGACAATATGAAGGAACTTTCCAGAAGCGTCAGCACTTCTAACTAGTTTGTTAAACTAAGCACGTTTCTCATGAGCATTCTTGACTTCCCTAACAACCTGTCCAAATTCATGTAAATCACAGCCACAGCGAATTGATGAGAAACATAGCTGCTAGTTCTGCATTCAGAGAACAGAGTTGGGTTGTTCCCTGCATGGGGCAGAGCCCTGTGCTTGGGGACAGGCAGGCTCTAGTCTCAGATAGTAAAAGCTCTGGTTTTAAAAGCACTCCTGTCAAGACAGCACATACTTTTATAAATCTAATCCTCATCCGAGTCTGGAATCAAGTGTCGCCTGCTCAATGCAGCACTCCTATCTACTGGGACAGGCGAGCTGTCCCAGTAAGTCTGGAAAGGTTTTGTGAATATAAATGAATTTTTGTTCTAACCAAGACTGGGGAGAGGTTTAAAAGAGCACTAAGACATGGAAATATCTTGCTTCTACCGGGACGGCCTCTGTGAGTGTGGATGTTCTCTATGCAGCAATTCTCTTCGTTAATATTTTCAGCCGAACTGGAAGTTTTTGAAAGGTCTGAGAATCAAAGAGGCGCAAACTCAAACTACCCATTGGGCTGAGGTGTCAGGCAGAACGAAGAGCAAAGATAGAGTGTCATTTCAAAGTGACAGATGGTTGTAGCCAGCTGAAGTTGCTTCCTCACCACCCCCAGCTGTGAAACAGTGCTGGCAGCCTCTCAACATACTACCCAGCATCTCCGTTCTATATCCCCAAAACAATTAAACCAGTTAACCTGTAACTGCTTTTGTTCCTCTAACATCATGCATATGGTTCTGCAACTATTCCACTATGCCCAGTGAGTCCCTGGGGTTTTCTGTTTTGGTTTCAGTTTGGTTTGCTGGTTCTGTCAGGATCTGCCTGTGATGAGAACCATCAGCGCACTGTCCTTTATCGTGTGACGCATGCACATTGGATACACAGCATCATTCTCCCCTTGGCAGGTGAGTCTGATGCTCCATACACACAGCAGGTGACATTTATGGCAGCAAAATTAAAAAAAAAAAAAAAAATAAAAGCTAGAAAAAGTTTTGTAGCACAGAAAGATTCAGAGTGCAGGCACAGACATGGTTGCATCAGACAGTCACTAAGACCCCAGAAGATGCCAGTAGCCTTCCTTAGCTGCTCTCATCTCTAAAAACGTCAGGATCAAAGCCCTTCTTGCAAACAAAACCAGGAGAACCATATGTTCATTTAAAGTTGTAGTGTGACTATTTCAGAGCCTAAAACTATTATTTATCCCACTCCCAGCAGAAGGTCTAAATTCTGCAAGTGCCATAGATAGGATACCTTTTTATTCAACAATAAAAATTCACCAGTAACAAGCCAAATGCTGAACAGTGGTTTGCTTTGCCACACAAATTCTAATTTTTCCTCCCTGGAAGAGGTGGTTCATTCACCATTAACAAGCTGAAATTGCAGAGGGCAGCAGGGGAGAAGATAATTTTTGGGGCTTTTTTTCTTGTCTGACCAATTGGAAGGAGTCACAGCAGACGGAGAAGGTAAGTGTGGATTAACCACCCACAAACACTAAGTGGCATTTCCCATCCCCACCCCCCCAATATTTGCTAATCTAATGTTTACAGATTTTGTGGCTGCAACAGGGGATATTCAATACATGTACCATTTATTTTTCTTGCAAGTGCTTAACTTTTGAATCCTGTATTTATCACGGTGTGTGGAGTTGCTCAGATAGATAAACCACCATGCTCCACATAGGAATATGTACATGAATCATTACTCTCCACAATTAGGAGGTTCATTTGTCCTGAAAAATGTTTCCTACCATCAACTAAATGGTTTTCAATACATTCCAGCTATGCAGTTCTGTACTGGGGCTGAAATAGAGGCAATACACTAAAACCTGCACATCTTCTCCTCTATGAAGCAAGAATTAGAATTTATTTTAGAATAATTGATTACTCATTTGTCCAGGTCTTGCGTCCACTCTACCAGGCAATCCTTGAAAGAAAAAAATACGGTGTTGAGGCAGAAGACATTTTATTGAATGGAAGCTGACACTGTTTAGCCCTGTGGCCAGAAGGGAAACAAATCACACACTGCACACCTTTCTGAAAACAAAATTAATTTCAGCGAATAAATAATAACTCCAAAAGCAGCCAGATAGCTTCATTCATTAAGAACAGCACACAGCTCTGGCTTTCCACTCAAACTGGAGTTCACAGGAATAGCGAGGCAATCTGGGGAAACACTAAAATTCACTCTTTTTCTGCTCTGGCCTGTGATCTCTCTTCCTGGGGCCATGGTCACCCACCACTGGCTGCAGAGCTCCACACACCCCCTGAGCCATGTTGTGCTCGTGTCCTCAGCCCTGGTTGCAGCAGCCCTTCAGTACTTGAAGGGAGCCTATAGGAAAGATGGCTCTAAGAAAGTCCTTGATGGGGGCCTATACCTACCAGCCTTTTTGGTAGGGCTGGCAGCGATAGGACAAGCTTTAACCTGAAGGAGGGTAGGTATAGATTAGAGATTAGGAAGACGTTTTTTACAACAAGGGTGGTGAAACACTGCCACAGGTTGCCCAGAGAGGTGACAGATGCCCCATTCCCGTTCCTGGAAACATTCAAGGTCAGGTTGGACATGTCTCTGAGTGACCTGATCAAGTGGAAGATGTCCCTGCTCATTGCAAGGGGGTTGGACTAAGTGAACTTCAGAGGTCCCTTCCAACCCAAATCATTTGATGATTCTATGAATCTTACTCATATATTCAGGCCTTAGGACAAACTTCACACTAAACCTACTGAGAGACTCAGCTTTGCAGTGGACACCTCCCATCCCAGGTCACTGGCAGGCTTATGGAGGGCAATACAGTATTCTCAGCACTCCACAAAAACTGACCTATGCTTGTTGACCACCAACTCTATTCTAACCATGTATACACGTACATATACAAAACACAGAATAAAGATTCCCCAACATTAACATATCTGTTGCATACCCAAGACCTAGAAAACTCCTATACTGGCCATATTTTGTACACAGTTTTCAGGGTTTGTAAAAACTCCTCTCCACTAAAATGTACATAGAATATCTTCATTAAAACTTGTACAGAATAGTTTTGTGTCTTTCTGTTGGGTTATACAGATACACACAAGAATTCACTTGAACATGATGTGATTACAAAGTTGCCTGTGGTGTGGGAAACATACTCCCAAGCCCATAAAAAACCAGTTATTCCATGCTTGAGGTGCTGAATCTTTTTACAGGTCACCAGGCAACACAAAAGGAGATTCAAGCTTGATGTGCAGATCCCAGGCTGGGGTTAGAAGAGAGCAGTAATTTTTTTCCTATTTGCTTAGTGAAAATTTCTGAGTTGGAAACTGGAGTGACGTTTGCCCTTGCACACTTTTACAGCATCTGTACAAATTGAATGATGCTGAACCTGCTAACACCACCTACATTTCAGCCAGTTCCAGCCTTTTGTTTCCATGTTGGCAGGAATACAGAAATGTACGTTACTATAAATAGCAACTATCAACACTCCAAATGTTCAGAAATGCCACGGCTTATCTGCAGAAGTCAATGGAAGCAAAGATGAGTTTTTTTCACCTGAAAGCCCAAGGCAAAAACAAACTACATGTGCAATACTAGAAAACTAGAGAACACTTCATTTTACCTGATATTTAATTATTTAATTATTTTATCCTAGGAAAAAAAAAACAATGACACAAAACAAAACCCACTTTACTGTGTTAAAAGGCATTAAGAATCTCACTAAAGAGAGGAAGGAAAGAATCCTTAATTCAAAATCATATCATCATATCAACATGTGGAAAAATCAAATGGAAAAATACCAAGAATTTTACTAAATCTCACCTTCATATTAAGAATAATAGAAAGTGATCCTTCAGTTTTCCTCAGGTTTCTTTTTTTAGAGTACAGAGAATATAATTTCTTCATGTAAAATACAAATTAAATCGGTCTATTTAACAGTTTAGGAAAAAAAATTAAAAATCTACAAAAATACATCCAAAAGCAGGACACTGAATTTCTGCTCTATTTCAAATAACTATGTGAGCATAAGACAAATTCTAAAGGAAAAAAAAAAAACAAAAAAAACTTAATAAAATATACCAAAGGTGTTTGTATCATTGATATCACACTGGAAGAATTATTACATTTTAATATTGACACAAAAACAATTGAAATAATTCAGTAATTTAGAAATAAAGCTAGATTTTTCTTTATTTTAAAAGCTTATTTGAAAGAGTCATCAAAATAACACCTTTCAATGATGTTTTTATTTCAATGAATTTGTATTTCATGAACTGCATACAAATGTGACTCAGCTAGTTGGCTTGATCCAGGATCTGTCTAGATTTAAAAAAAACTTCGTCTTGGCCATCTTAAAATTCCCATTTTCACAGACAGTTCCTCTCTGTTGCTTTCTCTTATAACGTGATCCTTCAAAGTCTGACACCAGAGTTTTTAATGTGTGAGAGGTTTTTTTCCTTTTTGTTTGACTGTCAAAAATATTCCTTTTAGATAAACCCTACCTTCCATGTTACCGGTACTGCCAATTGTGTATTTTTATCTTTGTTTACCCACATTATTTTATTTTTGTAATTTTATGAGATTACAAAATTAGTTACAAGTAAAACAGAATAGGTTATTTATATTTTTTCATAGTGTCAGCATTTACTTTGCATTTTTTTCTGTGGGAATAATAAAATATGAAGCCAGTGCCCCTAGAATAACACCACTTTTATTGGCAATAATACAACAGGTGTTAATCCACTAGACTTTTATTAGTAGAAGCTAAGTAAGGCCTAAGTAAAATAAGATTGATTTTCTCCTTGAATCCTCACTGATCATTTCTCTTCATTAGACATTCAGATTCCACTGTGATGAGGGGCATAAAACTAAGACAGATTTGCAGATGGAAAGATCATTATATTCTTTCAACACAATCTCTGCTCAAGACCCCATCTCAAAGTAATAAAGACTTTAATTTCAGGGACATAATGGAGGTATTTTTGTGAAGGTATTTAAGAGGTTTGACATCCCAGTTTCTGCTTATTTATAGTAAGCTTTTTAAACATTTTATTTAAAGAAATGTAGTTATTTTTCAGGAAAACTAAAAGACAGAGGAAGAACCAGAGCAATCTGAATATGCTTAGATCATAGGAAATAATTGGATTGAGTGTGAGCTATCAACTTAAGCATAAGACAGATATGTAAAGACAACAAGAAAGCACAGCTCATGAGATGAGATTGCTAAATAGTCATAGCTGACTTGTGTTCTCATCTAAGGTAAAGTGACTGGACTTGCAACCAGACAAGCAGTTTCAAAGTAATTAAATGCTTTTGCTGTCAGCTGCAAGGTTGCCTCTCCAAACCCACAGCATTTTTACCAGCATCCAGCAAACTGCTAATAAGAATGAGGAATGAAACAGCTGGGGGCTGCAAAATCATGTTGCCATGGAAACCACTGCAGGTGCGTGGTCCAAGGAATAATAAACCCCAGATTTTTAGAGTTTATAAAAAAATAAGGAAGAAAGGAAAAGAAGACAGAGAGAAATAAATAACACAAACCAAGGACATTGCAAATACTTTTGAGAGAAGGACAGACTAGTATTGTTAAATGGGATCTGTCAGAAAGAACATTGCAGGGGACAAAGGGATTGAGCTGAAAGATATCTCAGTGCATAAGTATGCCAGAAAAAGGAAGAAGAAAACAGAACTAAACAAAAGAAAAATACAAACACCAGAGGGCACTGAAACAGAAATAAAATCTATTACAGGTCATTATGTTTGGAAAAAAATAACAGAAGAAAAGAACAGTTCAGAAATTGATGTGGGAATCAGGACCTCTTGGATTGCCTAACATAGTTCTAGTTCTCTTATACCAAAAATCATTTGTACATCAAGTCTCCCACTCATACAACTCGTGCACCAGCCTTTCCCGGAATAACAGCTCATTGATCTATGTACAGCATACTGTAAGCCTGATGGATCTGATTTTCAAGGTATTTAGAGTCCCAAAACTGTAGCTGGTGGGATTTGCTCATCTCCTGAACAGGCTGAACACTTAATTCACATTCATGTCAGTGGACCTGATGTTGCCCATGCTCACCTTGCCCATCTGAGGACTACTGGCACATTGAAGTTCCTGTACAGACTAGTGAGGGGGATGCGCATCTCTAAGATTGACTGAATCGACCAAGATTTTAATTGTTTTCTCTCTCTAGTGACTGTGTAGGACACATGTTCAATACAATTTTTATTAAGACTACATTTATCTATGCAGGTTCTTATTTGTAGAGTTTATGAGTAAAAGGAAGAATGCTGTCTGGAGATGACGTAAAGCCATTTCATTCCAGGCTCACAATACTCATGCAAAAGTGAAGTCTCAGAAGACCATGATGTCCACAACCCCACACATGGTGAAGGTTCCTTCACATGATGGCCCCATACTGCTCTGCAAAACACATTTACATTCACAGAGCAAGGAGAGGTAGGTTACAGAGGTGAAGGATTTGGTAAACAAAAACACCGATTACAAGGTTTTTGATGCTATAAAGCCTTCTGGTGACTTAGGTTAGATATTAGAAAGAAATTCTTTACAGAGAGGGTAATCAGCCACTGGAATGGGCTGCCCAGGGAGGTGGTGGATTCTCCATCCCTGGAGGTTTTCAAGATGAGGCTGGACCTGGCGCTTAGTGCCGTAGTCTAGTAACCACGGTGGTGTTGGATCAAGGGTTGGACTTGATGATCTCAGAGGTCCTTTCCAACCCGTCTGATTCTATGATTCTGACTAGGACGAAAAGAAGTGCAGTTTTATAAAGCACCTTACTAGGAAAACCAGGAACAAGACAACAGTTATGGTACAGTGACATCCCATGACCTAGAGAATGGCAAGACAGAGGTTCTGAAGGCAAAATGCAAGTTATTATTTAGGGCACTAAAAAGAACTCCCTGACAGCATCTCCTGAATTTAGCACTTAATAGAAAAGCAGACAGAAGATGAAATCATAGAGCAAAGCTGAAAAATTGTCATAAAACCTGTGTACATCCAAATACAGAATAGAACAGAGGATGGTGAAACTAAAACAGGAAAATATTTGGGCCAGACTTGAGCAATGAGAGTACACTTTAAATGGCACCTGAAAATTTATATATATGATGACACAGAGATTAGAAAACTTAAAAAAAAAAAAAAAAAGGTAAAGCAAAACAAATCAACAACAAGAATGAAAAAATGTAAACCAAAGCAAACAAACGAAACCAACCAAACAAAACTCCACCAAAACCACAGCTATATTAGACAGCACACTTGGTTTTCATGCATGCATTCACTTAATCAGCATACTAAAAAAATGCAAACTCCTCTCCCCCAAAGCCATAATGAAGTTGTTTATCTCAAAAGAAACATCACATAAAAATTTAAAACCAAATAATTTTCAGGCTACACATGAAATCTAAAAGATGAAAAATTTGGAACTATGACAGAAATTGTTAAAACAGATCATCCTAAAGGCTAAAAAGGTAACCAGCTGTTTCTAAAACACACTAAGCTGTTTCTAAAACACACTAATGGCCTACAGAGATGAAGCAAAAAGTTAGAAAAGCTTGTAGAAATAAGATGGTCTTTTGAGTTATGTCCAAATGAAGAAGAAGAAAAGAACGGTAAGGAAAATTAAGGAAAGAAAAAAAAAATTGAGGAAAGAAATAGTAACTACTCCTTTATAGAAAGCCTGACAAGAGTGTCTCTAGGGCTACTAGATGATCAAGGTGTAAGAGAAACGGTCAGAACAGATTTAGTCATAGCAGAAATTCCAAACAAGTGTTTTGTAACTGTGCTTACCATGAAAGAATCACAGGATCATAGAATATGTCGAGTCAGGAGGGACCCACCAGGATCATCTAACTCCAACTCCTGGCCCTGTATAGGACACCCCAAGAGTCGCACCATGTGCCTGAGAGCATTGTCCAAATGTCTCTTGAACTCAGACAGGCTTGGTGCTGTGACCACTGCCCTGGGGAGCCTGTTCCAGTGCCCAACCAACCTTTGGGTGAAGAAACTTTTCATGATATCTCACCTAAACCTCCCCTGACACAGTTTCTTGCCAAAAAATCAGGAAGGAGATAGAGGTTTCAAGGAGAAACAGACCAGTAAGGATGGTGTTTGTATCACACAAACTGCATAACAGAAAGTGCTAAAAATAATGCAGTTAATAGATATACTGATAAATATCAAACATTTGGAAAGATTACAGTATCTGAATAAATGTCAGAAACAAGCCAAAAAACCTCCAAATCATTGTTGTAAGAGATATTCTAGAATAAAAAAAGTACCTACCTTTAAACAAAAAGAAATAAAAATACATCAGTCACTAGGGAACTGAAGATGAAACCCTGATATCTGAGAGAAAGTAGAAAAAATATGAAACAAGCTAGTAGATAATATTAACACCAGTATAAATATAAAAACGCATTGTCTAAATCACATGGTGTCACACTAATGAAATTTACTTCCCTAGCAGGGTAAGGTAGGTTGACCTGGGCTGGATGCCCACCAAAGCTGCTCCAGCCAAGTGCCTGCTCCAGTGTGGGCTTCCCACAAGGTCACAGACAGTTTTTATGACATCTACCTGTTCTGGTTTGGTGTCCTCCACATGCTGCAGATGGATCTCTGCTACAGCATGGACCTCCACGGGCTGCAGGGGCACAGCTGCCTCACTGTGTACCATGGCCTGCAGGGGAATCTCAGCTCCAGTGCCTGGAGCAACCTTCTCCCACTCTTTCTGCACTGACCTTGGTTTCTTCAGAGTTGTTCCTCTCACATGTTCTCACTCCTCTCTTCTCTGGACAAAACTACATCTGCACAGTAACTTCTTTCTCCTTCTCAACTCTGTTATCTGGGAACTAAGGGGAATACTTACATATATATACATATATACATACAACTCTAACTAGTTTTCTTATAATAGCACACTTATATATGTACAAATGCCTCTCCTCCTCTCTCCCTCAAAAACAGTCCAGAGGGAGAAAGAGAAGGGAGGGGAAAAAAAAAAGTCTTTAAGGTAACAGTTCCATATCTCTGTAGCTCGAACCTCTCTCTCTTCACTGGAATGCAGAGAAGTTTACTCCCACCTTGCTGCTTGCTTACAGCTGCTGAGGGTTTTTTATCATGTCGTCACTACAAGATTCAGGGCTCTATGGAGGTTTCTTCCACGAGGAGTTTCAGGGGGGTTTCTTTTGTCTCACCACCCCTCGCCGGGATCACAGGGGTTCTGGGTCTCTTTGACTCAGTCCACACCCAAGAACACTTCCTGGTGCTGTGCTTTGCTGCTTGTAGCTTCTTCTCTTTTGCCCTCTAGAATTCTCCTGACT
>VXAY01007234.1:1097705-1133734 GCA_013399855.1 Oxyruncus cristatus | reverse complement strand
CAGCTGCATTGTTATCTCTTGCTTTCTGCCGCTCCTCTCGGGGCTGGAACTCCTTCTGTCTCAGCTGAGCAGTTTTTCTTTGGAGTTTCTTCTCCACTCTGCTACTTGCTTCAGCCGGAGGCTTCGGTGCCATGCCTGCCCCTGGCCCAAGGCCAGGGGCGGAGGGCTCTGGCCCCCCACTCGGGGAGGCCTCGCCACCTCACTTACATCATGGCTCCGAGTTCCTTCTCTGCGCCACACACAACTACAACAACGACAACAACCCTTCTTTTCCGGTTTGTGTTAAATTATGTAATTCGTAGAGACGTCACAGGAGTCTCTAATTGGCTACCTAGCCGGAATTTCACCTGGAACTAACCATCTTCTACCCTAAAACTGAGGGGGATGGGCTAAACCATGACACCCAGATGTTCGACCACCATCACTGATGGGCTCAGCCTTGGCCAGCAGTGGGACCGTCCTGGAGCCAGCTGGTGTTGGCTCTGTTGGGCATGGGAGAAGCTTCTGGCAGCTTCTCACAGAAGCCACGCCTGCAGCCCCCCCACTGACACCACCTTGCCATGCATACCCAATACACAGGACTATCAGGCTAGTGAGAAGAAGATGAACATTTGCATCGTGCTTTTAGTAAAGCTTGTGGCATTTGACATTTACATAGGAAAATTAAGGATATGTCATTTGGGTAAAGTTAATATTAACTTTATTCATAGAATAGTTATTAATAGTTACTTTTAGCCTGGAAAGCTGGGACATGAAACAGGAGATCTGTCATAGGTTTTGAATTATATTCTGAATTTCCGGTAGTGATATGGTTGAGAGCAGAAACAATTTTTGGATGCTGCAAATGCCTTAAAGGTTCTCAAGGACATGGTTAAAGCTTTTATCAAAGAAATGCCGAGAAATTTAACCAAAAAAATGGTACACCTGAGAAAGAAGAATTAGAGGTTTAAATACAAAAAATGAGACTCTTTACATAGCACTACTGCAGAAATGTGGCTGGGGCTACAGTGAGCTACAAATAAAAGAGTTGAGAGCAAAAGTACAGAGCAAAAGTAACTCTGTAATGAAGGTATAGGAGCATTACATGAAGGCCATGAAAAGTAGCTATTCTATTCTGCAAGGTATTGACAAGACCATAACCATGGTACAGTATTTCAAATAAAATCTGACAACTCAAGGAGAAACCAAAGGAGGTGTTCTAAAAAGTAACAGTGAAAAAAAAAAAAATAGGAAAAATCAAAGATTTACATTTGTTGGAACTAAAGATGATGTTTTAAAAAGCCTTTCAAAATATAAAATAATTAAGGAGGCAACAATGAGGTATTCTCCAGTATGTTAACAGTTAATTTGAGACAGGGATGTTTTTCTATTACAGTTTTAGGAAAATTAAACAAAACAAAGCTTTTCAACATGATGGCAGTTAAGTACTAGGACTGAATAACTGTGCTTAGGTACTCCTAGCACAGCTTCTAACTTGGCCTCTATTATTGTCAAACCACTGCTGGAAACAGAGTGGCAGGGTGAATACACAGTAGTGCAGAGCCCACCTTTTGTTTGTTGTCTCTGGGTTGCCTTTTTCAGTGTAGAAGATGCTTGACCCGGTTTCTCTTTGGCTAATGACTGGTCTGCAGGGAATTTAGTGGCACTATGTATTTGCAATTGCTTACTTACAAGAGGCTGTGAGTGCTATTTTTAAAATTACAAACTTTAAGGGCAAATTTGCTACTTGCTAAAAGCATCAGACTTTGAGTTCTTCCCCTGTTAACACTGGAAACAGCACAGCAGCAGAGTGGTAGTAGATAAAGCGTGCCACTTCCTCCTGAGTTACAAAGGGCATTGTTCTTTCAAGATTTTTCATTCCAGATAGCAGATTTCATTACCTTAACTATGCATTTTGCTCTGTTATGTCAAATGAAATACCAGAATATCCATGAAAACTTGAAGTCAGACAAAATAATATCTCCAAGTCCTTATAAGGAAAACGCTCAATTAGAAGAGAGATGCATCTTAGTGTTCATGAAAGACATAATACTCAAGAATATAGTGATATTTTACAAAACTTACAGTGAGCTAAAATATTTTAAAGTTATTCAATAGGAAAAGGCATTTTTTCAAAAAGAAAAAAATAAAAATCAAAACTGTTGCAAAAACCCCCAGCCTTGGCACTGCAAATTGGGCTACAGTTTCTAGAGAGATGATGAACGTGGGGTGGGAAGGTAGAACAGCTAACAGGATTACAGAAATGAAAACGTACACACCTGATGCAGGGCTAAACCCCAGGGAACTCCCTGCTCACAGGAAAGGGGCTTCACATTCTGCAGTGCAGAAATGTGACAGGATGACAATGTGGACTCATATGCTCAGTATCAAGGTTTTTGAAAAAATCTCTTCTATGTAAATTTATTCCCTGTTAAGGATAAGCTTTTATATTAGGTGCCTACAAAATGAGAATTGTTAAAAAAAAAAAAAAAACAAGCACGTCTGCCTATTTTGGCTTCCAAAGGAAGGACTTCACTACGTTTTAAAGGACTTAATAATATTTTTACAATGGGGCACAAGCTGACACAGGATGTCCTTTCTGTTAGCATCTTGGGAAACCAACCAGGTTAGAAGCTGTCTAATCTAAATATTGTGGGGCAAAGCTTGAAAGGACATTAGCCAATAAGCCACATGAGAAGCACAAAAGAAAAACCTAATCCCAAGGCATAGGCTGATATCTGTCCAATAATACCAACATTGGCCCAGCTGAAAAATCTCCAGGGAGAAATCTCATCAAAGTCAACATATTCCCTTGAAAGCTTCCCAGAGCTCCACTACAATGGAACTTTGTCTCTCCTAATCCTACTCTTGACCATCAATGTACCCAATGGGCCATGGTTCCTCAGGTGGTCCAAACTAAGAAGTTCTTCAGGAATAACCATCTGCTGCTTACCTCTTCCCCAGGAAGACCCTTTCAGCTCCCCTCCAGCTGCAACTCCAGGCTCAAGGTGAGGGAGAGGGAAATGGAGCATTCCAGGGCTGCACTACTGAGCTACCTGCTGCCCCAAACCTCTCACCCTCTAGCTGAGGCTCAGGTACCTGCCTGGGACCATTCAGACCTGCAACTTCAGACTCACAGAAATCACAAGATCTAGGTGGGAAAGGAGAAGCCAGGACAGTGTTTCGTTAAACTCTACCTCTCTGCACGAACAGCTGACACCGTGTCCGCCCTTTTATGAGCAAGAGCTTTCACCCATCTTTTCACTGGCAGCCTACGAACAGAGGACAAGCCTCTTCAAACAGGTTAATAAGAAGCACCATATGGATTTTGTTCCAGGCCAGATAGAAATCATTGCTAAATCAAAGTAGAGAGCTAATACATCAGTGTAACATCATCTATTATTGGCAGATAGATTATTTCACAGTATTCTCCCAGGCCGAGTCATAAGCAATTCACAAATATGCTTTAGGATACAAGCCATGAATTCACAGCCCTGGGGTCTGAAGCTCTTCCCATTTTATTCTGAAAATCTGTAAAGGAGATTTTTGCTGTTAGACACAGGGATAGCTATGGAATTTACATATCACAGATTCTGATGCACTTCTTTCACCGTGTTTTCTTACTCTTGAAAAAAATTAGAAGAACTTTAGCTAAGTATTCAAGGAGTAAAACAATGGGACATAGTGGGTTCTTAAATCCTCTCAACCAAATGAAGATTAATTAAAAATCATAGAAGCTCATAAATTATATTAGAAAGAAATTCTTTACAGAGAAGGTAATCAGCCATTGGAATGGGCTGCCCAGGGAGGTGATGGATTCTCCATCCCTGGAGGTTTTCAAGATGAGGCTGGATGCGGCACTTAGTTCCATAGTCTAGTAACCACAGTGGGGTTGGATCAAGGGTTGGACTTGATCTCAGAGGTCCTTTCCAACCCGTCTGATTCTATGATTCTATGATTCTATGAAAAGTAACAAGTTGTGGTAAGCAATCAGGAGAATAAAATTCTTATAAAAATAGCTACTTGAATATTTAAAAATCTAAAGTAAAGAAAAAATATAAGCTTGTCTGCAAGAAACTCTAAGAGGAAAATGAACCTCCATTCGATCATTTGATTTTCCATCACAAATATCTGGAATAGCTCTAAAAAGAGCAAATTTCTTCCATTCTTTCAATCCCATAATATTTGAACCCCTCATATTGTTTACAGTGATGCTCTGGTTAAGTGGCAAAGCAGAAGAACTGGGATAGGCACCCATAAATGAATGCAGTAACCACACAACCACTCAGAAATTAATGTTTATAGAAAAATAATTTGTTAATAAACTTACAGTTTTCATACAAAGACGTTGGTCTACATCAGATTGTTCAATTTTTGGTAATGTCATAAGCTGTGACTGTACATCACTGGGGTTACAAAAGTCATAACAATTGCTAAAATTCTTCAGGCCAATAAGGAAAAATCTTGGCATATTGCAAAAGAACGAGCAACCACAAAGTTCTCCTTCATCTGCCTCACAGTTCCCTTTTCACAGCTCACGTGCAAACCAGTAACTGCAAAGAACAGGCAAGGGAAATCTCATTCTGTAAGGTCAATGTCTCAAAGTTACAAATGTATACAACAATGCAAACTGATCTGCAGCTCTTAGGAGCTGGAAAAGCTGCCAGCTCCAAGCACTGAAAGTGAACACCCTTGACATCAACCCTCCCTGAAATGCTATATTCCACAACTGTGCTAAACGGTAGTCTTCAGTAGAGGGGAGAGTTCTCTTTAATAGAGGGGAGGCCTGGGGTTAAGCCAAACTCATCAGTAAAGCAGGGCTTTGAGATGTTGGCTGTCAACCACCACTTCCATGCGTGGATGTGCGACACTTCCCCGTAATCCTCAGTGGCGGCTCTGTAAACACTGGAGGTTCTGTTATTCAAACTAATCCAAGGGATGCCAGGAATTATTCCACTCTTTTTCTCACTGTTACAGTATTCCTCTGGTTAAGCCTTTGTAGATTTGAAATTCGATCTCATGTAGTTTAGATGTTTTAGGATTACAAAATCCAGCTTGCTGATTTCTGTTCACCTGCAGATTTAGTCCTTACATTTTGAACTGTGATTAAAACCAGAGGCTGAAACTAGCAGCTGCAATAAGTAAAATGGTAATGAAAGGAGATCTTACCAACTAAATCAGTTGTTGGTACCAGTTGGTTTTCTCTTGGAACCCTTTACATCCACGGTAAAATAGATCAGACTGCTATTACCACCCAGGAAGAACATTACTCCATGCTGTCAGAGGTCTCTTCCAAAAGCAAGGAACAGCATTAAACCCTTGCTGAAAAATCTCAAATGCCACAAAATGTCATGAAAAACAAATGAAGCATGCAGAATATTGCCAGTGTCTTCAGTCACAGCATGGAATTTAACACAGAGAGGTGAATCTTCTCCCTGTTTTGTTGCACTGTTGGTAATCCTGAAGACCTTGAGCCTATTCCAAATAGGTCTTGGATACACAGTGAGCAACTGAGCGAACAAGGAAACACTTTTGAAGGTGCTCTCTGAATTTCAGGCCTGAAATTTAACAGACTGAGCTGCAGCTACTTGTACTTTGCCATGTGTATAAGGCATTACTCTTCAATGAAGCCAAAAGTGAGACACTGGCATAAACACCACATATGCTCTCTTTTCCTTCCTTCTCTGACTTTTCAGCTTACAGGATGAAAAACAACTTTTAAAATCAATAATAATTTACCACATTTAAAGTAGGATCTTGGAATACAGAGAAGTTATCAAAAATACCAACTATTTTTAGAAGCCTCAGGTAGGCAACTGAAAAGTATTTTAGTGGCATTTCAAGGAATTAGATATAAATATGTTCAAATACTCCTGTAGTTAGTAAAGTGCTAAGTGCAAAAGTTATTTTTCCTTACCCTTTATTTTTTTCAGTGGTGACAATTTTATACATACAATTAGGGAATTAAAGGAAAAAGAAGGAACTACTCTTTCTGGCTTCAGAGGGCTGATGACTTTACTATTACTTTAGAAAACTAATCTTATAGTTAAAACCAAGTCTCTTTCTCTGTTTTTCCTCCTCAAATATAATTTGATGGTTAGCAAAACCTGAAGAAATACCGTGTTTTTCATGTCCTCCTGAAAGCCACTAAGAAACATTCCAAAATAACTTCCTGTTCATTTCTAAATAAGGATGCTCTTAAAACTGTCACTGATATTCCTTCATTTTCCCTGAAAGAAAGAGAGAGCCAGATTGCCCAGATCCAGGACCTAAACAGAGCACTGACATTTAACTAAAGCAGGCATATCCTTCCTAGTCAGTATATTTTTCCCTGATAATTGGCATGTAAAACCAAACTTCAGTTTAAACTAAAAGTCCTTGGATAAAGGTGGTGAAAGAAACAAACCCAAAAAGCCATCTTCAACCTGGTACAGTTCATGTTTGTAAGGCCAAGCAGGTGCTGAGCAGAATCTGTGCAGAGATTGTATTGTTGCATTTGTCTTCACTGCTTATTTTCTCTTAGCACATCATCTTTAACACATTACAAGTGGTGGCTTGTAGTACCCTTCATTTACCTTTGCTCATTGCTCATCTCTGTAAGTAAAATACATTCGTTTCATTGCTCTCCAGACCTAGACCCTCAAATTCCTGAATTTTATGTGTTAAATGTTTTAGAAAATCCAACAATTAGTCTGAGCTGTTCAGTGTTGTCTTGCCAGTCATTCTTCCACCATTATGAACAAGAGTTTCGTTCCTATGGAGACCTATCAAGTCATTGAAGAGTTATAGATTATATCTAGATATGAAGTTAAGAATAACCCAAAACTCACAACTTTAAATATCTTGAATCACGTCATAGCCGTATCCAACAGTCACTTCTAATTTTTCATCCACTTATGTCCAGAAATTTGGAAAGTGCCAAAGACTGAAAAAAACACACTTTAGGCTCATTTTTGTTACAGAACAGGTGTATAATTTTATAGCTTCAAAGCTGAAAATCACCTACACCATTTTTCACTCTGCTTTACTCCACAATGTCTTTAACAGAAATTACAGAATCACAGAATCAATTAGGTTGGAAAAGACTTCCAGGATCATCAAGTCCAACCTTTGACAGATCATCACCTTGTCGACTAGACCATGGCACTAAGTGCCACATCCAGTCATTTCTTGAAGCCCTCCAGGGATGGTGACTCCACTACCTCCCTGGGCAGCCTATTCTAATGCTTAACCACCCTTTCAGTGAAGAAATTCTTGCTGATGTCCAGCCTGAACCTTCCCTGGCACAGTTTAAGACATGTCCTCTTGTCCTGTTGCTAGTTGGTGAGGCCGACCCCCATCTGGCTACAACCTCCTTTCAGGGAGCTGTAGAGAGTGATAAGGTCCCCCCCAGCCTCCTTTTCTCCAGGCTAAACACCCCCAGCTCCCTCAGCTGCTCCTCATAGGTATTGCTCTCCAGACCTGTCACCAGTTTCACCCTTCTCTGGACTTGCTCCAGCACCCCAATGCCTTTCCTGAAGTGAGAGGCCCAGAACTGGACCCAGCACCTGAGGTACGGCCTCACAACTGCAACATTGAAATCATCACTATGACAAAATATTGATTAAGTGCGTAATTAAAGGGAAGAAGTTACAAAAGAAACAATTCCAGGACTAGACTTTAGGTTGCACTACCATTCCCTTTTTGAGATCATATAGGATACTGCATATATACATTACACATACACATACACACTATTGAAATTTACATTCAGATACTGTTGTGTCTTTTTTCTTCTATAGCCAGAGCCAGTGCAGATGGTACTATCAGAATAACTAAAATTGGTCTCTGGTTTCATTCAGTTTGTATTCTTTCTTGTTCTTGGTTTTAGACTAAACTCCTTCTACTTACTTGTTTTCAAGCATTACTTTCTATTTTAAACATCATATATCTGTTTTGCTCATTAGAATAAATATTTTACATGCGCATTAGGTAGATAAAGATTGCCAAGGAAAAAGGCTGTCCTGCAGTTCTCTGTACCTGGATGGCAAAGGATGTTGTACTGTAAATCAGAGCTCTGAGTGGAGCTGGTTTTCCCATTACCATGCCCTGCAAGCACCGGAAGCTTTGGAGGGTGGGGTAAAAGGACATTCAGAGACATTCAGGGTGTCAGCAGAGTGCTGACAGAAGATGCTGATTTCAGAGTGAGAGGAACACGCGATAAGCAGACAATTCAGTTTCAATGGTAATTACATTCTTCATGTTAAACTTTATTTACACTGAATTTCCTCGTTCCCCACCGCCCTGCACCACCAGGAGTGAGGAGGGAGGGGAAAATCGGTAGTGAAGTTGAGCCTGGGAAGAAGGGCAGGAGGGGGGGAAGATGTTTTAAGCTTTGGTTTTTATTTTTCATTACCCTACTCTGGTTTGATTGGCGATAAATTAAACCACTTCCCCAAGCAGAGTCTGTTTCACCCATAATGTCCCTTGTAAGTGGTCTCTCCCTGCCCTCATCTCGACCCATGAGCCTTTTGCTACATTTTCTCTCCCCTGCTCAGCCAAGGAGGGCAGTGATAGAATGGCACCAGGTGGGCATACAACAACATACACAAAAAATTTCCCCCAGCTGTCACGCATCTGGTACTGAGAAGGTACAGGAAGTTGGGCTTTGGAAATGACAAGTGTTACTTTGGAAATGACAAATGTCTGTGCAAGCGAAGCTGTTAGGTTCTCTGCCATCTGCTCCAGGCAGCTTCAGAAAGCTCTATAGTCTTTAGCATTTCGACTCTATTTTTAGGTCGAAATGCTGACCAGGTTGTAAGATCCAGCTATGACTGAGCTGGACATAACATCAGACTTTATCTTCTATTTGCACAGCTTAGCATGTCCCATGGAGGTTCAATCACCATGATAGAAGACTCAGCTTTGTTCAAACAGCAGAGTCATTAGCATGAGCACCGAGCCATCCCCTTTGTTAGCCAATACCAAAGCAAGGGAAGGAAAAAGACAGATGAAATCTATCACTATAAGAAGAAATCAAAGTAAATAAGATTTTCATGTTTCTGAATGTCATGGTAGACAGAAAGGCTTAGAGAGGAATTTTTTATAAAGTTTTAGCTTTTGTAATTACCTACTGAAAATACTGATTGTAGTTAAAAACCAACTTTCCTAAGCACTAAGAAAAGATAAGGCTTTGTCCTTGTGTTGTCAAAGTCTTCCCACTCTACAATTGGATGCTCATTCACTCTGCAAACTCAGTATTCCATCTCCACCCAGTGCAACAAGAGCGTCACTGAGGACAAACATGAAAGTTTAAGGCACTGAGCTCTTGGGGAGAATAGAACTGCATTAACAAATGTTTTAGCCAAGTTGAAAGAGTGAGCCGTTTCTGACCATCCATAGGACCTTTATATCCTCTTCTGCTTCTATGCAGGGTGAGCAAAAGGAGCTGTTATCCCACAAGCGCAGGCAGTTGCTAAAGAGACTCAGGTCTACTATTTTCTGTGTCTATAATAAGGGACTAATCATAAGGTGTCAAAGTGCTGTTGCATTAAGTGTATAGGAATTTAGCAGAACATTCCAGCAGATCCTCAGAAATTAGAAGGGAGCTAATGAAGAAAAGTTTTTGAGTGAGAACTAGAGACAGATGAAAAACTATTGAAAGTCTTCACTGTCTAGGTGATCAGCTGGTTAATGGACTTCAACCTAACTATGATGGCATTGATGTGGATGAGTGTTTTAGGTCACTCAAAGAATCATCAGCAACTGTACAGCAAGAAGAGGTTTAATACTGAAGTGAAAGCAGGACAAAGTCCATTGGCAAGGCTCACTCTTACTACTTACCTAGATGGTTAAAGCACACAGTGGAAAATTGAACTAAAATCTAAAATCAATCAATCTAAAACTAAAATCAACCTAAAATTATCTATGTGGAGCCTGAGGGTGGGAAGAAAGGGTAAGAATAAAAAGGACTAAGGGAGACCCTCCCATGAGTCAGATGATTCAGAGTGGACCTTGCCAAACAGCTGGTGACCTAACCAATGCGTTAGGCCTAAATGTTTTAACAGCACTTAAACTTAACAGCACTTAATCGATGGCCTACTTTAAATAATTTAACATAAGACTCTTACAGAATTTACTGTAGCACAATAGCAACTCACTCATAGGCCTAATTTACTTACGAATCGAATGTATTTAAGAATCCAAGAGAGCAACCTTTTGCTAGAGCATATTCACACACACCCCCAATAGTAGGTACAAGGTGTATCCTTGTGAAAAATTCCCATCGAATTCAGGGAAGTACTCAGGTTGGATGCCTTTGTATTGTCTCAACAGGTGAAGGGTTGATCCTTGAGGAGTGGGGGTATCAGCCCAGGTGTTGTCAGCTTCCAAGTAAATTTGAGGGCTCGCTGGCTTACAGAGGTCTCCCACTCAGAGGGAGATGCTGGTCACAGACCACTAAGGTCCAGGAGAGCTCAAAGGGTCTCACTTAGGACTTCTCTTTATAGGGCTGCAAGAGAGTGGGCTTCAGTCATAGGAATGTTCCATTCTGGCCACAATTTGGGTCTGTAACTTACCTTGAAAGCTCAGTAACAAAAGTGTTGTTCCACTTTGGCTGCTATTCAGTAAAGAAAAATAAGTTTCCAAGGCAGTTTTGTTAAAAACAGGAGCTCATCAGACAGCATAAGTTCCTACGAGCAGAGGGTGTTTCCAACAAGCTCATGAGGAGCTGAGCCCAGGTGCTGTTCATCAAGGCCAAGACCTAACGAGCATTTCTGATATCACAGTGTGGCCCAAGGAGGGGGGTGTGTGTGTTGTACGATCACAGATGTACATTGAAAAAAATAAACTGTAAAAAACATATAAAATAATGTAACTTTTGGTGGCTTCTACCAACGTGGAAAGAGAGCTCAGTGTCAAACCAAATAATCCTATGCAAACACTATCTCAAGTGCTCTGTAACAGTTAAATAATCAAATTGAAAAACCTTTTTAGACCTCTAGAGGAGCTTTTGGTGTGTCTGCAGTGTGATACAACGCATAACTCTGCTCCTCCATTCTATGTATGAAAAAATCATTGTGCTCTTGCAAGCATAGGAATTTTGACCCCTGTGATACAGGTATCCATATTCATAGAATAGTTTGGGTTGGAAGGGACCTTTGAAGGTCATCTAGTCCAAGCCCCCTGCAATAATAAGCAGGGACTTCTTATATATTATATATATAATAATCTTCAATTGGACTTGAGAGCTCGGAGCCCTGTCCAACCTGACCTTGAATGTTTCCAGGGATGGGGCATCTACCACCTCTCTGGGCAACCTGTGACAGTGTTTCATCATCCTCACTGTAAAAAACTTCTCTTATATCTAATCTAAATTGATCCTCTTTTGGTTGAAAACTATTACCCCCCTTGTCCTGTCACAACAGACCCTACTAAAAAGTTTGTCCACCTATTTCTTACAAGCCCATTTTAAGTACTGGGAGGTTGCTTTAAGGTCTCTCTAGAGCCTTCTCTACCCCATGCTGAACAACCCCACCTCTCTCAGCCTGCCTTCATGGGAGAGGGGCTCCAGCCCTCTGATAATTTTTGTGGCCCTCCTCTGGACTTGCTCCAGAGGATCCATGTCTTTCCTGGGTTGATGATGGCCATACTCTACACTAGATGGCCAGACTCTCAAAGCGTCTCTTCACTGTGCAGAATGTCACAAACAGTAAAGCACAGAATCACTATACCAGGAAAACATCTGAATCATACATAGTCTCTCACTGAATTGCACTGTTTTGTTTATAAATACAAGTGTCTGCTCTGTGTCTGTGGCAATGTCATACTCTCTACAGAGGCAGAAAAAGAAATCGTGAGTTATGATCTTTCTTCCCTAATCTCTAGTTCTAATTATCCAAAAGAAAGGTGATACATTTTGCTGTTTTGCCGTGTCTACCAGGAGCCAGAGCTCCTCAAATATCCAAACACTATCTGTGTTTTTCAGACAAAAGAGGATTAATTGCCCTAGGAAGCATTGCTCTTGCAGATGCAACTCAACTGTTTATTCACCTGCTTTTGGGAGCAGAAGTATCTCCACAGCGCGGAATTGTTTGCAGTTAAAAAAACCCGTCTGCTCATGCTGTATTCTGAACAAATCCCAACTGCGAATCAAACAAACTGACAGAACTGAACTGCTCAGTGTTCAGTAGAACAATAACCTGGCTAAAAGTCATACCAAGGTGAGCTTCTTTAAAAAGAACTAAACAGAAACCAAAATCCAAACCCAACTCAATTGCATCCGCTAGTGTACCCCGGTCAATCCCAGAGCCACAAATATTAATCTGCAATATAGAAGATACTAAAAGACTGGCACTGGGATACACGTCCCTGTTAAGTGCCCCTTCTCTTTTTTTTTTCCCTTTAATTTTCTTTGAAACATACATAATACAGCTTAATCACTGTGGATGTATAAACTAATGTATACGCTCTTTTTTACAGGTGAAAGTTTTGAATACAGAATAAATCAGGAATAGTCCAGGTTGCAAGGAAAACATTTATCATGGATTTGTAATGCCAAGAAACCAGAAAATGGACAGAAGATCAATAACATTCATTAGAGCTTTACAGCTCAGCTTTAAAGTGACACTAAACACAAACTTTTCATGATCCTGAATGAGAATCTAGAAAATCTAGTACTGAATTTACTAACCTGAGAACAAAACATGCAGACACACCAAAATGCTTCATTGTAAAGTATTGAAATATCTTCTAGAAAATAATCCAAGGCTTTCTTGCTAGAGGTGTGCCTTGTGGTTTGCCCATAACTACTGATTACCACTTACACTACCTTTTTAAAATTCTTCCTCTCTTTTCTCTGCAATTCCAATATACTTGCTGTACTAGTCTGGGGGCTCTTGGGACTGCTAACATAAGAGAACTGAATTAAGGCAATATAGCTGAATGATAAAAATTTGAACTTGATATGTATGTTAATACATGGATGACACAAACACTTCCATAAACAGAGGGACGGCTGGGACTAGCAAATACAAAAGATAAATTAACAATCAGAAGAATTAAAACGTTGTTAGAAGTCTCATTAAGAATCCTGTGCAATATGGGAAGTAAGGCTGACATCTGAGACATTTTCACAGACAGTAAAAGCTGGTAAAGCAAAGAAGATCCCAAGAGGACAAGCATAAAAAGCTTTTCAATGTGGGCACAGCCAAGCCAAGACATTCATCCCTGTAGGTTTTCCAGACCCAACCGAATGGAGTCCTGACCAACCTGCTCCAACCATAAAGGCAACCTGCCTTAAGCAGGAGGTTACATTACATTACCCAGAGATTGCTTACAATGTGTATTAACCTGTGGCTCCTATTGTGTGCAATGTTTCTGTACATTATTACATCAAAATTAGATCTGAACACAAGATTAGGCAAAAGACAGAGTGATTTTAACAACAAATTTCTGTAAGCACATGGAAACATTAAACCCTTCTGGTAATGCAGTGTAACCAACAGTGTGCTTTTTAAAAAACCTCTGAAAACAACCAAAATATTGTTTTGCCTTATTAAGACAGGCATTTGGAAATAAACACAGTTATGCAATTTTTCAGAAATCAAGAAAAATATAAGTAAATACTTTTAAAGTGCATTCACAAAAGGTATCAACACACGTTTAGGACTTGAGATGGGACTTCCCAAAGTGTGGAGAAAAATATTTCGAAGACTTCAGCTTGTCCTTATGAATAAACATCACTAAGGGGAGACAGCAATTTCAGAAAAAGGAGCTGAAGAAAACATTTATCTGACTAAAAGGTTGAAAGGAGAGTACATTAAATGCAAAATATTTTATTTACTGCAAACAAAAGCTGTGATAACAACATTGCACAATACCAAATTTTAAGGTTTTGAAATTCTCAAAAATCACTCTTCATTGTGACTTTGTTTGCTCCATATATATCTTTATAATTATATTTTTACATTAGTCTTACATTACAATGAGAGTAAATTACTTACAGAAATTAAGACAAATTGTATATAACCTGCCAGCTTACTAATGTTTCATTTCTATGTCACCGAGTGCAATCATTTAACACTTTGATCTGAAAAGGATATCAGATTCAATGCTTTGCTAGTCATACAACAGAATGATACAGTCTGCACCAATAAATTTTTTAAACAATTAGAAGTCTATGGCAATTCAATGTGTGCTGTTTGTTTTCTACAACATGTAGGTAATAACTCGCTTCGTTACTTCACTAAAACATCAATTTCTCCCTTTTGTGTAAGATTTCCAGCACAAAGGTAGACAAATACAGTTTTAGATCCAATGCTGGACAGCCTGGAGGGCAGTAGTAAAAGTCCTGAGTGCAGGATGAGTCCCTCGATGAGTCATCAAGAGGGACCCGGCCTCTGCGTTGAATCCTGCCCCTTTAAGCTGCTGTGCTATTTCCTCTACATCCCAGCCTCCCTCTCCCTGGTGAGCCAGCAGGTGGTCAACAAGGCGTGGGCAGAAGGCAGTGGGCATGCACTTCACCACTAGCTTGGCATCCAGGAGCAAGGAAAGGATTTCAGCATCACAAGTGGAATCATCAACCTACAAAGAAAGAGAAATTCAAAGTAATTAAAAATTAATTACCAGATACAGTCATCAACCAGAACATATCACGACAGTTTTAACTGCACAGTGTGACCTTCAAAGTGAGATGAGTATTCCATATGGGTTAACAACAGGGATACACACTTTGCATATGTCAGGATACGTAAAGGTATGTCTTTAACAGTCTACCACACTAATATAAATATTTGACCTGCACAAAGTTAAGGAATAAGGACACTTAACAGCCTGGGATTACATCAACAGCTCTATAGACTTTTCACAGCTTCTCAGTCCCAGTGCAGAACGGATCACACCATTTAGCTCCATATCAAAAATGACATTCTGAGGAAGGTCAGAGCAGAGTATATTAAATTTTGCTCACTTTATATTAATACAGTACATTACATTCCACATGTTAATATGACAGGCAACATTCACAGACACAATCAGATTTTCCAGAGTTACAGCAGTCACAGCAAGGATGAGATTTTCAGCAGAATATAGTATGTAATAAAAGATGTGGAGCACAGAGCTGCTAATCTCTGTGAGACAACTCGGATGCCTCGAAAAATGCGGTTACTTGATGCATGAGAGCTGATATTCTCTTAACAATCTTGTCTATAGTTTTACAAAAAAACCCACTACAGAATACTTTAAATTCTATTTCAGTTAATTTTGACATGTCTTTCCTGGATTCCTTGAAATGCAGTACTATGTATTAATTAATACTATGCAGTATTAATGTACTATTTAAGGAAGGACAATAGAACAACTATGTATAACCAAAAAGGAGAAGGAATGCCATCCAGAAGGACCACAACAGGCTCAAGAGGTGGCCCTGTCTTAATAACTATCATATGTTAATTATGTTGAAGACAGGTTGATCATGAAATCAGATGGGTTGACAGCAGCTGAACAAGAGCCAGCAGTGTGCCCAGGTGGCCAAGAAGGCCAATGGGATCCTGGCCTGTATCAGCAACAGTGTGGCCAGCAGTACACAGGCAGTGATCGTCCCCCTGTACTCGGCACTGGTGAGACCACACCTTGAACGGTGTGCCCAGTTCTGGGCCCCTCAGTACAAGAAAGACATTGAGGTGCAGGAGAGTGTCCAGAGAAGGGCAATGGAGCTGGTGACAGGTCTGGAGAGTAAGTCATATGAGTTGCTGCTGAGGGAGGAGGGGTGTTTAGCCTGGAGAAGAGGAGGCTCAGGGGGAACCTTATCACTCTCTACAACTACCTGAAAGGAGGTTACAGGGAGACAGGGGGGTTAGCCTCTTCTCCTAATTAACAAGTGATAGGCAGGAATTGTCCTCAGGTTGTGTTGGGGAGGTTTAGATTGAATATTAGGAGAAAATTCCTCATGGAAAAAGTTGTCAAGCACTGGAACAGGCTGCCCAGGGAAGTGGCTAAGTCGCCATCCCTGGAGTTATTTAAAAGATGTGCAGAGGTGGCATGTAGGTGCACTTGGCAGTGCTGCGTTAACAGTTGGACTTGATGACAACTTCAAAGGTATTTTCTAGCCTAAACAATCCCATGATTCTAAAATTTCTAGTGTTGGCATCTTGCAGCACACTACCCAGCAGACTAAGGCATTATCCAAACAGCTGTCATCTTTTCTGAAATGGGAGGCTGGAGGGATATTCTGTCCCACCTCAGAGCTCTGTGTGCTCTATTCTTAACCTGTATGTAGGATGCAACCTTACACAGGGCTTCATTGTTTGATTTTATGAACATAAAATGCAGACAGTAATTACAGTAATGACATTAACAGCAGATGTGAGGTTTAATTTAAATTTTTTTAGGCTACTATTCAGTTAATGAAAAGTGCTATAGATTAGTGTGATTTCATATACCAGAAACCTACAAATTGGAGAGAGACAAATCTGAAAGTAAAAGACTTTTCCTAACATAAAACCATTAAACATCTGATCTATACTATGAGGCTGAAGATGCCCACATGCAATAAGCAAGTAGAGCAATCTGTCTGTACTCACGCAGAACTGAGGTCATTGTGACTTTACACATGACAAAACGGCACAAAAAAAGGCTCTTGCTGTGTGCAACAGCACATCCTTAAGCTCAAATAGTTCAGTAGGTTTAAATTGATTAACATTTCCCATTTTCTGACTTGAAAACTGCCTGAAGATGCGGTCAGAAAGAGGAAACCTTTGTTAATTTAATTGTCTCCAGGCAACTGGATGGAGACACAAGATGGCAACCAGACCATGTGAATTCATTTCACACAGCTTAGGCCACCGTCTATTTTGGTCAATTAAAGTGGAGTCTGGCAAGTGTGGGAAGAACACAGAGACACTGAGGCTTAATGAGAATTTTATAAAACACCAGGCAGCTAAGAAAGCTAGACTGACTATTTACCAGTTTTGCAACTCTAGGTCATGTCAACTTTTTGGGTTATCAGTTGCATATGAAGAGACAGTTACAGTCATAGGTTTAAATAAAAATAAATGCACATCCCTAAAATTCTTACAAACATCTACAGAAATTGTCAATGAATTGATGTATATTTAAAAACCTTAATTAAAATAGCTTATACACTGAGCAGCTATGTTTAGATAAAAGTATAAGAATTTTTTTAATTAATGTAAATATACTTTAAGACTACATGTATTTAAAATTAATTTAAAATTAGAACCACAAGCATTAAAGCAAAAAAAATACTAAAACTATATAAAAGGTAAACACACAAAGCATATTTTACAAATACACCATAGAGAGTATAATATTGTTTCTATGCAAGAAATTACTCAGCCAAACCAGGACACTCCAATCTAGAAAGTAGGTGTCGTAGAGAGGATAAAGCAGATAGCTTTATAGCAGAGAACACCATTAAAATTATACAGGGATTGATTAAACATGTTCTCTCACAAAAAAAAGAAACTATAAAGCATCAAATTAATCTAGCAGGATGAGATTCAGAGAAAATAAGAAAAATAAGTTGGTTTTTTACACTCTTGAACTCTGTGGCAAATGATACTGCAGGATGTAAAAGCTCAAAGAAGTTTAAGGAGAAACTGCATAAAAATCAAGAAAGAAAACCACTGGCAGTTACTTAGTTAGCAAATACATACAGCTGAAAATAACTGGAAGTTGGGAGAGCAGCATCTCAGAAAAAGAGCCTGTATATTTGCCATATTCTTACTCTGCATGAGACTTGAAATTCTCCCATCTGTTTGAGCCATGACAGTGTTCCAGGTGGAACTTTGATCCTCAAAATTTTACACCTTTTAAAAATATTATTTCAATCAATAACTTCAGAGTTACTTTTGCTTTCCATAGATACCAAATATTAGCCTAAAGCAGACAGAGACTCCTAAATGCACTACATTTTTCAATCAAAATCACTCTTTTGACAAAGTTGTCTATAAGAGAGTAAAACCCAATTAAGACAATTACTTAAAAACAATCTTATTACCCTAGTATTAAAAAACTAATTCTTCTGGGCAGACAGCAGAGGCAGGATCTTATTAATAAGTCAACCTGCCTGCAGATGCAGAGCCTTTGCTATCCCAACACTCTAAGTAAGCCTTTCAACCCTCGTTCCAGCAAAGTCTATCACTAATCCCAGAATCACTGTTCCAATGATATGGGATGCAGTCGACTGCAGTTTAAGCAAGTCTCAGAGATGCAGGTATCTTCTGCACAAATTAACACACAGCCACTTTCCATATTGTGTGAATAAACTATGACCCAAAATAATGACAAACTCGGAGTGTATACATCAGAGAAAAATCATTATGCCTACCTAGAACTCCATGCTAAGGGTACTGTATTTTTCATTAGTGTCAAATCTATTACTTCTGGAAGGTTTAAATGGCAGTAACTTTCATTTTTCATGTCCATCTCTCCTTCAGTATGATTTGACTGTGCAGATTAAGTGTGATACCTACACACAATGTACCTGTGTCCAAGTAAAAGAACTAATGGGGATAATGAAGTTAAGGAGGAGAACTACTGAATTTTTTTCCTTTACTTAAATACCTATTTAGGTGTTGGCTAAAATCTACTTTCAAGCATTGAAGTGTAGGCATTCAAGTGGCATCTCTGCTCTCATGAGTACTTGGAGTACTGCATCCCGGTGTGGGGCCTACAGCACAAGTAAGACATGGACTTGTTGGAATGGGTCCAGCGAAGGCCACAAAGATGATCCTAGGAGGGCTGGAGCACCTCTCCTATGAAGACAGGATTGATAAAGTTGGAGTTTTCAGCCTGGAAAAGAAAAGGCTCCCAGGAGACCATACAACAGCCTTCCAGTATCTAAAGGGGGCTGAAAAAGAGCTGGGGAGGAACTTTTTACAGGAGCAAGAAGTGTTAGCACAGGGGGAAATGGCTTTAAACTGAAAGAGGGTAGGTTTAGATTAGATATTAGGAAGAAATTCTTCACTGTGAGGCAGTGCAACAAGCTGCCCAGAAAAGTTCCGGATGTGGATTCCACAGAAGTATTCAAGGCCAGGTTGGGCTTTGAGCAGCCTGGTGAAGCGGAAGGTGGAACGGCAGTTGACATGAGATGATCTTTAAGGTTCCTTCCAGCCCAAATGATCTGTGACTCTTATCTCTGATGCTTAGCCCACTCCTTAAGACTGTTGTGAAGATCAATACTTATCCCTGTAGAGACACATGTATTTATCCAGGAAGCGAGACAGCGCAGACACAGAATCACAACAGATGCACTCACTTCCACTGAAGCAGCACTACAGTGCTCTGCTTGCGCATTTTATCAAATGTCTCTTTAATGCAGAATGTATAAATGGATCTGCACTTACAGATGGAAAACCACGTGTCAGCAAAGTTTCTGTCAAAAGAAGCAAGGACCCACTTGCACTCTGTCTAAACTTTGCACACCTTCAGCAGGATGGTGAGAAGCCTTAACACAGACTAGTAAGTGCTGCTCCTAGAGAGGGCAGGGGATTCAAGTTGTTTCCTGCACAACCTGTATTCACCCCTTCTGTATTTCTGAGTCAGAATGGCAGCTTGTGTCTTAAGCTGAACTCACTGCTGTCAGAGCACAATTAGTAAGGGCTGAGCAAGCCTGCCTGGGGCTTTGCCATCAGCACACTAATATTATGAAATGGACTCAGGCTTGAGGCTCACGGCTCTACCAAGACAGCAGGTCCCCTGGGCATGCAGACAGTGAGCCTTTGAGTTTTAAGCAAGCCTGTGTGTGAAATAGGTGGGTGAAGATCAGAAGAGGAACTTGAGGCACACAGAAGGCTTTCCTGATAAATCACTGAGGCCTCCACAAATTTATGCAACCATGAATACAAGAATTCTGTATATCCAATCCCCAAGACCAAGGACACATATCAACATCCAGCATTTTTTTCTGTTTGCTAATACAGCCTACACAGACATTGTACAAATTCTTGCTATGACACAGCATATCTGAAAAAAAAAAAAATCTGTCCTGCAGTGAGAATTTCTGAGAAGCAAGAGCAGGTCTGGTGTTTTCTTTTGCCTCACTAAGGGGCAAGTCAAGGTCTGGGCAACTCCCCATCAGCATTGTTTGTGCAGGTGTCTATAGATTCTGGTATTACCAGAATTATTACTATTTCACCCATAACTAATGCATTATGAAATATAAGAGCTGCTGATGACATAGCAGAAAAGAACTGAACCTGCTGTCTTCCAGAGTATTCCCTTCTCCACTACTACTGGAGATAAAAATGCTTTTAATTCCATTCCTTACTGGAGTCTATACAGAACAAATAAATAAGGGGAGAACAAAACAAGAAAAATAAACTAGAGACAGATATTTTACCACAACGACCATTAGCTTATAGACATAATTTAATAAGATTTCTTTTAAAGGGTAAGACCCATAAGTGATAAGCATAAATGGCGTAAGACACTGAAAAACACTAGAAATTCCATTATTTCCCATATATTTTATCATTTTCATATGATATTTTTCAGTAAAACATGTTGCAAAGGTAGACCCATAACTTCTTCATTGAAAGTATAGTATGTAAATGGAGCAACGGTATTATTTTACACTAAAACATTTTTCTATTAAAGTCTTTATTGAAGAAGTATTTGCACTGCTCATATTAACTCCCACTTGTTAGCTGTTTTAACAGTACCGTTACCAACAGGTAATAGAATATTTACTTGTTCTGTCAGATGTATAAAAATCAGTCTTAATCTCTAAGAGGTAACTGAGTGCACAGACAACACTGAAACCCTTCTCAAAAACAATCTGACTTTTAAGAGCTCTATTGGCAGTAAGAAGCTTTTCTAAGTAAACTGATTTTTTAAATTATTCACACACCACACAACACAAAGAACTGTTATTTCTGTTACCCAAAAAAAGACAAGTGGCAGTTCATTAAAAGATACACAATAAAAAGAGAGATCTGCAATTTCAAAAAAGCTTACACAAAACCTTGCTTGTTTTATTACAGGCAAAAGCTATACAATTCCTAGTATCAGCACTTCAGCATCATCCTTAACTGTAAACATCCATAAAGCTGTCAGCAACATACAACAAATGGCTAACTAATACATCCTATCAGCAAGCAAGCGCTGTATTTTTCTTGCAGCCCGGTTTGTGAGCTGTGTTAGCACTACATCAGGGAATCAATAGCTATGATTCCCCTTTGCCAGATGTTATTTGTCCGTTTCCTGTTCAATGTAAGAAGAAATGGCCTTCCTATGAAAAATTCATTAAGAATTCTACAAAAAGCATTAACAGTCCAAATACTGTATTTTAAAAAAAGAAAGAGCAGGCATAGAAAATTTTACTGAATAAACAACGTTGCCATAGCTAAGTAATATATGCACTTTAGGTACAACAACAAATAATGTAACCATAAGAGATGCATATAAAACAAGGAATAAAAGGTACTTTTCTACACAATACAAGAACAGCTTTTACATTTAGTACAGCACTCTTTTGTAGCAACTGCTTTTCTAACACTGTCAGTGGAATGTCACATTCAAGGTACTGGTGAAGCTCTATGCCTGATGTAATAAAGTCAATAGTTAAATCTTCATTGACTTAAAATGAAACATTAGACCAAAGCTAAATGCTTTGAAAATTCTAGGTTATTCAGCACTCTTACCAAACTACGTGCTCAAAATAATACTGAACTTAGAAGAAGAACTAGAAATGGCTTATCAAGCTTCCCCCTGTATAAGAAGGCCAAAAAGAATATTATTTTGGGCATGAACAGATATACAAAGTGCTTTATATTAGTAAGAACATAATAAGGTTCCTGGCCCTGAAACTCCAATATAATGTAATCAAACTAGAGTGTAGGAAATTGAAAGCTGGAGCACACCAGAAAGAAAAGGCCAGTTAAGAGACCAATATAATTAGTAACCATTCAGAAAGTGCTTCCGCACAACATTATGCCTTAAAAATTGTTAAATAAAATGTACTTGGACACAAATTCCTGGTGACAAGCTTCAGAGTTAGTCACTTATACGGTACCTTTCATCTGCCAACAAAAAGTCGATTTTAAAAGGTTAACAAGAACAGAGATAAGAAAAGTGCATGCATATATCAGATCCACGCTTGCTTTGTAATGAGATCACCTTGTTTAAAAACAGTTACAAAAAAGCCTTGCTTTGCAGACAAAAATCTAAAATAGCAGGTGGTAAAAGAAAACTATCAATGTCCTATTGTTTTGGTGGTTAATGTTCATAAAATTATGTTTTGTGAAAAAGTCAGAAAATTTGTGGTTTATGGTGGCTCTTTGCTTAAATAACAAACTCAACTAACAAATACTCCAAATTCAAACTGGATGCTAGTGATGGTACTGGAATTTTGATACAAGCTGGTGTGTATTACATATTATATGTCCCGCTACCTTCCATGCTACTGTTTCAAATGTTCATAAAAACACATGAAAAAAGTTAAAAACTAAGTCCTTTTGAAAAAATCAGCGAAATCTGAGATGGAGCCTATGCTTCCAGATCCACTGCTTTTCTGACTGGTCTTCACCAGTCCTGGAAAGCAGATAGTTCATTTCTCAAACTACCCAAAGGGTGTAAAAGAGGAAACTTCTGAAATACAATGTGCAGCATAAGAAGGAAAGGTTCAGAACTCAAGGGAGAATCCTGGGATCTAGAATATCTTTCATAGGGAATAGAGGATGGTGCAAAAGTAGAATTTGCACGGTTTATTGTAACTAAGGAATCTGAAAACTTTGTGGCAATCAATATAACTAGAGCAGTTATAATTTCAATCTGAATTCCTAAAAATCACATTTTTAAAGCTTTTGCTTTTGGAGGATGCTTATTTTTAAAATTGTTTCCATATGGGGAGTTTCATTTTGAAGTATCACATGGGAAATGTACCATCAATTACTATTTTGTATTGTAATACACAACCAAGAGCTCCCTAAGATATGGTGCAGAATTTGGAAGTACTAGAGATGAGGTTTTCCTACCTAAATATTATAATTCTGGAAATTATCTGTGCAGTTAATTCAGTCAGACAAGAAAGCCATTCTCCTTCATAAAAAGGTCTGAGACAGTAACTTTGCTACAGTATTGAATAAAACCTGTTTATAATAGCATGAAAGTCCCCAAACATACCATCACAACAAAACCAGTGACATAACAGGTCTCCATGTGTGTACAAACAGATTGCCAACCTTGTCAGAAACAAACTAAGTCATCTGACATACTATTATCACTTAAAAAAAACCAAAGTGTGATAACATGAACACAGAGCTAACAATCTACTTTATATAACCGAATAGTTTCTGTTCCACCACAATGACTTAAAATAGCATACTAGGTAACTTAAACAAAGTGCTATGAGGTTTAATCACCTCAAGCATCTATAAAAGATCTTACTAGCCCAGTGTTACTGCTCACTGTGGACACAACACATGTGGAAAATCTTAATAATGGTAAGTGTCTTGGTAGTCTCTGCTCACTACAGGAAGATAAAAGAGGTAATTTTATTACCTCAAACTCTGAAAGGTGGTTCATTCAGTTGTTCATACCTTAGCAATGGCTGTTATCTGCTCCAGTGCCACAGCATGAAGATCTTCGTCTTTGCTTTCTACCAGCAGTTTCAGGGATGGCAGCAGGAGGGACTGGTTAAGCAGGAGCAAACATAATTCTTTTACACACTGAAAATAAAAGCAAACTCACTCAGTGAGATCTCTGGAGATACTAACATCATCATTCACACTAAAATTTATGAAAGTTTTATGTCAAATATAAAATGAAAACCAAACTTCCACAACAAATTAATTTCCTGTTGAAAATAGCTCTTTGGAAACTTGAAAGGACAAATTTAAAAATGTGGAATACAGGGTTAAAGTGCACCATTTGTTAGATTAGGCCAAGGCAGGTACTGAATCACCACTAGAAACAGGAGTTTTACTGAAAAAATAACAGAGCAATCACAGGTCTCTGTGGGACTAATATGTATGTGCTTACTGAAATGCTGCAAAGCACAGAAAGATATTTTAAGAGACACCTGTGACATTTCTGTAACTCAATTATGCAATCATAAAAGTGGAACAAAATAAAGAGGAAATAACAGTACATACCAGAGCTCAACATCATAAAGTTCTGTTGCAAAATGTCTCCAAGTTTTATACAATATTTTATACACAAATAAAGTTTAGCAAATTAACTTTCCATCATTCATCTAGTTTCTTATATTATATAATAAAGAATAAATTTAGCATCACATCTTTTTCAAGAAGAAACTGGCCAGAGAAAAATAAAAACAAAAACCCCCCAACAAATCTACTGTGCCTTTCCAAATCTTTACATTGGCTTTTAGTTAAAACAGACAAAGAAAACATTCTACATGTAACTTGTAGATTGGCTTTTTTCCCCCTCAATATTACAGTGATTTATTCATTTATACGTCAAAAAGTAGTACAATGAACAAATTACATTACAAATCAAATTATAACTTCCCTTTCCCTTCCTCTTCCCCTTTTGTCATTTCTGAGAATTCAGGTTGCTTGTCACAACCACTTCCCAATGAGGCCCATCAGAAACGTCCTATATTCAAAGGCAATTTACACGAAGGACTCTGGATATTGTATGACAGTTACCTGGAAAATGGTATCCATCTCTTAGAGATGCTGTTTCACTCCAGCATTTTGAGAGCAATTGTCAAAGGAGCTCATCAGCTAAACACTAAACTGAGAGAATGCAAGTCACGTACTTTTTACATCTTTTGCAGTTTAATGACAATTGTAACAACTTGATGACCAAGATGATCTACATTTTTAGCAGCACAGTTTCAGTAGCTGTAAGCCTAAAAGCCTAAAAATTATTTGAAGATGAGGAGATCACAGAATCACATGGGTTGGAAAGGACCTCTGAGATCATCAAGTCCAACCCTTGATCCACTACCATTGCAGTTACTAGACCATGGCACTAAGTGCCACATCCAGTCTCACCTTAAAAACCTCCAGGGACGGAGAACCCACCACCTCCCTGGGCAGCCCATTCCAATGTCTGATTACCCTCTCTGTGAAGAACTTCTTCCTAATATGATGTTAAATGCTCCAACTGTAATATACTGCAGACACATCTGGCCTTGCTTTGGACAGGGAACTCTCTCTCTGCTCAGTCTTTTCTAAATTTACATCTTCAAGAAAGACAGCCTAAAAGGATATATTCCATCACACTGAGCTCTGAGGCACTAAGACAAGGCTTGTTCTGTTCTCTTACTCAGACTTGTTCCTTGAGATAGTTCAGACTTGGCTCCTTGCCCAATGCCCAAACTCACAGCAACAACCCCCTCCACTCCCTCCTATGAACACAAGGGAAAGGGAGAAGGGAAAGCACTACCAAAAACACTGAAATGACCATACTAAAGCTGTATAAATATATATATGTATTTACATCTATATACACTTAGAATACTATTTACATAACAAAAAGGGATCTCGAATACCCCTCCCCGAAAGGAAAGGGAAAAGAGAAAGGGAAAAAACCCCCAAAAAACAGATATGCACAATCTAAACCTGGGAGCAACCAATAAAGAACTAGTAAAAGAAAATCTCATTACTCTCCTTGAGACAGCAGAATCGCGCCAAACAACCACTGGCACCCGTTGCCTCCCAAGGCCTACAAGGCCTCACTCCTCCACAGGAATAGGATCGACAGCAGAGAACCTGTGCCTTCAGATCCACCAGAAGAGAAGAGGGAAGAGGCTTCTCTCCCTTCTTATTTATACCCTGGTTTACGTAAAAATTGTATGGGATACATGTCCACTTCCTTGGTTACAACCTGGTTACCAAGGACGGCCTAGAATCAAAACCACTACATTCCTATAAACTTGTATTCAGTACTGCTACTGATTGTTGATGCTTAGAATCATAGAACATGCTGAGTTGGAAGGGACCTATCAGGATCAAGTCCAAGTCCTGGCCCTGCATAGGACATCCCCAAAAATCAGATCATGTGCCTGAGACCACTGTCCAAATGCTTCTTGAACTCAGACAGTCTTGGTGCTGTGACCACATCCCTGGGGAGCCTGTTCCAGTGCCCAACCACTCTCTGGGTGAAGAACCTTTTTCTAATATCCAACCTAAATCTCTCCTGACTCAGCTTCAAGCCATTTTCTTTAGTCCTGTCACTGGTCATGAGAGTGAAGAAATCAGTACCTGCCTCTTGTGAGGATGCTGAAGACCACAATGAGATCTCCCCTCAGTCTCTTCTCCAGGCTGAACAGACCAAGTGACCTCAGCCACTCCTAAGGCTTCCCCTCCAGACCCTTCACCATCCTCGTGGCCCTCCTTTGGACACTCTCTAATAGCTTAATATCTTTTTTATATGGGGGTGACCAAAACTGCCACAATATTCAAGGTGAAGCCATCCCAGAGCAGAGCAGTGCAGGACAATCCTCTCACTTGCCCAGCTGGCAATGCTTTGCCTGATGTTCCCCAGGACACAGTTGGCCCTCCTGGCTGCCAGGGCACTGCTGACTCATATTCAACTTGCCATTGACCCAGGTCCCTTTCCAGAGCACTGCTTTCTAGCTTCTTGTTCCCCAGTCTATACATACAACCAGGGTTCCCCCATCTCAGATGCAGAATTTGGCACTTGCCCTTGTTAAACTTCATATGGTTTGTGATTGCCCATCTCTCTAATCTGTTGAGGTTTCTTGGCAGGTCCTCTCTGCCCTTGAAGTCGACAGCTCCTCTCAATGTAGTGTCATAAGAGTTGGGAAGAGAGTGTCATGCTTGTTGGGAAGGATATGACATGGGATCAAGGAATAAGAAGACTAAACAAATACACTAAGCTTTGTCTGATCATTCATATACTTATCAAATTTCTGATAATTTCACATTCCATTGTATTTCTTTTGAAAACAATGGCACACTGGCCATTCCAGCAAATTTACTGAATGCAAAGCTAGAGATTCACTCTACATGTCTCCTTTTCTTGAAAATGTGTATCCACAGCAATAAATGCAACTTAGAAAAATAAATTCTGAGAGTTGCAAGATACATAACCTGAGTAAAACAGAAAATTTACCATTCTTGATAACTATTTTTGTCTGAAAGCCTCCCAAAACTGGACAGACACCTTGAATAACTTTCTCCCTGAAAATGTCTAGTTGACATACTCAATCTTACCTACCATGCCCAGGTACAGAGAAGCCATCATCTCTTTTGAAGGAGAAATACACATTGCAACAATTAACTTTGCTTTCTTTCAAGATATTGTGCCTTATGCCAAAATTTGAAATTACATAAATTAAACTGAATTGGTTTTTGATATACCTTTCTCACTATGTGACTAATGTGTCTGTCCTCGAACAGGCTGCGGTCACGAGTATTGAGGCCATGCTGCTGAGAACACAGCTGCGCTGGGCAGGGCACGTCTCCAGGATGGAGGACCACCGCCTCCCCAAGATTGTGCTCTGTGGCGAACTCGCCACTGGTTGCCGCAAAAGAGGAGCCCCGAAGAGCAGATACAAGGACTCCCTGAAACAATATCTCAGCCTCGGCCTTATCGACCACCATCATTGGTCTACTCTGGCCTCCAATCGGGAGGCCTGGAGACGCACCATCTATAACGCTGCTGCTTCTTTTGAGAACACACGCAGAATCATTTTTGAGGAGAAAAGACAACGCAGAAAGAACCAAGTCTTGCCAGTACCACCCAAGGAGACTTTCCGCTGTGCCTTTTGCAACCGGACTTGTCTATCTCGCATTGGCCTTTTTAGCCATCAACGCGCTTGTAGAAAGCGTGGGTAGAGACCTTCTCAAATCTTCATTCGCGAAGCCTAGCCATGATGATGATGAAATCAAGAGGATTTTTATTAGCTCATGTTCTATCTAAAAATATCTGCAGAATACAATCAACCACCCCGCAATCTCTGATAAGATAATACACTGCATTCCCTCAGTCTTTCACTTTTGAAGTATTTTCATCCACGCACTACTTTTTGCAGGTTATGTCTGTTGCCCTTCATTTTTCAGTGGCCTCTTAAAATCCATTTATACTAACGAAGTGTTTTATTTTAATGCCAGTGTCACTAGAGGTTTATGGAGAAGGGTACTTCTTATCCATTCTTCTTCACTTGGTATCTCCCATGAGGAAAAATGGCAATGCCTCTGTTTTCCTTATAAAATCTGCTTTCAGCAAGACTTTGAAAATGTCATATAAAACACTTACTGTCCTCTGCATCAGGGAAATAAGGTGTAGGACAGTGTTGTCCAACCTGCAAATCCTTGGATTGGCCTTCATTCCTTTTTTCCACGGGAAGAGACTGAACAACTTGCCAATCACTGAAGACTGTCTGAATAGTGTAACTATCTCGTATCACTGCTATGAATGACTGCACGGCCGCTTTGGACAGGAATTGAAATTCCTACCCCAGACAACAAGTCACCACCCATGGTGCTTCTCAGAGCAGCACAAGTGGCTTTCTGTTCTAAGCAAAAGCATTCAAGTGTCTGTCCCCTGCCATGAGAGGCTGTGCTTAGAGAGTTTGATGTTCCCTGTGACAGGGCCAAGGGAAGGCCCAATTCAAAACCTGGATTACCATGACTTAGTTGAAACTTTCATAAGATACTTTAGTCTTCTGCCTGGTTATGCAGCTATCCATGGTTCACTGTGACACCAGTGAGCCATATAAACCATATTTCATAGGAGTCTGCTCTGGGTCCAGTATTATTCAGTACTTTCACAGATGGCTTGAAGGGCTGGGTAATGAATACAAACAGTATTATGTCTGGAGAGGCTAAACGCAGACTGAATGGCAGCATTTAAATCCAGCATTATCAGAAAAAAATTATCAACTGTGGATGAACAAAAATATACAATGTAAACTCAGATAAAAATCCCAATAAAACTAGCTACAAAAATAGAAAAAAATGAGAGCAGCTGGCTGCTATATTATTCTAGGATATAAGCATCTCATAGTCACTAGGACTTCAGGGTGATTAAATATAAGGGACTAGATGCATTCTCCTTTGTAGGTGTTCATGTTAACTGGCACATGACCCATAGGCTGATAGAAGAACATGAGATATTCAGGAGTCACACTTTAACAACTACCAGTGGCAGAAGGATTTGTCTCTTTCTAAAGAGATTAATCAAGCAGAGATGTTGGACAGTCCAAACACGTGTCTTCTAGGCAAATAAAAAAATGCTTATTTCCACTAAGAGGAATGGTAATATCTATCCACTGAATAATGTCAATTAAAAAACCAATAACAACAAAAACAAACAAACAAACCACCCTCCCACAAACTCACAGATACAAAGATTAAAGCTATGCAACTATCCAAAAGACATAAAAAAAAAAGAACATGGTTTAAAAAACTAGATAAACCAGAAGGAGATGGAATAAAAACTTGAAGTTTCATGTTTCCAATCACAGCATTAGAACTTCAGAATGGCAAATGTTATTCATGGTAATAAACTGACCTCAGTTTTTAAAATCCCATCATTCCAGATCTGTCTTAATCAGTGTATTTATTGAAATGTGAAGTCATCTAAACAGGTTAATTATCAGTGATCAGATTTTCACCTTATTCAGCCATATGACTGCAACTTTAATTTGTACACTTAAGTACTGTAACCTTGTATACAAATAAATTACTTGGATTTATGCATGTCATTCCTGCTCTTCCCAAGTAGAGACTTACAGAATACAGCCTGTGTTTGTAAGTAACTGTACAATTACATTTTAGTGCAACTCCTGTTGCTGCACAGCATTCCACTCATAAAAAATATATTTTACATCAGTAAAGCTGTTTTATGCTTGAGGACCAGAATATCCTCGTATCTGTACCTGTATATTCACACCTACACTGTGGGCTCTTACAACATCCTATACCATTAAAACAGGAAGGCTCCTCCAACCAAACCTGTCTTCCAATACCAAAACTGTGTGTAACCAGTGACTTGTCATGGAGATCAAGGAAAACTTTACTCAATTAAGAGAAATGCAAATCATGACCCATTCTTGATCAGAACCTATCGTGAACTGACTGCTGGACGACAGTGAGACTCAGTATGTGTCTCTCTGAATCACTGAGGTGAGGCAGAACATTCAACTTCGACAAAGTTTAGCTACTGCCATGCACAATAAAATTGTGAGTTTATGCGATATAATGCACCACTTCAACACCTTATAAAGAGAAACTACATGTAATTACACCAGTCCCAGGGATAGAGTCTTCCACCAGTGTTTTGGTGGGATGAATAAATTAATAAGTGTACTTATCATTTCAGCTTACTGCCACCTTCTGGAATCATGTTTTACACAGATTTTTGAACTTGACTCAGATCAGTGTGTTTGACTATTAAAGAAAAAAGTAAACCACACACCCACCTGTCTGTATTTTAAATAGAATGTGTTGTTTCTATTCTGCTTCTCTTCCTAACACCAGCTGTTTTCTATAACAGATAGTGATTGTGTGAAGATGATTGTAAGGGATTAATCAGGCTACTAAAAATATGCACAACTACTCTGAAATGGTGTGATGTTCATTAAGTATTTCTCCAGTCTGTCTTCATTAATATACAATGTTTACATACAAAGCACTTCAATAATTTCAATAATTTTATACTTAAGAGATGCTTTCATTGACGTATGTGTACACAGTTAGGGAAGATAGATTATCATGGTTATTACTTAGCATTTAATCCATGACTCTTCTAGACATTCCATGAGAGTTTTTGATGACTTGTCTCTATCACCTCTTGCCAGAGCATCTCTGAGAAGGACTGACTCTTAACTCCTCTGCTTGTTTCCTCATCCACATATTTAAAGATATGATCTCCCTAAGTCACCTCTTGTCAAGACAGAATGAACCCAGTTCTCAGTCCCTCTGTTAGCTGTCCACTGGACTTGATCCAGTATGGCAACATCTTTCTTGTAGTTGGGACCTTGAAACAGGACCCATACGCACAACACCCAAAGTTAAAACTTACCTCGACAGGAAGCATGTGCTTTGTCTCATACAAAGAACGGCAGATTTTCAAAATTTCATTTCCTGTGTTCTCCTTTTCCTCAGGTGGGCATCTCTGCAGCATAACAGTCCCCAGTTTCACCCAGGGATTATCATCTGTGCACGACCTGCCCAGTAAAAAAAGAGATGTATACAGAATGTAAACACACATACACCACTTTCTGTAAATTGTTGCCTCTGTGTGTGTGTGTGACTTAAAATTACAACCTCATGAAAGAAAGACCAAACTTTTGAGACAACTTACTGTCCATTATACCAGCCCTCTTTCAAACACAGAAGATTAAATTACTTGGAATTATGACATACTGTTACAATCCCTGAGGAATCACAGATAAAGACTGATCAAATTGGAATAGCATAGGAACTGCTTCTCCTGGCTTTACACCTGCTGATTTCCCAAGCAGAATGGTATCAAGGGAGGGGTGACAGGAATCCAGCATTCCTAATTTTGTTTGTTTTGATCACATTTTAACAGCTTCTGTCTTTCAAGTATCTGTCTCTTGCTTCTGAGTGGAAAAAACGCTGCCATGTTCACATTTTAATTTTCAGGTCCAATAAGTACAAACAAAAATTAACTTTTTCCATAGCCCATCCAAACAGGGTAGGAAAGTGAAATTACATGCATCTGAACTTCTCTGCTAGTAGATATGGATGCAGATACATTTCTTTTACATATTTAAAAAGTTCTTGTAATTCCACACATAACTTCATACTATGTCACCATTACACAGTCAGACTTAAACAGATGGCAGACAGTAGATATGAGTAAATTTTATCATGCAGGATGGCAAAGGTAATGTTTGCTGTAAAGTTTTCTCACTGCAACATTTCTTGGCCTATAGCCACTATTTGACAGATCATGGAGATGGCAGGACACTTTTCTTCGGAATAGGTGTCCTGGCTAGGACTGGGTGTACTGACAGAAATGGGTAGCAGACCAATCTTACATGATAGCACAAAGTGTAACACTGGAACACCTCTGCACTGTCATTTTTCTAACGTAAATTAAATTAGTGCACTTCAATTCCCACCTACGTGGGCTAAAAATCAGGCACAATGACAACCTAAATCATTATCATATTAAGGCACAGTAACACAAACACTATGTTCATCTGTGCGTAAACTTAGGAAGACACAAAAAGAGTTTTAAAAATCACCCCATCAATCTCTCTGGCCAGTAATCAGCATCACAAAGACATGGGAAACTTTTCATCTAGCTTGAAGAAAAAAAAAAAATTACAATCAAGACGAAAATTGGCCATTTGGTGTTACATTTTAAATGGTATCTTAATTTACAAATGTAAATGTACATTTAGCACATGTGACAAGGAGCAGTAAATTGCTGTCAAAGTGCTGCTTTTCAAACTATTATTTAGTAGCAATTGTTAAAGTAACACATTAATGTCATTGTAAATGGAATCTGCTAAGAGAGTCAGATGGATTGACACATACCAGGAGTCTGACAGCTCTGGAGAGGATGGAGAGGACAACCACCGGTATCTACTATTGCAAATATGAACGCTCTCTCCTGCTCATCGCCCGTTTTTGCAAGTACACGTAAACAACAAGTAAAACCAGCAGAACATGAAGCTGCCATTACAGCCCAACATGACAGCCAGACAGAGATGCCAGGAGTGGGCAACTCTGAATGCAAATCAAATAGAAGTCATTGTCTTTCTTCCGGCAACTTAATTGAGCCTTTCCATCAGTCACAGTATCTGAGAATTGAGCTCCCACAAGTCCGCCTGGGAACAGCAGAGCTCCTCCTCTCCTCTCCTTTCAAACTCATGGGTCGACCCCAAAGACGGCAGCTTATTCAACACAGAACATGATGCACTTAATTTTTGAATCCTCAGAAAGATGAAGAGAAGCAAAAAAAACCCCTGCAACTCCATCTTTGCCACTGGTTAAATGGATTGCTCCTGCTATGTGATCCATTTCTTGCTTAGAGGCACCGAGTCATAATGAATTTCCATTTCTGTAGCTGTTGCCCCCAGAATACCTCAAGAAAATCTGTAAGAATTTACTATTCAAAAAAGGAAATAAAAATACCACTACAAAACACAGAAAAAAACAGATTGATGGCAAGGCCATCAAGGTTTGCCATATGCAAATAGTTTACACATATAAAGCTGTTCTCTTCACAATAACTATTATTATAACTATAATAATAACTTATACTATATAAGTATATAACTATTATAACTATTATAACTTATAACTATTTCAACTTATAACTATTTCCTTATAACTATTTCAACTGCTTCTGTGACCTATTAGAGATAACAAATAGCAGATATTTGTTATCTCTAAGTGAAACTAAAATTCAGTTACCAAAACTCTGACACCTACAGGTAGAATTCAGTTTTCTTCTCTCCTGAATTTTACTGTAGTTCAATGTGGTCAAAAAAAGTTAATTTGCAATATGAAAAACGTAATTATTTCAAAGGCACAGCAGGAACACATTAATTTTTTTTCCCCCATAACCAAAAGCTGGTTTTTTTTCAGCTACAAAACACCACATCAATATTTATTATAAATATAAAAAATGCCTTTTGAATGTAGGCAGTAAGTTCCAAAGGTACTTGCAGAGCTTCAGGTACTGTCAATAATTTTTTTAAAAAACACCATCATGAAATGTTTAAAATTACATCTGAATATGAGACACCTGGGTGGAAATGCATGCATGCATAACAAGGGTATGAAAATAAAATTTTAAGAAGTATACAGCTTTGAGTACTGATTGAAACAACCAAGTTACCTCTTTGTTTTCTCACAGTAAACATCGCATGTTATGACATGAAGAGAGTCTCCTGCCATAAGTGTTAGTGTAGCTGGAGTGTTTTAAAAATCAAGAACTCAAAAAATGTTACAAAAATTGAAAGTCTACTAAAAAAACCTCCAAACATCAGTTCTTTTACTTCTTCTTCATTTTGAGCCTTTACAGAATGTAAACCTAAGGAAAAATAATTTTGCTAATTGCAGCATTATTTCACTTGACCTTTTGTTCTATAAGTTTTGTTGTTTTTTAGGTGTAAAAAGGTTTGGTGGCTACACACACTTTAAGACATCCAATTTTCAATTAAAATCAAACCCAAAACTTCAAATGAAAGTTGGAACATGAATTTGTGACAGACTATGTAACAGTCCTCGTATTTATGTATTGAAGACAATTTTTGCTTTTAAAACTGTCACTAAAGAATTTAGGTTAATGCTCATCTAGGCTTGAAGGTGAATAACCCCTACACGTTACCTTGTAACCCACCAGTTTTCTACATGTGTACTGAAGAGTTACTTTTCACAAAAAGATAAGTCTTAACTTTTCTGATAAACCAATGCACATAAACACATCTTGGGGAAAGTAGTCCCTGAGTTAAAACAGGTTGCAATATATACCTCATAGTAATCTTAAGTAAACACCATTTAAGGACTCTAACCTAAGCACTGTCAGACATGGCACATTGTTCTTGCTCCAAAAACATAATAATAGTATTGCTCTCTTTGAGAGATATGTGATATTTACCTTATGAGTTTATATGAATCCTTATATCTTAGTTATAGATTATCAGTTATAGAATACAACCTCTAAACTTTTTACCTTTAAATGTGTTCAGAAAGTCACAGGAAAAACCTAAACAACTGGTAAAAAATAATGTGGTCAAGATGTTCCAAAATTAACAATTTCAGTTAATACCTACTCTAATGAGTACAATTCTGAAGTCTTAAATAATTATTTTAATTTTAAATTCTTGGGCTAGGATATGTCTTTCCTTGTATATATTCTTTTGGATACTTTACTCAGAGACAGAAATAATAAGTAGTGGATCTAGAAAAGAAAAGAGTCATTGCTTGGTGCTATTATCCTTACAGACCTCCTGCAGATTGTCTGAACATGAACTTTCAAAGGCTTTTCTGCAAAGTATAACTTTGAATGGAAAAAAACAGTCAGAACTTTCCATTCTTTTTTATACATTTTGTTCATACTGCTAAAAACAAGAGCAAAATATGTAACCTGAAATTTAAGCAGACAGAACCTGTGCAACAGTTCAGGCAATAAAAAGGTTTTCTACCTCTACAGATTACATGTGCATATACAGGTTTTACAAGAAACTGATTGATTTGAGATTCGATTCTGGTTTAAATAAACCATTTATTCTTCCCAGTATGGCCATTTCCAAAGGTCATACTCTCAGCCATGTTTGAATTATTTGACTGAAAACTACATGACTTCAAGGAAGAAGACTTTGAACTCTTTTGTTACACGACTTGTTTGAAGAAGTGCTCACCTGTTGCTCCTGTCCATTGGCGGCCAAGCTTGAAGCAGTAAAACCAAGTGGTGAAACTCAGACAGACTCTGACTAGACTCCAGAAGTCCCAGGAAGAGATCATACCTTTTTTCTTCATTTTCAATATCTGTCATCTCTACCTGCAGGGGACAAAAAAAAATTGAAAACCACCTGATATATTTCTTTCCAGAAATCGATGACTTAAAAGCAATCAACAAACTATCTGTGAAGGACATTGCTGTTCCAAAATAATGCAGGAATACAGTTGTGTTGGCTTTATGCCAACTGTCCGAACCCACAGGGTTCTCCACCAAAAAGGATGTCATGGTTTCAGCCCTTGTGCTTTCTGCACAGTATTATCAACCTATAAATTTTGCTACTAATTAGGAAGAGTTTGCACAGACAAAACAGATCACCTTGAAATGGGGTAATACTAAGATTTATTGCTACACTACAGAACTAAGGGGAATACTTACATATGTACATATATACATACAACTCTAACTAGTTTTCTTATAATAATACACTTATATATGTACAAATGCCACTCCTCCCTTCTTTCCTCAAAAACAGTCCAGAGGAAGAAGGAGAAGGGAGGAAAAAAAAAAAGTCTTTAAGGTAACAGTTCCAAACTGCTACAGCTTGAATATACTTCTTTCTCTCTCCCTTGGAATGCAGGGGAGTTTACTTCTCACTTCTAGCTGCTTGCTTACAGCCGCTGAGGGTTTTTATCATGTCGTCACTACAAGATTCAGGGCTC
>VXAY01007234.1:1027273-1097385 GCA_013399855.1 Oxyruncus cristatus | reverse complement strand
TTCCTCTGCAGCTTGCTGCAAACAGTTCAAGTGATCCAGTCTTGGCCTCCAGCCATCGCTGCCCTCCCCGGGCTATCCAGGCCTCCAGGGGAAGAACTCACACAAAGTCCCTTCTCTCCACATCATTTCCACAGGTGGCAGGGGTTTAGTTTTAAAGTCTTTTCCCCTGCTGGAGGGAGAGAGGCGAGAGGGGGCTCCCCCATGCTTCTGAACTCCTTCTTGTCCACCGACCTTGGCAGCTGCATTGTTATCTCTTGCTTTCTGCTGCTCCTCTCAGAGCTGGAACTCCTTCTGTCTCAGCCGAGCAGTTTTTCTCTGGAGTTTCTTCTCCACTCTGCTACATACTTCGGCCAGAAGTTTCAGTGCCATGCCTGCCCCTGGCCCAAGGCCAGGGGCGGAGGGCTCTGGCCCCCCACTCGGGGAGGCCTCGCCGCCTCACTTACATCATGGCTCCGAGTTCCTTCTCTGCGCCACACACAACTACAACAACGACAACAACCCTTCTTTTCCGGTTTGTGTTAAATATGGAATTCGTGGAGACGTCAAAGAAGTTTCTAATTGGCTACCTAGCCGGAATTTCACCTGGAACTAACCATCTTCTACCCTAAAACTGACGGGGATGGGCTAAACCATGACAACAGTGAACATCACTTTCCCAGAAACCCATTTTCTTACTTCTCATTTTCAATTACATGCAAATAAAACAGAAGAGCACAGATGATAGAGAATGACTTAGGTGGACATTCCTAGAATGGTGTAACCTCACACAAGTACATTCATTGATTAGTTCAGAGGATCTTACCTCTGTGTTCTTCAAACAACCAAAAATGCCTTTAATTTCTTTTTCTCAATGTAGACATGTATACACACACACATATCTTTAAAGAATGAGTATGCCCATGCTTCCCTGATATTACTCTCAATCATGTATGAAAATTCAATAGTTTTTCCTGAATTTGCAGGACCTCATATTTTCTCACATAGGAAAGAGCCTCGAAAGATGATTCTAAATTACTTTACCTGGCAAAGAACATTTGCTAACAAGTAATGCAGTGTTTCTCTGCATAGGCATTTGAACCTAAGAAAAACAAAACCCCACATCTCATCAGTCAGCTCCCAGACAACTCTGTCTTGGGAAAAGTGTCCATCCCTGTTGAAAACCTGCAGTTTCTGCCAGGACTTGAATTGACATCAGTTGATGACAGGTTCTTTTACAGATAATTACTGCCTGCAGTTTACATGGTAAAAAACTTTCAGGTAAAAGGTCTCACTGTTGAAGGAAGGTTGCTGTAAATAAGAACTAACTTGCTACTAAATGAGAAGTAGCTTCTGTTTAAGTTTGGCTATCACACTAGGAGGTCTTTCACAAATGGAACAGAAACTCGCTGTCTACCTGACACACAAAGTTCTTGGAATTCAAAAATAACTTGTTACAATAACAAGGTAGCTTTCTCTGCATTATTAACACATTCTAATACTGAATTTTTCTTCCAAAGTTCAAAAAGTTTCAGAATATCAAACACTTCAGTTTCATCTCATAATTCTGCTGAAGACACACAGCATTAAATGTTGACTTTTCTGTTTCAGCCCAAATAGTTCTAAGACATCAAACATGGACAAAGTCTTCCTTAGTTCTACAGCTACTCTGAAAGATTAAAGACTGCATTCCAATCTTTTCAAAGTGGCTCTAATACATCAAGGGCAAATTTTCAAAAGAAGTTGGAAAACAAACATTATTGATGCATTTATTGAGTTGCCTATATAATCCATGACTTTAAAATATTTAGTGTTGAAAAACTGTTTGCTTCTGTCTCCAGAGTATATCTGAAATCACCAGACTAAAACATTTTAGATAGTGCAGAAACATTTCTAAGATATGTCCACTTTAAATACTGTTTTGTAATGCAAATGTCACATAGCAGATATCAGTTATCCACTTGTAATATCCTAAATTCCATCTATACTTGTTAATATAAAATATTATAATAGTCAATATTTAAATCACAAGGTTGAAAAGGGATAAAAACAAGAAATGGTAAAAGAGACATAACACATGCTAACTTTTAAGGTTCAAAAATATTTAGCAGCTTAGCAAAATAATTATTAGCTGGACAACAGAAGCTCTCAGACTGCTTATCTGTCCCCATATTCCTTCTTCAGACAACTAGCTCTTTAAATATATAAAATAAGAAGCATTCTGGATGGTCCACTGAGTACATTTCAGTATATTTGCACAAACAGTATGTAACTTCAAAACACAGACTAAATGTTAAGATCTCTCTAATGATAACCATAAAAATAGCAAGAAATGGCACAAACAATATTAATAGATGAGAAAAGCTGTCACAGAAGGTCCCCCATTAGTAGCAGAGAGCAGATCAGACATCCTATTCAACATGAACTGAATTCCAATAATTCTGCCTAGTAAGGCATCTTTACAGACTTGGGTTTACGGTTTTTTTATAAGGTTAATTAACTTAACACTATAATTTTCTGTTTTGGACAGCAGGATCCTTGCAACATGATTGCTCCTGACATAGCACACATTAATTCAATCAGCGTAAATCAGAAGAATTAACTTTCTATTCTCAAACATGGAGTGCATTTCTGGAGTATTTCTTTCTACAAGGCCTTTTTTGAAGCCACCAATGTTTCTCACTATAAGTAATAAAAATAAAGTGAACTTTCTACAGAGTTAATGATTTGTAGCTTTTAAGAAGACTTGTGAAAATTCACTTTTTATATTGCATTTTAAATGCATGTCACTTACATTTACTGTGAAACATGTGAGATTAGAAAGCGAGAGTTCCTTGCTGGAAGAAAGCAGTAACTTGAAGCAGCACACTGGAATGAGGTTTTAATTTATATTTATTATACGTAGATGTGTGTGTATGTATGTATATATATATATATCACACACACACACACAGAGTGTAAGTTTTCCTCTGTATTATCTTCATTTTCTGAGGCTGAGGGAGAGCATGGTGAGGAAGCAGCCACCTCTCACAGCAGAGAGCACACTCTGCGTAAAAAGGTAGAAATTCCATCTTAACAAAGGTGAAAGCTAGCTGAGATGAGTTGCTGAGGTTAATCAAGCCTGTTGTTATGGTGTAATAACAGTGCAAAAAAAAAATCCACTTTTAATTGAACACTCTCTTTGTAGCGATTTCGGATGATCTATTCAGATGACTCTGAATGTTGTAACACAGGCTAATGTGATAATATAACTCAGCTTCCCTTTTTTTTTTTAACAAAACTCAAAACCATCTGTCTAAAGCACTCAAAGGTTAACCATGCAAAGATAACCTGCCATGAACTGCTCAGAGCCTTGATAACACAAGCACCCGTAAAGAAAATCTGTCACTAAACAGAATAACGACGCCCATAGTCAGGCTTGAACTTCAGATGAACCCAAAGGAATACGAAAAACAACAACAACATCAAAATAAAATTAAAAAAATTAAAAAAGGCAAGGAAAAGGAAAGCAAGGACTTTCAGTTTTAACATCAGATTTGCTCGATTCTGACTTAATTTTTCTGCCATTTCGGGCAGTCTCTTTGGCAGCAGAACACAGCTGGCTTCATGCTTCTCATTTAAAGGCTGCACAAATATTTACCACAATGGGAAAGTCAATTAGGGGAATTAATTGTAGAAATTATACTCATGATAGATTATAAAGTAAAACACAAATTAAGTAAAGCCCAAACCTTATGTTAAATTGTTAAAATACCCAATTTCATTATTGAGGGACTAGACATGTTCAGAATCAAGAATATGCAAACATCTGCATATGTTAATAGTCCTTTAGAAAAACATACAGGAAATTCACAAAGCAAAATACGGCTACACAAAAAACACCAAGCACTGCTTACAACTGCATTTGATACTACCAGTGGTCTGAAACAGTGCAAATCCCTCTTAATACTATGTTCCCCTGAGAACTTTACTTTTACATCTTGTTCCAGTTTCTCTTGTAACTAGGTAGCAGCTGTTAGGATGGCCCAGAAAGGAGTTCTGACTCCTCCCCTATTACCTCTGCTTAATAAAACCAAAAATCAGGCCACCATTCCTAAATATTGACCAAGACAGAAAACAAAGAACATTTCCAAATGGGAATGCAGATTGCAGCTATGGCCTGTAACAGCTGCAGCATGCCTGAAAGAAAGTCGGATTTTTTTTGTTATCTGAAACAATGTACTTCGTGTGTCTTTGAGCACAACCACATGAAACACTTCATTGAATTACATGATTTACCCATCAAAACAGCTACTTTCTCTCAAGCAGTTATGGTCTGCTTACCAGTAGCAGAGCCTTGCCATAGCACGTGTTCAGTCACCTGCCACTGTCTTACTGGGACAGTCTTGAAACTGCTCTAACTCACCAGTCTGTGGAAAACTAGCACTCCTGAAGAAAAAATTACTACTGAAGTCCAGTTATTTACCAAACAATTGGCAAAAATATCTCAGTTCTGATATAATTTTGTTAGTAGGAAGTTACCTCAGATAAGAGACCCAGAAGCTTTTTAAAACATTTGGGTTTATACAAAAAATATGTGATACATACAGAATGGGTGCTTTTACTGCTGCAGTATAAATAAAAGAATCTGGCAGTTGCTTGAGATGCCTGTAATGTCTGCAACAGTACATTATCTGAGCACAAATATACCCTTTATCATCTGACTTCAGCCATCCTAAGCAAACTTGGAATGCATGCTCTCTAAATCCAGTGTTGAAATAAAGACTTAGCGCACTTACAATCCCTGGTCAAATAAAAGCAACTGTTCTGGTTTATGATCAAATCTTTCAAAGACTTAATATGTCTTATTATTATAAGGTTCTTTCATTACATCAACACATCCTATCAGATGCCAAAAATGTTGAAACCACTCAACACACTTTATCGAGTTTCAAAGCACGGAGGTTTGACTCATCATCTTGCTCCACAGATTTGTTATTGCTTTATACTCATCATATATGGTGTGCATAAAGGAGTCCAAATATGAAAAGCTGCCTCCCAAGTTTGTTCCATAGCTTCTAGAAAGCTATTGTTTCCTAAAACTTAAGAAGATACACTTGAAGAATGAAAAGGTTAAAACTGTGGACATCACACGACTGATAAAGACAAAGTTCAGCACAGCAGTCCACAGGAACAGTACTTTAGTTTGGTACATTATCTCACTGCTGAGATTGAAGTTACTTTAAAATCAGAATTTACAACAACAGTAGAATGTTGCTGTATCTAAATTCTGTCATTTAGATATCCACTAACAATTGTTCTCCTGATCCTAAAGGGCAGATACATCTGATAGAGTTATAAATGCCTTACTGCTAAAGCTATGTAACCTGAGAGTCTCACGCTGACCAACTTGGCTGATGACAGTGATTTTTGAAAAATGTCTGAACAATGGAAATGCCAGTAAAAAGATCCAGCCAATCCAATCCTCTCCATCAAAATACAAAATGATGCCTATTTACATACGAGAATAAGCAGGAAAACTAATGCAGGCAGACCTCCACCCCACTCTGCAAAATGATATCTATTTTGCAAATTTCATTTTTACTTTCTGGTAGCATGACAGAGTCACAGTTTTCATCCACAGATTTTTGCTCCTACAAGGGAAATAAATTATAAGGATGTTTATAAATTAAGAATCAATCCGCAGAAATCAGAAAAATATCTTCCTTCATCATAATTGCTTGTTTATCCAGAGAAGTTACATCCATGCTTAAACCCCAACTCCCCGTACTAAAGGCAGAGAAATTTGCGGTTTCAAAGAAAAGCAACTAAAAACTTACTGATTTACATGATTATAAAATTCATTTTATTACCATCCACCAGATGGTAAACGTAAATATTTCAAAATGTGCTCCTGCTCGTCACTGCAGCATAAATTTAAATTAATATGGCACTGACAATAGAAACACTAAGCAGGCATTTGAGTAGTCCCTTATTGCTACAATACACTTTCAATTTGTCAGAACTCCCTTGTAAAATGCACTGGTTCTCCCCTGATGCCACCCCCCCCCAAGCTGTAGTGCAAGAAAATTCATCTATGCTGCATTTCAAAATAATAGGCAGATGTGACATGAAAGATTTTATTCAGATTCAAGATAGGGAACACTGATGCTAAAACTTGCTTCCACTCATTAGACAGGGCTTAACATGGTTTATAAACGATGACTGAAAGGATTGGTAGCAATATGATAGAATTTTTGTAATTGCCATCTTGGTGTGCTGTTCATGGCACCAAAACACAGCAGTCTTGCCTGAAGGAGTTTACAATCTAATTAGGTAAAACAGCAAAGAAAATACTACATTTTCTACACAACAGGCCAGTCAGGGCTGGTCACTGAAGAAAGTCATCTTCCCACTCTGCAGGTCATCCAGGACTCTGTCATTCCCTGTTCTGCCGGTATCTGTGTGGCTACTGGAATTCTACACAAACATAAGTTACTGAAACCTACCTCTCTTAAAAGGCTGCAAAGTTAAAAGTTTGTTACAAAGGATAAAAAAAATCACAAATTAAGTTAAATAGATATTTTAAAGTTAATAATTCACAGTACGAATACAAATGTAGAAAATCACCCCTAAAAAAATCCAAACCTGTAACGCTGTACAACTGTTACTGAAATTGCATAGCTAATGACTCTACAAATAAAAGACTAGGAGCTTTTAGAGGCTATTATTTATTTCACTTTCTTCAACTGTTTCAAAATACTAGACATCCTATTAGCCTTGATGTAAGACACATCATATACTTGTGAAACAAAGCAAAACCACAGGCACATATTAAAAAAATCTTATTCAAAATCTTCATATGCCAGAGCAACAGTAAACCTTTTTTAAAGGCAAACCCACAACTACTGTACTCCCCAACACACTACCAGTTTCCCATTATTTCTAAACCAGGGCTTCTTTTAAAAGAAAACCTGTAAATTGTGATTGAGGGGAAAATCCTCAAAGACACAACCAGATCAGGCCGGGGAGAGTAGTAACAAGCTTGGAAGAACAAAGCACCGTGTAATTCAGGCATCCATCTGCCAGTGCGTGCACACACGGGAAGGCAGGACGTCAAGAGCAACCATGAGAGCAGAGCTGCAAGCCTGGGCACAGTTTGAGATATCTGGTCAAAGGCAGGTTAGTAAGAGACCTCACATATAGTCAGAAAGATGAAGTTAAAAATCAATGAACAAATCTGTTTTGTGAGACTGGAACTCAGAGAGCCAGAGACAGAAGTGGGGAACTACTACCCTTTATCCTTCCTGCTTTTTACCTCGCTATATTTATAAGCTCATTCTTCAAAATTCAAGAGTTTTAGTGCTGGAGGAAGCCATTATTGCAATCTATTCTGATCATCTACATAACTCTGAGCACAGTTTTATCCAAGAATTTTGCACTAAAATCGTAACTTTGGTTTAAGCTACAATACTTCCTAACAGACTTAGGCATTTGATTTAAGAAAACAAGTTTAAGGTGTAAACAAGTTCAGTGTCTTTCTGGTAAATTATTCCCACCTGCCAACCAAATGGTAAGTCTTCCGTATTTGATTTTATCTAGATTGCACTTATTTAATCTTGCCACAATAACATCTGAATTTACAGCTTGTCTACACAGTTATTCCAGTTCTTATTCCTAATTAATCCACTCTGACTATCCACAGAAAAGGGTAATATTGGAGTAAGTTTCATTTATATTTTTCCTTTTCCTACTCTTCCTTCTATGTCTCTTTTTTTTGGTCACTGTTGGACACAGAATACTGTGCTGAACTGGACCTTGATCTCAACCAGGACTCACACTTTTATATACTCAAATACATATTAAAATTTACATTATGAAAAGACACTGGACACGGAATATTTTGTCATATGCAGCTTTTGTGTGAGAACACAGGGACACAAGTAAGCTTATAATTTTCTGTACATGAAATGTGTACTCTCACAAGGCAGCTGAATAGGAGTCAATGAGGTCAAGCGAAAGTTGGTTCTCAAACATATATTTTACAGACTTCCCTCAAATTTAGTATCACCTTAACACACTCACCATGGTATTTATAAAAATTTTGAAGTTTAAATAATAATGTGGTATTATACCTTTCACTCTATGTCATAGCACTGTATTGCCATGTACAGAGTTAAAGGCAATTAAGAAATATAGTTCAAAGAACACATTTATACAGCATTATGTTTTACTTTAAGTATTCCCTTTGTTTTAGAATTAAATTCAAAATATTTCCTATTAAAATGAACACTGCCCAATGACTATGATGAGGCACAGACATAATCTCCTTCTTTACCGAGCATTCAATCTCACTACTGCACTTCCTATTTTCAGAAAGCCATTTTTGAAAAGCTGATAAGAACTTTTGACAAAACCCACAGAAACCTGTGGCTTAGATTATAAAAGTGTTAGTTTATTTACTGTTGGATAAGAAAAGCACATTTTGAAGAGCACATATGTACAACTGAATTGTAAACGTGGCAAATGCAAAGATTTCCTGTGCAAAAAGTTCCATAGGAAAATAGTTGCCAGTGTGTCATTTGTGAAGTCCATCTTTCCTTAAGCAAACATGAGTTTTACTTTCTCAAAAATGTGTTCCAAATATACTCCCCTCATGGCAGAGGAACCTGTCAGCTTTAAATAAGATGTTCCTATCTTACTTTCTCCATCTGCCCAAGTGCACATGTGGATAATCCTACTTTTAATCCATTCTGGATTTTGGTAAACGGAAACATATGTGGTAGTAAGTCACAGCTGAGAGATGGCAACTTTTAAAAAACCGTTCTACTGGCCTCACAAATGCTCCCGTATAATAACAGGATTTAGTTCTTGTTTAATGAAAAAACTACTGTAGTTCATAGCCTGGACCAGTGCTGCAGATTAAATTCCCTTGCTTGAAATAAGTACTTTTGAAGGTATGCTTATGGATTTCTCCCAGTTAATGAAAAGCTAACACCTTTATTAAGGAATGTCCCCTGAAAAAAAAAAAATACACCAAAACCAACAAAAACTAAAAAAACCCCAGTACATTCAAAGTACTGTGTCAGGGGAGGTTCAGGTTGGATATCAGGAAAAGCTTTTTGATCCAGACGGTGGTTCAGCACCCCGGCTCCCCAGGGCAGTGGTCGTAACAACAAGACTGACAGAGCTCAAGAAGTGTTTGGACAATGCTCTCATGCACATGGTGTGACTCTTGGGGTGTTCTGTGTAGGGCCACAAGTTGTGGATCCCTCCCAGCTCAGGATAGGTTGTGACTCTTCTGTTGGTTTCCATTACTAGGGGGAATATAACCTGACACAAAGGCCTCACATCTTTCCTCTATTTGAGTTTAAGACCAACAAGGAGACTGAAATTCATGGTGGAGCACAGTTCAAGTTCCAAACTCAGAAAGAGAACATGGGCTGCTCTGTCCTATACTGGAAGAAACAACCTCTGTCTGACAGGCCAGAAGGAAGTGTCTGCTACCAAAACGACAAACTTAGAACAACCGATAAAAAATTAAAATTTGAGTCAAAGGTTTTGCATGAACAAGCTCAGCATTCACTAGCTGTGCCTTACAATGGAAAGGAGAGAGAACTCTGCGATCAGGCTTTCTTGCACTTTCCCCAAAGCCGGACCTCACATATTAGAAACTATTACGAATATGAGTGCTGACCACATATGCAAGCTTGCTGCATGCAGATAGTAAAGGGATGAACATAATCCCACAGGTTTTCAAACCCTGCTGAAACTAAAGCCAGTGAACATGATAAACAAATTATGGGATTCAAGTTTAAAAAAAAAATCAACCAGAAGCCTCTTAGTGATGAATTAAACTAAGGCTCAGCCACATATTGAGTTCTTGCAGAAATACCAATAATTTTTTTTCTGAATTGATTTATATATTGTTTAATTCCTTATCTGCTTCATATGCAGCTCACTAAGAAATGCATATAGATTCAATAAACACAAATGCATTGCCTAATGCATAAAAATGAGTAACTCGTGTAGAAAATAAAATCCATTCATTTATATTCTGCGGAAGACTGTGTCCTAATCTGCAAATCCATTTCAGCCCAGAGAAAATGTCTGAGCACAGTACGTAGATATTGATAGAGAGATAAGAGCAAATAAAGAAAAAATTATGCATTTGAAACACTTATATATCTAGCTAGCTGGAACTGAAAGAGACAGGATGAACATATATGCTGTTTAACATGTACATTGCCTAGCTGTGAGTTAATAGGTAAAAATCTGGATCTATGTATGGCTTAAACTTAGGTCTGTGCAAAATGAGAGATTTAAAAACACGTAAGTAATTTTCCTTGTATGCACCAGCTACTAATCATCGTTTCATATTTCATAATTTAGGTATTGTATAGATACTCTTTAACATTTAGAACAGAAAAGAGCATTGGAAGATGCAGCCCAAAAATGAAAAGATTTTAATCCTTAAATATTACTTGTAACTTTCAGCTGTTAAATTAGCGTCAGGCATTTCCGTCCATACCATATACCAAGTGGTTCTTCAATTTACCCTTCTGATCATCGCTACCATGAAGCAGCAGCGCATCCACAAGTTCCCAGTATTCAGCTCTATGTGTAATTGTTATCTGGATAACAGAAGTCTGCAATTCTTGCTAATAGAGGCAAAATTATTTTAAAAGCTGTTTACAAGTACATGAAAAATTGTCAAAAGTAGTATTTCCAAAATACCTTCCTGCAGATACGCAAAACTAACACAGTCAAAATACATTTTTAAAAAGAAAAACTCACAATAAAGTAAGGTACTGTCTTACAGGAGCATGAGGTTGGTGATGTTGACTCTAATTTTAAATAATATTTCAGTACTGCTATTTTCAGTTAAAAAAAAAGAAAAAAAAAAGAAACTCTGATTTTTATGCAAAATTTCTGCACTGTTTATCCATATTTATGACCTACACCAGGAGCACTTGAAGTACCAGGTGGATGGTTATCACAAAATTATTTACGCTGTAAAATAAAGGAGTAGCTCTGTTGCAGCCATAAAAATAATCAGAATAATGTAGGCAGCATCATGCTTCTGTCACACCAAATGGCTTTACATAAGCACTCCAACTGGTGGGTTTCTTTTTGATTTGATGTAGTGAATATCCTAGCAGTCACAGTCACTATAGCTGAGCCCCTGTGTAATAATAGCAACAATATGGAAAAAAACTCCTTCACTCTCTCAGTCAACACGAACTATCAGAAATTGCTATGAAGTAAGAACTATTTCAAGAATACCTGAGAGGGCTTCTTAGATGATACTGAGTTTATAGATCTCTGAATAAAAACTGTCTTCCACCATCATAACTGATGGAACAAGAAAACTGAAAAAATCAGCTGTTGCAGTTATTAATGCAAAACACTCATTTAAGGTATTAAAACAATAATGCCTAAAGAAAAACAGTTTTCAATTCACTTATATTTTCAAAGGACTTTGAACAGCATTCCTGACTAGAAACCAGTGAAGAACTTGATCTGCTAACAGGAACAAAACCAAAACCAAACCAGTTTACGATCAAATAGTAAATGTAAACAGTAGAATTTCTCATGGATTTGCGTCTGCTTCTTTGCTTATATAAATTATGCTTTGGGGATACTGCAAGAATTGAACAGATAAGATGCTGACAAATGATTGTCAAAGCTAGCTTATAGACAAAGAAAATGTCAGTTGACTTAAAAAAATAGTCTAGGTTAAGTAAATGACCATAGGATGGCAAAAAAAATGTAACAGTGGTAAAGCTAGATAAAGCTATTATTAAAATAAACTATTTTATAATATGCTGCATTAGCCTAATCAAGTCAAAACAGTAACCTGAGCCTCACTGAATGAAATTCAGAGACCTCTGGTTCACGTATAGATGAAGTCAAGAGACCAATCAAGGTGTTGAGATGCATAAGCATGGACTGAATTTCCACAAGGACAGCACATTCAGTTCTCCCATAATGTTTCTCAGAGGGCATAACACATATCACAGGAGGCTCTGAGATAGAGGGGAGGATAGTTATAGAGAGAATACACTGTGGATGAGGTAACACGACTGGAACTGGTTACTTAGACTGAGTAAACAACAGAATGAGTGAAAAAACGTAGTATATAGAGACTTTGATTTCCTGGATTTTAACATTCTATAAAACATAGAACAACATAACATAGCAAATCACACTGAGAGCTTAAAAATCCCCAACTCAATCACTGAATGGTTTGGTTTGGAAGGGACCTTCAAGACCATTTAGTTACAACACTCCTGCCGTGGGCAGGGACTCCTTCCACTAGACCAGGCTGCTCAGAGCTTCATCCAATCTGACTTTGAACACTTCCGGGGGTGGGGCAGCCACAACTTCTCTGGGCAACCTGTTCTGCTGCCTGACCACCCTCACAGTAAAGAATTTTTTATTAATATCTAATCTAAACCTACTCTTAGTTTGAAGCCATTCCCCTTTGTCCTGTCATTACATGCTCTTGTAAACAGACTCTCTCCATCCTCCTCGTAGGCTCCCTTCAGCCTTCCTTGTGGAAGACCACAATTAGGTTAGTCCACAGCCTTCTCTTCTCCAGGATGAACAATCTCAGTTCTCTCAGCCTTTTCTCATCTCTCTAATCATCTTGGTGGCCTCCTCTGGACTCGCTCCAACAGGCCCATGTCCTTCCCGTGCTGGGCACCCCAGAGCTGGATGCAGCACTGCAGGTGGGTCACATCAGAGTGGAGCAGAGGGGCAGAATCCCCTCCCTTGACCTGCTGCCCACTCTGCTTTGGATGCAGCCCAGGACATACTTGGCTTCGTGGGCTGCAAGTTCACATTGCCCAGCCTTTCATCCCACAGCACCTCCAAGTCCTTCTCAGCCGGGCTGCTCTCCATCTGTTCAACCCCCAGCCTTTATTGATACCAGGGGCTGCCCTGATCACAGGCCCACTTCTTGAGCTTGTCCAGGTCCCTCTGGATGGCATGCCTCCTTCACAGAGTTTCAGCATGTTTTGCACTCAATGATGTATGATATGAACCAATGCCAAAAATTTAGCAAGAGGCACCCAAGGCTGATTTACAGCTTATCCACCCACTTCTTTGAAACGTAAGAAGTCTGAATACATCACTAATGAGCTCTTAATTTTCCTGAAACTGGGATCAAAGCCGAGTATGAACTGTTTCAACAATTTTGCACTTATACCTTCATGACAAAAGACTTATTAGAGAAAATGAATTATGCCCCATGAATCCACTCCAGAGCATTCTTATCATCCTCTGAAGCAACTGCTACCAGTCACAGAACACTGCAGTATCCAGGGCTCATGCTCAAAACTGTCATGTGCACTCAAGCTATTCTGCTTTTCTCTACACTTTGTCTTATCCGCTATAGTCACATAGTTAATGGAAAATATTTCATCTGCATCTTAAAGTATTTAATTAATCATACATGCTACAATTTATGTTCCCAGAAAAAATACATTTCACACATTTTCATACGGATAAACTGCATCTTCAAGGAATGGAAACTAGTGTTTTAAAATATTAATTAAAACTTAAATTACATTTCTTAAGCTTCATTTTTATGCATTACCAGTAGAGAAACAATGTCTCTAGAATTATAAACAACATCATAACAAATTTACTCTCAGTTGATAGGAACATAAATCTTTCTTCTAATTAAGCATTTTTCACAAATAAAAGATATCTGAGGATCAAACAGATACAGCTTCTTCCCTTGTATTTTGCCAGATCAATTGTTTATTTACCCAATAAATGGCTTCAGCACGAATTAAGGATTTGGAAAGCGCAGTGAGATCTAAGAATTCACATGTTTAAATCTCTGATCTGAGTAGAGGTAACAGAGAAAAGCTGGAAAATTACTGGACATCGACATTCCCATCGAGACTGTTCTATACTAAGTCACATGAAGAAACATCACGTAAACAGATACACATTTTTCATGGACTGTGGGAAGAGGAACAAAACAGCAACCAAGTCTTGATGGTTAGATCCAAGTTTTCAGAAAGTCATCATATATATTGTAGTCATTACTAAGTTGCTGAGACACAAACTTTCACATGGCACACATGAATCGCCAATATGAAGGAAGGAAAATGTGTTGTGCACATCCCACACACACATAATACAAATTAATCTGACAGTTTTTCAAAGCTAAAATTTAGGAAAAAAATAAATAAGAAAAGTGCCCGAAGTTAAAATTTTAAATCCCTATTAGATAACCCCTCCAATTTTCAAAAACATTTAGCCCTCAGCAGCTCTGTATACTCCAAGATCATGAAAAACACGTAATATAACAATATGAGGGGAAAGGCTAAATGAGATTACCTTCTCTAAATGACAAAGCTATTTGCATTTAAGCGGCATGCAAGTAGTAATTACATTTTGCATTTGCGTAATAATGAAACAATCCTTTTAAGACAAGGTGTGCCTTATAGAAGCTTCACAACTAATAACTTCTTATCTTAAACTAACCCCCTTGGTTTGCTTGCAGAAGCTTTGCTAGAGCCACTGTAACTTCCTGGGGGCAAACTCCTAATTCATGTATCTTATGCCTTGTAACTGGTCACTGAACTGAACAACTACATAGACATGCACATAACCCACTACCCAGCACCCTGCAGATGGTTACACACTGCTCAGAGGCATTACAGACTATTTATTTAGATACTATATGAAAAGAAATGGATTTCCCATCTTAGATGAATAAAGATAAATTTTGATATGAACATTCTAAACCATGTCTTTCTCCCTCCCCCTCAACATTTTTTAATATATAAAAAGTCAGTATTTTGACCCATATTTTTCATGCACCAGTTAACTAGAAAATTACAGAACCTGAAGAGCTCAGATAAAATTCATCAAGGGGATTAAAACAACGCATGCCTCCTCCTCCTCCATAGCGTGGGATGCTACTGGAATGTGAATTAAAGACTCTCGAGCCTTTGAAAAATGAGGACCCCTGAATTTTTAATTTTGTTAACTAATCATTAGAGAACTGGAAATTGCTGTGTTTCTGAGTGTTTGATAGGTAGCTACTTCCATAAAGTACATTTTTAATTTTGCAAGAGCTGGCCTCTTTCCCAGCACATTGATTTGTGGGACCACTACTTACAGCACCTAGAGCATAATTAAATATTAAGTCCTTCCTTGATGTATGCAAAGTCTGACTAAGAGGATTAGTAGACACACTGAGGGTGGCTTTCACATATTTTCTGGTAATTGAACACTGCAATATCATTAAAATTATCTTTATTCAATAGATACCCACATTCGTACTTCACAATATCTGATATCCCTTTTTGTGACAAGGAATGGTAAAGGAAAAGAGGGATCCCCTAAAAGTATGTAGGAAACACCAACTAAGTAACAATAAAATAATATGGAAGAAAATGAATAAATTTTTGACGTATTTGCAATATAAAGGTAATTTAAAAAAAAACCAAAAACTAACAACCGTTAAACACATTCCTCTAAAATCTAAAAATAGCATTCAATCCACACCACCTCCCCATGCCATTTATTTTAATGCTATTCTTTTTTTCAAACTACTCGGGTGGATGAGAAAGGATGACCAAGTTAATAAAGGTGTAGTGATGTTAGAGAAATTGATGCTTACAGACAAAGCAGACAGACTGACATAGCAGTCTGTGCAGGTTTGAGAGACATAATTCCTCCTGTCTATTTCTTCACCCTGCTTCACAGCCAGGAATACACAACAACCTGATCAAACTATTAAATTGCACTTCAACACCCCCTTCTGTAGAATGGGGTTGCTTTTAAAGGTCTTTGCACCTGAAACATTAACTTGCACGAGAAAATTGCACAATTAGTGTTTTGCCAAAGCTCATATACAAATATCTCTCTCTGGTTTTCAGCAGCCATGTAAGTGCTGACTTCTGCAATGCTCTTGTTCCACTAACAAAGTACAAAGGATGGGAATATACCACTTTCAATCCGGGTATTTTATTCTGCTATTCTCCCTGTTTATTATTTCACAAAATATGCAAACTTCATCATCAAACAAGGTCATCACTTGTTTTTTCTAGTATCAGCTCGTAGACTAGAATTTGATATCTGCTGACTAAAAGAGAAAAAAAAAAAGATAAAATAAACAGGCTACATCTAAGACCACTCATTTGTTTTCCTGGACATTTGTGAAGAACTCTGAATTTCAGTGACGGGTACCTAATGGACAAACTAACATGACTCTCCTGTCTAAATAACACATTAGTTACCTAGCATGAAATATTCAAAGAAAACAAAAGGTTCTCATCTATCACATTTAGCTTTAACTGACATGAAAATAAGAATAATTTTTAAATATGTTCCAATAGGACTCTTATAATCGCACTCTGTAGCAGAAATTGGGGTCCTTAAACCATGATTTTTATATATGTACATATAAGCACAGCTTTCGCTATTGCTAAGCATGAAAACTATTTTTACACTTAGCTAAATAATAAATAGCATATACAGAGAACTTTATATTACGATATCGTATACATATTTTTATACAATTATCTTTGAAGGGTTTGAGCTTATCCAGTGCAGTAGCAAAACTTTTTATTTATTTTCATTATCTACCTGTAACTTTTTTCATAAGACATACTCCAGTTGAATGTTTTAAAATTGGAAATGCTTTTGAATTGGAAAGCAGGTCACAGGCAATACAAATACTGACAAAGGACTGAATGAAGATGAAGAATCCAATCCCAGACAGATACCTGAACAGTAGTTGAGGAGTTAAATGCTGGTATTACTGTGAATGCAAGAGAAAAAGCAATTTCTAAAGAAAGCAAGAGATAAGTATTTTCTTTTCCTTTTAAGATTTTTATTGGGATTATTCCCTTGGATGAATTTAGCACAATGAGTCAAAACTGAGATATTGCTTTTGTTTTATATGAATATAAAGTGGTTTTGTGCATAGATCTTCTCGAGGAACTATTATAAATATTCTATTTTAGTCCCACAAGGTTTTGGCATGGGGGAGGCACTTAGAAAATGAACAGAAAGTAATTCTGCTTCTGAACAATTCTATATGCAGCAAGTGCTACTCATATGATTTCAAAACAGCACAAGCTTCAAAGACAAGACTAATTCATCCTGTTAAGACTGTATTATATTTTCATTGCACTTAGAAATGCAGAACCTCTAAAAATACATATGTTGATATTAAGCACTTCAGCAAAATGAGTCATGAAATGAAGCAGTTAAAATATTAATAATGAATAACCAACAAGAGCCTTTTTGTATATATATAATTTTTAATATTCTACTTGACAAACTCAAGTGTTTCCATTCCTGAGAATATTCATTAGATGATCCTTAATAGTCTTAGGTTAACTTCTACATATACTTAAAAAATGGAAGTATTTTGCCACCTTTTAATTCAAAAGGAAAGTTAATCTGGTTTAAACTTGAAAACTTGAGCTGAGAAGCACTTTGTCTCTCTTAGCTGGAAACAAATAAAGAGCTAAGAGTAACTTCTTTCAATAACGAGTTTACCTTATTTTTTTCCCAACTTTAGCCAGTGGCCAATAATTGCCATTCTAAATCTGTCTATAATGACAAACCAAGTAGGTGACAAAGAAGGAAGGTAAAACTGACAGAAAAAAATGGTCAGAAAAGAACGAATATACAAAAACTTCTAAGTCAATGCTTGACAGGGAGGAAAATCATTAGTATTTAATCAAGTTCAGTATTATGTACTCCTGATCCCAAACAAAAGCTGAGGAGTCCCTTAACTTTACACAACTTTGTTTTTCAAAGAATCAAAATATATCAAACACTTGATTCAAAAGGAAAGTAGGATTAGTTCCCATACCAAAAGAATCTATCACAACCACACACTGAAAAACAGTCTTATGCTATAATTTATAGCAATCAATACCTTTTTTTCAGGCCAGCAAGCTCTGAGAACAGCTTGGGTCCTGAAGTACACAAGTAGCTTGCTGTCCTCATCACTGAGATGGAAGGCTTGCTCCAGAATTTGCAATACCCTGATGCGAGGTTTCACTGCTAAAGAGTCGTCACCACAGAAAGGTCTCAACCACTCCAAAAGGTCATCTGAAGAAACTACTTTCTCCCTGTAATTAAACAATACTGTGTTAAACAGTCTCCAGCAACAATCCTAGTGAAAGTACAACAGGTATTTTTAAAACTTAACAGGTATATTCAATATATAATAAATACATAACAGTAGAAATGGAAGAGCTGACCTCAGTGAAGTTGCAGAGAAACCAGCCCTTGTTAAACAGCTGCCAAAAGCTGTGTAGTTTAGGAATTTTTTGAGAACTTAAATAACTATGTAAATCCATCTGTACAGTTATATATTCTCCCACATACTACTTTGGTACAATACAATGGTGCTGGATTTCAGCACATGAAAATCCAAGTCTTTTCATGGTGTCTGGGACTGACTCATGCCTGTACTTCCACACCATCTGACTTTATGGAAAACAAGTTGAAATGCTTCCATTTTAACTATGACATTTTTATATCTGAATGCTTGTTCATACTGCCACCCTATATTCTTTTTCTTTCCTTACAAGTCCCTTTTTTACACTCCACATACACAAATTAATTTCTCCCAGTTTTAGCACTAGGCATTTCTTTTGTTTTTTCTGTACCATCTGTAGCCAGTTTGATGATTATAAATTCTTAGGATGATAATGATTGCAGAATGCTATAAACATTAGAAAGAAAGAAATTAAAAAAGAGAGACATTGAAAACTCTAAGTTTTGGGGTCTTTTTGACTTTGTTCGTCATAAAAACTCTTCATCAAATAATTTGATTCAAAAAGTGTATTATATTGAATACATTCTAACTGTATGAAAGCATTTACAGTACACTGTGAGCTAACCAACTAACACTTGCAGACAGAATAATCTCTTACATCCCTCAGAGGCTATAAACTATCAGGCAGCAAATGAGTAAATGCTGTTCTACCTTTTAGTATTATTTCCAATTCGAGCTAATTTTTTTCTTACAGGAAAAAAAAAAAAAAAACAAGAAAGTGGTTCCAGGTGGAGTGAGATTTATAACTAATGCCCTAATGTTCCCTTATTTGTCTTAACAAGACAGACGGGAAAGTAATATCAGACAAAACCCCACCAATTTAACTTTTCTTGCAGGTCTGAAATAATAAACATTGACATCTTAGGTTTCCATATTACAAGGACTTCAATTTTACTTAGGCTTTTTACTGTCTGAATTATGCTGTTAGCTCAGAACTTCAGCTAAAATTAGATATGCCTCTGCTGAACAGGTGGCATTCAAACTGTAAATTATAAGTTTTGGAATTAAAGGACCTGTTGGAATATTTCAAGAGTTTTGTAGAGCTTGCACTTGATGCTTGCATATGTTTTCCTGAGGGAAAGAATTCTGTTTTGTCAACTGAGTAGGTGAGGTTTAAGGTAATACATAAGTATTTAAATGAATGTAAACAACCTCTTGTAATCATAGTGATTTTCACTCCATCTTATTGTTTCACCAGTTAAATGTTGATGAAGTATACAAAGACTACAGAAGTGCATCTCAGATTAAAACAGTACTGACTCTTTCACAGATCATTGCAAATTACATTTGCTGTAAATTTCTATATCAATTCAGCCTACTTCTTTATCCAATATTTAGTTACTTAAATGTCAGTGGAGAAGCCTCCATAAAGTAGTTTATCTGTTTTTGTGTGGCTACCAGAGAGTATGGCGTTTTATTATTACTATCATACATGAGTTCTTAGCTTTTTTTTCCAGATGTACAAGCTAATTTTTTTTTCTTCCTTATCTTTACTAGGAATGCAATGGAAAATATCGGTGGGACATATGGACTATTATATACAGACATTCCCAAAAGAAGAGAAAAAAATATGGTGACCCATCTTATAGCATTTGTGAAATTCCTTCTGCACTATACCCTACAAATATCAACAAATTTAAATATCTAAATTCAGATATCTGAAAATGAATCATTATTAATTGCAATTTATCTACTAAACTGAAACGCAAGCAGCGCCATACTCCTGGCAGATGTACAATCTGCAGTAGTCACAGAGGAAAGAACATTTTTTCAATTCACCATAATACACAGTTATCTAAATTTCAGGTTTAGTACCCTACTTTCTTTCAAGTGATCGAGCAAAGACTTTTGTAAGGGCTCAGTTTTTTGAACCTGATAAATGATAGCCTATTCCAGAATAAAGTCTTAGGAAATTAAGTGCAAACCCATTACATATATCCACAAAGAAAAAATCATCCATATTCAAAGTCTTAACCACAGAATCCATACAGGAAGTTCTTACCCTTTCTCAACACTTGCATGCACTGCAGAAATTATGCCTTCCAGGATTCCAAGTGGATCTTTCAATGATGAATCGTCATTTCCACTGTAAAGGAAAGACAAAGTTACCATTAAAGTGGTCCTTCATATTGTATCTCATTTCATGCATCTGTAGGATTTATATGAATTGTTCAACAATTATAACAATTTTTCACTTTCACTGCTTAGCTAGTACCTTTATTTTTATGTCAAAAAAATGCAAAGAGCAACAAGGAAAGAGTGGGGGGAAAATACTAAAATATTTAAATGAAACTTGAACAGAAAAGAACAGTTAAAGTTTAATGCTTCTAACACAGATTACATGTGTATATTTTGCTGACCTAATCTCAATACCTTAAAGATCTCATCAATATCAACTAAAGAGACTCAAGGTTATACATAAGTGTCACCACTTTTTCCTTCCAAATCATCTTGCATTATCTCTCTTGGCTTAAATCAACTTGACTGTAACCTGATCAACAGTATCCTATCTGATGGTCCAGCAGATTTCTCTGGGGTCAAGCCACTCACAAAACAGCATCCACTATGCACATGCAGGAATACAAAAATGTCTATCACGCTCCCCATCATACATTCCAGTTACAAATACAGTTTTCCTCCAGGTGAAAAGGTTGTAAAAATTGGGGCGGGTGGGGGGATAACCAACAACAAACCAAACAAAAACCCCAAAACCACTCCAGTAGGAAAGCAAGCTTTGGTCATAATCCAATCAAAATGACATTTTCTGCTAAGATTTTTAATAAAACAAACAGATTTGGTGGTGAGAGAGGGAGAGATTTTGCACTGGTACTCCCAAACACAGGGTCTGTCCATGGAAACCACTGTAGTGGCAACAATGCCTGGATAAAACTAGAAAAACAACAGTTTTCCCTATCTTAGTTTGTCAATGCTGCACTAAAAGAGAGAGAAAGGCAGGCAAATAGTTCCCATGTTATTCCAGATGAGCTGTAGAGCACATACACTTTTTCTCTGGGTTTTTTTGAGTCATCTTCTGCCACTAAAAATGTCAGCCTCTTCTTATATGTGCTCTTACCAACAATGCATGCCCAGGCTACCTCGACCGTACTAATGCCAAAATACAGTATACAGCCGATAGTAATGTGTAAAAATAACTGCAATATTCCACAATCTTTCTGTCAGGAGTTACAGAATGTTTACAATTTTGTAATTTATTTCTTGAGTTAGATAAATATTTCCTAAAAATGATTATGCTATATGGCATAGAAACCTGAATTTTTATTACCTTCAATGTCTTCCTGCATTCAGAACTTTCATTTTTTCTATTTTTATCTTAATGGACTTCAGTGAACAACACTAAATTTAAAAGCAAGGTGTGACTCCATTCAGAATAAATTCAAGATGATTTGTTGCATGATGAAAATTTAGTATACTCATTTTATATTCTGTAGTGGGTTGACCCTGGCTGAATGCCAGGCACTCACCAAAGCTGCTCCATCACTCCCCTCCACAAGTGGAGAGAGAAAACATAATAGAAGTTTGATAAGCTAAAGACAGGGAAAGACCATTCACTGAATGCCATCACAGGCAAAACCAACACAACTTAGGGATATTAACTGAATTTACTACTAACTAAATCAGAGCCGAATAATCAGAAGTAAAAGATATCTTAAAAACACTGTGTCCCCATCCCTCCCTTCCTTTTGGACACTAACTCCTCCCTCATAGTGGAGGTAGGGATTGGGGGTTATGGTCAGTTCATCACAGGTTGTTCCTGCTGCTGCTCAGGGAAGATTCCTCCCCTACTCACCGTGGGGTCCCTCCCATGGAAGGACAGCCCTCAACAAACTTCTCCAACATGAGTCCATCCCACTGGCAACAGTTCTCCACAAACTGCTCCAACGTGGGTCCCTTTCTACAAGGTGCAGTCTTTCAGGCACAGTCTGCTCAGTCCCCCACAGGGCCACAAGTCCTACCAGGAAAACCCACTCCAGCGTGGACTCCTCTCTCCAGAGGTCAGCAGGTCCCTGCCAGGAACCTGCTCCAGCCTGGGTATCCCCCAAGGTCACAGCCTCCTTTGGGCATCTACCTGCTCCAGCATGGATTCCTCCCTGGGCTGCAGGTGGAATCTCTGCACCCCTGTGGTCCTCCATGGGCTGCAGGGGCACAGCTGCCTCACCGTGGTCTGCAGCATGGGCTGCAGGGGAACCTCAGCTCTGGTGCCCAGAGCACCTTCTCCCCTCCTTCAGCACTGACCTCGGTGTCTGCACAGTTGTTGCTCTCTCATTTTTTCCTTCTTAAATGTGTTATCACAGAAGTGTTACTACCAGCACTGATGGGCTTGGCCTTGACGAGTGGCAGGTCCATCCTGGAGCCAGTTGGCGTTGGCTCTGATGGACATGGAGGAAGCTTCTGGAACCTTCTCAGAGAAAGCCACCGCTGCAGCCCCCCTGCTACCAAAACCTGTCCACGCAAACCCAACACAACTCGTAAGTTCAAAATAGAAGTAGAAAGTTTGTACCACCAGCCTTTTTCTCAAAAAATGCTGTTACATATGTCTGATGGAAATGCTGTTCTTAGTGCCAATACAATCATGTGCCACCTAAATACATTTTTAAAGAGCCAAGTTAAGATCTAGATATTTTCCTAAACATCTTCAGAATACTTGGAAACAATCAAATTATATAGTACAGAACAGTACAGAAATATTCAGGATTTTACACTTCCAAAGAGACATGATTTGTGTCAAAAAGATAAAATCCATTTTCACCAAAACACACAAGAAAAAAATTCACTCTCAAATAAAAAAAAAAGTATTTTCACAGAAAAGGAGACTTAACAGAACTGAATGCTCTGTTAAGGAAAATAAAAAAAAATTACACCTTTAGGGCAGAAGTGTGGAAATGGTACAAAGCATAACAGTATTCAAATAATCATTTTATGCAACTAGCTACAGGCATTAGGAGATGGTTTCAAATTTCTTTAGAAATAAAAAAAGCTAAGAAAATTTAAGGTACATTCCCAGAGTGAAGACAGATATAAGACACTTCATTTCTGTTCTTTTATATGCCACTTTGTTAGTGTTTACAGGACAGATTTAAATGTTCTTGCATTGTTTTTTTGTGCTTTTTTTTCAATTAAGTTTGTCATAAAAATACACCAACAAAGGGCATTAACATGGCATATCCAAAGAAAACCAGAATACTTATAAAACTTGCACACTAAGAAGAGAATGACTACTGAAATAGAAACAAACAGGACATTTGCAGCCCTTCAGTACTTAAATGGAGCTTACAAGAAAGATGTTGACAGACTTTTTAACAGAACCTGTTGCTATAGGACAAGTTTAAACTAAGAGAGGGTCGACTAAGAGTACGTATAAGGAAGAAATTTTTTACAATGAGGGTGGTGAGACACTGGCACAGGTTGCCCAGAGAGGCGGTGGATACCCCATCCCTGGAAATATTCAAGGCCAGGTTGGAAAGAGCTCTGAGCAACATGATCTAGTTGAAGATGTCCCTGGTCATTGCAGGGGAGTTGGATTAGATGACCTTTAAAGGCCCAAACTATTTGGGGCTGTTCTATGCTTCTACAGTCTACAGAAATAGAAATCTTAGTGCCCTACTTACCCCAAATTATCTTTAGTGTACATAAATAATTGCCACATCAAAGGAGACTGATAAGCAAACCTTCTATTTTGATATGTCCTCAATTTTGGAGATAAGTTTTGGACAGTCCTAGTACTTGCTCTTCAAAAACCCTTCATCTCTCTAATCAGAAATGAAAGTTTTTAGCTCCTGTCACAACCAGGCTCTGAGCTCCTCAAAACAACTCGGGTCAAAAGACACCTCTCTGCAAAAGTTAACAGGCATTTCCAAAAACAGAAAATCACTGTTTCTGACAATACATCTGTGAAGTCAATTCTCAAGAACAACAGATTCATGAACATTTACAGAAAGCTTCAAGTTTGTCATACACAGACAGGTAATTTTCTACTAAGAAGGAAAGGAGAAGAAAGGTTAATCTAAGCAGTAAGCTACAGTTATCTACAATAAGAAAGTATTTTAAAACTAAAACTAGAAAGATTGAAAGCTAGCATTTTTTAAGCTCAATACTGCCTTTACTGTCTAATGGTTAGAGAAGCTAAAAAGAGATGACAGCTCATGAGACAAATAATCCTGTCAAGTTTCCACAGATTGTTTCCTTGTTCTTTTCTTAATAATTAATGATTAAAAATAAGCAGCTACTAACAGCAACAAATATAATTAATGAAGGATTAGTCTTCCACACAAATTATAAGCTATTTCATGCATGTTTTAAACAACAGAACAGGATTCAGTGTTCACCTCAACACTCCTAGGTATGAGCTTGATGTAATTACACTGATAAAGGCTTATTTTGATTTCAATTCAGCTTCAGAAAAAGTGATGCATATTTAATCACATTCCTCAAACAGAATAAAGTACAAAGAACACTTGAAAAGAGAATGGATTAATTTCATCCAAATTTTTTTAACCTAATTACTGTATTCATTGAAAATACTCCAGCTTTATTTTCCTTTTTCTGATTGTGTTTTCTCTTATTTAAATATGAGGAAAATAAGAAAATAACATACTGATGGTGTGATCATTCAAAACTGGGGGAAAAAACAGTCACAATGGTAAACCCTCATTTCCATCTAAAATACTATGAAAATATTAAACACAAGTTACAAAATTACTCTGTATGACCTCTGCTCACGTGAGATAAGACAGTAAAAAAATCTGATTTTTCTCTTTTAAGTTAGCTACTCTTTTTAACAAAGCTGGATTTACCTTCCTCACAAAACACTGGGCATTAAACAAGAACTAAAAATTTCACCAAACCTTTCCTGCTCACTGGTGAATACTTCCAAAATTTCATGAAAGACTATATCCACGTGGACACCTAAGAGAAGAACTTTAGGGAGAAGTAGATGAAGGGGACCAGAATGTTTTTGACAGACAACTGTCTTCCCTGACTGACCAGCCATGAATGTGCCTACAGTCATGGATCATGGAACGTCTCCTATACATCATGTGAGCAGTCTTAGGCAAGGAATTAAGTCTAATCAGACAGCCATAGTTGGCAAAATATTTTGCTGGGTTTGTTTTTTGAGAAGTTCATGATTTCTATTGAGGAAGCAACTGCTTTTTATTTATAGTTGCTGTATCCATAGGTAAACAAGTGTCCAATACATACATCATGTAAAGTATGCAGATATGCTCTGCTGGAGAGATTTTACACATACCAATGCAAGATTTTCTATGATAGATTTTCTGTGCCAGAACTAAAGAGGCAAGTATAATTAAAGTATTATTAACAGAACTGGAGGACAACACTGCTCTAAAAAATTACAATACAGGTTCCTGATATTGGGCAAATAACTATGTTAGAGTTAACAAGAAGTCCGTTTCCAAGAAAGTGTCAGAGTTTGTAAGCCTGTCATATTACACACTGTTGAAAAATTAAGCCAAAAAGTAACTTAAGCTTTCACAAAGACACTTTTTAGGAAGTTCTTCTGAAATAGTCACTAAATATACTAATAACAAAAGGGCAGGTAGTTATGCAATCGAAAGGATGCATATTTTCAAATCACAGAAGTAGTGGACTGATCCTTAACTTTCAGGCAAATCTCTGACACTACCATAATTTTTCACATTCATACAGGCCTGCTTCACTTATGTTTTTGATACCTTAATTACACTCGGTATCACCAGAGCTATAAAAAAATCCAAGTTCAGTGTTATAACCTTATAACTGCTACTCTGAAGGTTAATTGTCAAAGAAGGAATTTTCCAACACCCTCTCTCTCAAAACTATTGTATGAAATAACCAACTGTATGACATACCAAAGCTCCAGTAAATAAACCGGAGTTTTCCCTTGACGTGTTGCATTTATTGAGTAAGAGTTTACCATTCCAGGCACACAGGCAAGACTACTTCAACTGTAGAAATGCAGGTATTGAACAAAATGGGGTTGATATGCTTCTATTTTTGTTACAGTTTGAAAGGTAACATCTGAGCATAGGACAGAGATTAACCCAATTTTATTCACAGGAACAACATTAATACCAGAAGGCTTAAGAGATGCCAAGCAACAAACTTTCTTTTAATTGTTCCCTATATTTAGAGTGATGTTACTTTATAATATTACCCTCTTTATGAATTTCATCATAGGGAGGATATTATCACAAGTATTTGCTATTTTTTTTTATGTTGGATTTTCACTTCATGGTCTTTACCACTGTAGTAGACAAACTTTCCATTGTACAGAATGATATGAAATTATCTTTCCCTTCTCCTTCTCCCCAAAGAAGTGGGAGAGTGGGGGCAGAATATTTCAACTGACCACATTAGGTCACATCACACCCCAAATCATTTTAATTGAAGCTTCCAATTAACTTTCCCATCTCTGCCACCACAGTTTTGTCTACAGGACAGACAGTCATCCTCTTCTTTCCAGTGAAGTGCTGCATTAGAGTTACTGGTCATGGTCTCTGTCCAGAACTTTAAATGAGCCTGCAGCTATTCCAGCCTTGCAATGCATATAAAGAACAAATAATTCAGTTCACAGAAAAATGTTGATAAGAAGCAGAGTAGAAAAGAGAATTTTGATAGGTTTCTCATACACTGCATGTTAATGACACTCATTACAGTAGAAATAACTGGACTTCGTGAGGTTTATATCCAGATACATCACATTGCTAGTCAGAAACAGCAGGACAGTTATTATCTAAAGCCAAATTATTCTTCTTCAAATGGACAAACCCAGACAAGAAAGACAATATTACTTATGTTGCTGTGCAAAAGCTCTACCATCACTGAGGATGCTGTGAACACTCAAACTGAGTGAGAGGAGAAATCAATTTTCTGCCGAAGAGGACTGCAAACAATTTGACAGGCTGCTTTCTTTTGGTCTGTGGCACTTCAATCTGCTGTAATATACACATACATGCTGAAGAAAAAGTAGAGCCCTAGATCATTTCCCATGCTAGACTTGTTTTCTTATTTCTGGTATGTGCATTCAGATTATCCTGCCCACACAATTTTTCTGCATGCAGAACAACAGGATAAATTCTCAAAGTTTTATCTATCTAAACTGGCCTTAGAAGTACTGAAGTGTTTAGCAGCCATCTAACAGCAGAACACTCTTTCATACTTGTTGCATGTATCTCCCTGGAACAGAAATACTTCAGGAGAGAGTCTTGTATGAACTATTAAATGATAAGTATATGCTCATTTATAATGGATGATATAAAGATGTCTCCCCTCGTGGATGATATAAAAATATCTCTCCTCCCCCCATTAAAAAAATATGACAGAAGAAAATAATTCTAATGAACACTAGATTAAAGATACAGTTATACTTCATTTGGAATATTCAGTACACTGAATGGCAAAAGGTAGCACCTAGCAACATGAAATCCATGAGGGGTTTCTCAAATGAAAAAAAATGGATTCATTTCACTTGACTGCAGAAAAAAGCCATATTGAATGCTTTGACGACGCTCTGAAGGAGAAGGAGTATCACAGACAGATGGATTCTTAAGAGCTCATTGATAGTCTGTCAACAATGATGGCAAAAAAAAAAAAAACTCGGGCTTTCTTCATCCTGGGAACACAAATACGGACAGGGATGTAGATGAACTTCATCCTCTGCTTCCTGTCTTAAGAATTTCGAGTCTCAGTTCTAGTCCAGCAGCAGTGGGACTGAGTGTGCTCTTTGGTTAAGCTGTTCTGACAGAGAACATCAAGACATACATGGATCCCATCACACTAAGGCAGGGGTCAGAGTGGTGCCAATCCCTTGGCAGGAAAGTGGACAGGTTACTCTTGATACAAAAATCTGTGGACTTCCACATATCCTAAACCTTGTTAAAAACCAATGTCATATTCACAGAACCATGACTACAAAGTTTTCAATGCTTCTCTCAAGTGTTAGAACTGTAATTTGGAAATGAGACTATAAAGAGTACATTACACTAAAAACATTGTTGTTAATGTAAACTTTAAACTCACTGCTAACAAGATTAAGATGTTCAGAACCAATTGTATTTCATGTTCCTTTGCATCATCCAGGTCTTGCCCAGATCTCAGAAGAATCTCCTTATGGTACAGCATGTAGGATTGCTTATAGTATGATGGCACTAACAGCAAAAACCAGTAACAATGACAGCAATTGAAGAGTTGAGCAAAACAATCCCCTTCCTCACATTAGAAACTTGTTTCTCTCCAAGTTGTTAGCAGGTTGGGGGTTTTTTGGGAATCACGGTTGCAAAGAAGAAAAATGTAGTCTTTTTTTAATGATAAATAAACACATTTTTCAAAACCTTGCAAATAAAAACCAAACCAAACAACATGAAAAGACAGCTCCCAGAAATGCCTCAGCAAGTTACTTCAAAGTTGAAAACTGTACTACTTCTGGTAGGACACGTTGTTGTGCCAAAAGCCATTGCTAGGCCTCTGCTACCCAAATGCCTGCATGAGTTACCCACCATTTCCAACAAAAATGCCTTTTAATTCTGTTTAAGGGGGAAGAGTTATGTGCAGTTGTAAATTTTCAAAAATCCGTAAGTGTACACACATAATGGAACAATATCGTAAAGCCAACGCTTTTAACTTAAAAGCACGTTCCAGTGAACAGGATGAGTTCTGTGTCTTAATTTGGTCAGATTGCCCCAGCTTCCCAAACTCAGAGAAACGTAACTGACTAAATACAAAATTACAGATAAACAGGAGTATTAGTGGTCCAAGAACTCGCCTGTTGCTGCTTAATTTTCTGCGAAATCCAAACATTGAAAGCAAACAAGTACTCACAACTAATAAACAAAACAAACCAACCAAATAAAACACATAACAAACCAACATACCAACCCAACCAACCAAAAAAAAAAAACCACTCCAAAAACCCTGAAGAAAGATTTTTGGGCTTAATTGAGGAAGTGTGCTTACCTTAATATACCTACAATTTTTTTAATAGCACATTGGACAATATCCTTGGGAGAAAGACCTAGATCTCCAACAGCCACTTGTAACAACTGCTGCATCATGTCCAGGGGCTGACCATCTATACACATAGCTACTGCTTGCTCATGGATTTTTTCTTTCTCTGACCTTGACAAATCATATAAATAGCCATACTTCTGTAGTGTATCCTGTGAACAGATAATTTTTGAACACTAATCAGTGTTACTAATCAGTAAGACCTGCTTATTTACAGGGCTCTATCAGAATCTTCCTTTCTGCTAAGAATTAACATACACTGAGAAAAAGAAGAGATTAATGGAAGTGAATTTTCAAAAACCAGGTCAACAAAATGAAAAGTAGAAAACATTAATAAAATATGACAGAAGAATGATGTCTATCATTGCTAGTCATGGTAACACTCAAAACAAGCATTTGATCAGTAATCATTACCTGTTCACTGTTTTTCAAGTAAGTGATAAAACTGTGAGTGAGCGTTTCCAGATGAGCAAGAGATTGTTGCAAGTGATTCAGAGTTTCTTCATAAGGAACAGATGGATTTTCCGCATCTTTCATGTCATCCTCAGAAGTTTTTTTTCTTGATTTCTCAGAAAGATGTTTGACTGCCTTAATAGCCTTCTTAGTCACTTCTATCCTGGTTTCAACTGGTAGCTGAAAAAGATTGCTCAATTATTTATTCATTCATCACCCAAATGCTATTTGTATCACAGCAGTGCTTAGAGGTCAGGTGGCTCCACGGCTCCACAGTATAAAACTAAACGAAGTATTCAATGAAACAACTTTATCTCTTATTAGTCATTTATTTAAAAACTATCAGTATTCCATTACTTTCTTCTATTGTCCTTCCTTTTACTAATGTTGACTCGTGCTCATTTTAAACCATTACTACATATTAGGAAACTGCTTTTCCTAATAATATTTATTCCTTTTGTAGACTGCTACCTTATAATCTTTTATTTTTAATTCTGCATTGAGAAATGTCTGAGGACCGCTTTACAAGATTAACTGAAAACTCACTTAAGGTTAGTTTTGTCACATTTACATCACTGTTTAAAATATATCCCTAAGACTATAATTGTAAGCAAAACAAAAAACAGGAGGGTGTCTACAACGTTTAAACTATTTAAAGCCCAAGTTATACAAAACAGCAATTTACTATTTTTAAAGACCTGTACAACTCAATATATCTAGGCATTAAACTGAAACAAGAAAGTCTGACTTTCTTGTTTCAGGAAAGGCACAGTTTCAGCTGTAAGTCCAAAATGAAGTCCGAAATATGATTTTAGAAATTCATGTATAATTTGTTCATTTTTAACTTCAAGTACAGTTTTAAGGATGCTTACAACATACTTTCTATGGGTAGAGATGTCCTGTGTCTAAACTCTAAACCCAAAGCATTAGGTACTTTTAAAATCAGGTGTTTTAGTTACTGGAATACCGAACAAAGATATATAAACAACTTTAATTTTCAAGTTGATATATGCAAGAAATAGAAAATAAAGCTTGAATCTGTATGACATAGTGAATAGGAAAGAGGATGAATTACCACAAAAGAGGGCAATTAAACTGCTATAGCACTGTTCATATCGAAGTCCAATAGATGTTTACATCATTAATTAAACTAGCTACTTATAAAGGCATAAAAAGCTTGATAAGGATTATTTAGGGGAAAGTTTCACAGTTTACTTCCCACCTCTCCCCCACCAAAAAAAAGCCAGAAGTGAAAGATGTAGGATTTACTCCTGGGTTTTTCCGTGCTGTTACTATGATCCACAGTAATGGTTTACTGGACATTTTTAATAATAAAAGCAAAATGGGTGGATATTATTGTATGAGCTAAGAAAACTTGCCAGTATTAACACAATACAAAGGGTATTTTACCCTCCAGTTGCAAACGCAACTCACTTCCATTCCCACCCAAAGTAATAGAGTTTGTTACTTTGAACAAAGTTTCAGCATCAGGCTTTACTATAAGCAAAGGTGATAGCCTCCACACCACATTAAGATGTAACAACTACAGCTGGATTTCTCTATCCATTTGGTAAACATGATGAAAGACGCTGCATATTTCATTTTTCCTCTTCTAGTCTTCAAAATGCAACTAAATTATTTGCCTTTTGCATCTCTCTTAAGTATTCCATCTAACTTATATCCAAGAGAACGGTGTCAATATACTGCCAGTTTAGAAGTCATAATGCCATAAGCATATACAGAATAAAGCGTTCAGAAAAAAAAGGAAAAGAATACAGGTTCTTCCCAAGACTCCTTTAATTCAGCATTCACATTTGCATAGTGCCAAAATGCAGCACTATCAACGTATCATTTCTCTGGTTATTTTATTCCAAAACACGAATTGCTATCCCCTCTACTTTAGTCAGCTTCAGTAATGAGATTTGGTAACATCGTCAGTGATAAAAAAAATGTAGCTTAGGGGGGAGTTCATGCTTTGTTTGCATGTGAAGTTTTATTTTTAAAAAGCTTTTACGGTTTAAAAAGATTTTTATAGGCTACAATGTGTAATGAAAAATCCCAAAAATCTCTTTTCAAACCAAAGAACATCACATACTATTTCAGCTCAACAGATAGCACTCCTCAGGGTAAAAATTCATCTCATAAGCCAATTCTCTTCAGAGTATAGAAATATTTATTAATAAAGTACTGAGCAAGTAACATTCACTTGTACATGAAGATGTTGACCTTGCTACTCTTATTGCCAGTGATTAACATATAACTTTGAGATTATGGAAACAGCCACAGGGACCTAAGATCCCAGCAATGCTGAAACACAGAATCCTTGGAAGGGACCTCCAGAGGGCATCTGGTCCAAATGCCTACTCAAACAGAGCCAGCTAGACCCCTTGCCAAGAACCACGTTGAATAACTACAATGTGGGAAACTTTACAACCTCTCTGTGCAACGTGTGCCAGTGATCAGTCACCCTCATAATGAAAAATGTTTCATGGTGTTCAGATGGAATGGTTGGGTCCAGTTCCCCCAACTGCCACTAAATCACAGAATCAAAGAATAGCCTGGGTTGGAAGGGACCTTAAAGATCATCTCGTTTCAACACCCCTGCCATGGGCAGGGACTCCTTCCACCAGACCACATTACTCACAGCCCCATCCAACCCGGCCTTGAACACTGCCAGGGATGGGGCAAGCACAGCTTCTCTGGGCAACCTGTTCCACTGCCTGACTACTCTCACAGTAAAGAATTTTTTATTAGTATCCAGTTTAAACCTACTCTCTTCCAGTTTGAAGCCATTCTCCCTTGTCCTGTCACTACATGCCCTTGTATACAGTTTCTCCCCACCTTTCTTGTAGGCTCCCTTCAGGTACTGAAAGGCCACAATTAGGTCACCCCACAGCCTTCTCCAGACTAAGCAATCTCAATTCTCTCAGCCTTTTCTTATAGGAGAGGTGCTCCACCCCTCTAATCATCTTGAAGGCCCTCTTCTGGACTCACTCCAACAGGTCAATGTCCTTCCTGTGCTGGGCACCCCAGAGCTGGATGCAGCACTGCAGATGGGGCTCACCAGAGCAGAGCAGAGCAGAGTAGAGGGGCAGAGACACCTCCATTGAACTGCTGCCCCAGCTTTACATACTACACTAACCAAGTGTCATGGAGCCATAAGCCAACCAGACACACCAGAATGGAAAGCAATTACTTTAGTTAATTCAGAAGCAAGTTAAGTAGCTATGGAATAACAAAAGGTGGCTCCCAGTTCCTAGAGGGGGAGAGAAAAAAGAAGAGCAAAAGCAGGATAAAGATAGTTTAACACATGGAGAGAGGAAAGAAATGAACAAGCCAAGGTAATCCCTGACCACCTCCCAGAAGCAGGGCAATGCACAGCCCTTCTCCAAGCAACAACTATCTTGGAACACACCTTCTAACTCCTTGTTACCACTGAGCGTGACATTACATGACAGAGAATGCACCTTTGGCCAGCCCAGGTCAGCTGTCCTGGCTGTGACCCACGCCCACCTTTTGCCCACCTGCAGCCTACTCAGGGCTGAGGTATTGCAAAAAAAAAAAAGCCTTGACACTGTGCAAGCAATGCACAGCAAGAGCCAAGACGGTGTGGTACCAACACTGTTTTAGTTAGAAATCCAAAGCACAGCCCCACTAAGGCCGCTATGATGAAAGTTAACTCCATCCCTACCTGACCCTGTACAATTCATCTGGAAATCAGTGAAAAAGTTTTAATGTTTGTAAGGAACCATTTAAAGATGTTATTCATGAAGTTTCCTATTATGTAGTCTTGAATCAGATTTAATTAAAATAACTTCATAAATGAAAGGCAGAAAAAAGTATCTCGTACTGATACTAAAAAAAGAAGTACTGTCAAATATCCATGAAGAAAACAAGGTCAGACAAGATAAAGCAACTGAACTGAAGTACAGTGATAAAAAGTGATAAAAAGAAGACAAGTAATTCAGAAAGTAACATCTGAATGCAGTAAGAACACTATTAACACATTTCTTGTACACCTTCAGGCAATGTCATGCCCTGTCATTTTCCTTAAGTGTTTTATGCAGCTTTAAGAAGTCAATCAGACAGACAAAAGATAGTGAACATTATTTTTAGCTTTTTTTTTTTAATCTGAGCTATTTATCCAATTATTTTAAATGGCATTTAAAGCCATTAAATGGCACTAAAGTCAAGAACATTATTCAGGTTAATATCCAGTTGTAACAGGTTCCCAGTCCACACCTGTCAAAAAAGCATTACTGACTCAGAGAAAATAAGTCAACATTTCAACTAAAAACATTAAGTTACAAGAAAAGTTCTTTTTTTCTATCAGAAGTTGGAAGAGAAGTTATAAAAGATGGAAGAGTAGAGAAAAAAAAAAGAAGTCATTAGCCATAGTCTGAATGAATGTTACTGACTCTATGGAATGCTGTGAGGAAGAGCTCATGTAAAGAAAATTTCAGCTTCTCTTTCTCTACAGAAGACTTCACTGGTGATACAACCGTTTTTTACTCTGCTTTTGCTATCTAAAGTTGTAGTCTTTTCTTCCTAATCAACATACTGTGCCAATCTCCATTTGTAGTGTGTGGCCAACAATGAAAACACAATGATTAAAAAATACTGTTTTCAGATTGTTGTGGTTTTGTTGTGTTGGACTTTTTTCCCCAGAGTACTGTTAATCAAAAAAACATCAGGGCCATGACCTATGAGCTCTGAAACACATGGTTCTTTGGAGACATAATCGACTCTCTAGCACAAGGAACAAAATGCTTACAACAAAGGAATAAAAAAAAATCCCCAAATTACCTAAAATGCTTCACAAAGATCACAGAAAGGGAAATAAATGGGAAATCATCATGACAAAAAGTTGATATGATCATTACTATAATTAAGAATCTATGACAACAGTAGTATTTAAAAGCAAACAGAAATGCTGGGAAAAAAGATGACAGACTCAAAATGGATGCAAAAATATAAGCAGTAGTTACAATGAATATTTGGAATATCTCCCATATACGGAGAAGTCTGTTCAATACACACAAATACTTGATTCTTAACATTACAGAGGTGGACTGGATTGTTATTTAGTCAGAAAGACTTAAATAGTTATTCAGAGCTAAAAGCATTTCTGAGTATAAATGCCACAAGCAGGAACGCTATCACTGCTTGCAGTAGTGAGCTGCTATGGTCAAAGGATCAATTCTTCAGTCTTTCCATGTGTGAGGAAGGTACTGACAAAGCATAAAGGATTTTGTCTGTTTCATTTACCACAAACACAACAGAAATATTGCATCAAACTTCACCTTCTTCAACTACACTAACTGTGTTACTTCAGGCCTATGATTTATTGAAGCCCCACCAGGATGCATCCCTGCTCACACAGTTCCTGCCAACCAGTGTCACAGTGTCTATAAACCCTTGTCATGGGTTTATGTGGCTGGTATTTTTGGTGGTTCGTTTTTGGTTTTTTTTTGGTGGTGGGGGGCAGGGGCTAGAAGGGCAATTTCAGATGGAAGCTCCTAGAAGCTTCCCTTGTCCCACGCAGCCAATGATGGCCGGCTCCAAGACAGACTTCCTGCTGCTGGCCAAGGTCAGCAGCCAATTGGAAATCATGGTGATGCCTCTGTGATAACGTATTTAAGAACAGAGAGGACTGCGCAGAAAAAAATCCAGCCCCGGAAGAGCAGAGGAGAACATGGGATAACAAGCAGACTCTAAGGTCAATGCAGGGCAGGGGGTGGGTGGAGGGGCCCATGGCCTCCTCCTCTTTCCCTCCAGCAGGGGAAGGACTGAGAGCCAAGGCCCCTGCTGCCTGTGGAAGACCATTGGGGTGAACAGAGCCCTCTTCAGCCTATGGAGGAGCCCATGCTGGAACTGGTGGTTGCATGAAGGATCCTGTGACCCCCCGTGGGATGCCCAAGATAGAGCAGGGTCCTGCCGGAGACCTGTGGCCCATGGAGAGGGAAACCCACGCTGGAGCAGGTTATTCCCAGGTAGGACTCGTGGCGCCAGTGGGGGACCCACATCAGCGCAGCTTATCTGTGAAGGACTGCACCCTATTGAGGAGTGACCCACGGGACAGCAGATTAGGAAGAACTGTTGCTCGAGGGATGGACTCACTCTGGAGAGGTCCATCAAGGACTGTCTCCCGTGGAAAGGGACTCCACAGAAGCGGGGGAAGGACTCAGGGCTGTGGCCCCCCCGTAGCCTGTGGTGAAGACCATAGTAACGCAGGTGTCCCCCTGCAAACTATGGAGAACTATCGGAGTGCGAAGCGCCCCCCCCTGCACCCGATGGAGAGGTAACCCACAGGACAGAAGAACGGGAAGAGCTGCTGCCAAGGGATGGACTCAAACAACTGGCTGTGACCCCCCTTCCCTGTCCCCCTGCACCGCCGTAAGGGAGGAGGGAGAACTTGGAAGGAAGCAGGGCTGAAGGGGGGGAGGTGTTTGTTCTAAGACTGTTTTATTCCTCACTCTAGCTTTTATCCTGTTAGTAATAAATTTAAGTACTATCCTCATTTTGAGTCTGTTTAGCCCGTAAATGAGTTTCCCAGTTCTTATCTCTACTCAGGAATTCTTTAGCTGTTTTTTTTCTCTCCTCTGTGGAGTTGCAGATGGTGGGGGGAGTTATGTAGCGGCTTTTAGTGGGTATTTGGAATCCGGCCAAGGTGAACCCACTACCACTCTTTAAGGCCTGAATCTTATCTTCCTGGTGGTAACTCATTTCTACTATTTGCAAGAAATATGGGAGAAAAGAATCTCTGAGCTCTTAGCACTATAGTACCTAACACCGCATCACATCTCAAAATACAAGTCAGTGTAACAATGTTTGTTGCCTTTTCATTAAGTGCACCTTTCTCCAATTCTGACATTTTCTCCTTTTGCCCAGTCAAGCACTGCTCATTCATCCACCTTTTCATTCAGTCACTGCTGGCCCAATTCATGAGTAAACTAAATCGAAGAGCTTGTGGAAGGGGACAGGTGAAGAAGAGGGTCCCTGTCAAAGTCCATCACATTCTGGTCTTTCTCAATAAGAACAGGAAGTTGCAGAACCCAGTACTAAATCCCTGTGTTTTCATTCCCTTTTGCATAATTCCACGTTCTGCCTTCAGGTTCTCTGCCATATCCAAGTGACAGACAAGCAGAAGCTGCCTATTGCTTTGCTGGCCCACCACCTGCCTCTCCTTACTACTACTGACATACTGAAACAGTGGGGGATATTCTGATGTCTGTTTCTTAAGTTCCCACGTGGTGACAACAACAATGGTACCTTTGAAGTTGAACCCATACAGCCTACACTGTAATGTGGCCAACCTCCCATTACTCCTTATCACTTGAGACTTTTTTTGATTGTTTCTGACCAAAAGGGGTTTTTCAATGGAGGTTCTGTCCCAAAAGACTAACAGTGGAGTGCATCTCATCTTCTCCTTGGACTACTTTCTCTCTCTCCCTCTCCTTTCTCGCTTTCCCCTTCTGAAGTTTTGAAGGAGTGGGAGGAAGATGAGGGGTGTCAGCAGTTTCCTTTTTTTTTTTGTGTCAATTCACCTTTTGGCATTCCTAAAAAATGTACTTGCGCTGACCCATTTTAAGCTTCCTCTCAAAAGAAATCCACAAATTTTCTGTGAGAAAACTCTTTTGTCTCAGTGACAGCACAAATTATTTCATGATAATGACCATGGGTTTTGCAGCCTGGTTAAATATCATGCAAATCATGCAGCATGACATACATAAATGTGCATCTGCTATGGGAATGGGAAACTGATATAGTAAATTACTTGGCCATAGAACTGGGCTTGGAAGAAAGTGTCAAGTCAGAGATTAAAAGAGTGAGCACATGACCAGTGTAGCCTCAAATCAGATAAAATTTAAGTAACAGGTGCAAGCCTAAAAGCAGTTTCTATAAATTTAGAGCGAAGAGATCTCAGAGAAGTTTTCAAGGGCTACAACGATAACTTCTCATGGTACACTTCCACTTGAAAACTGGATCAGATCCTGAGGCAAAACTAATTGCAAGCTGGTTAAACAGCTGTTTCATTCCCAAAACCCTGTGCAGGGGACACACTAAATTAGATCATTTGACCAACTGTTTCAAGCACTTCTTGAGAATCTTTCACGGCCAAAAAAGATAAAAGATTTCTACTATAAAATTCCGCTTGGCCACTAAACACAATAATCCTCCCATCAGTATTTCTTTCCTGCTACTCCTACTCATCCTAAGAGAATAGTGAAACTTGAAATTCCCAAGACACATTAACAGCACGAGTTTCAAGCAGTCACCAGCAGTGATGATACATAAGGCAGTACTTCCTTCTCTTTAGGCAACAGTTATCCCCTTGATATCTCAGTCCAGGGTCAAGTTTGGCAATTAAGGTCCCAGGATGAGTCTCAGGCTTTCCTGATAAGCATGAAAAAGTACTATCATGTGATAAAAAGGATCAAAACACCTAAACCAACACAGCAGTTCTGCTAAACAGGCTTAAGAGACAGCTGATGGAACTGGTGATAAAATGTATTGGTCTAGCATGACAGTCAGATCACAGCACAAATTTTGTGCTGACAAAGCTGCTTATTTTCCCAGCTAGTAGTTTTTTTTCCACCAAATTCTGATATAGATACAGGTTAGATAGGTTGTAATATCAAGGGATCATTACAACATTATCCAAAGAGGGAACAAATTGAAATTCACCGCATGAAACATGGTGAATAAACTCTTTGGAAAAATTATCACTATACAGAATAAAAAACAAAGACAAAAAAACCCCCAAAACCCTAGAGAACACCTCTTTATCACCTTCACCTTTTCATTTCAGATAAAGTTAGTGAAGACATCTCTAGATCTTTCAATAAGATAATACATAAGAAATCTCATTTCTCTTTTGTGTGTCACAGTATAGATACATACATGAGGAAAACTTTATGCTAGAAATGTCCTTATAAGTAGGTTTCAACTGTCAAAAAGAAACTGCAGATCTGGTAATATCTGTTACAGACATGAAAGCACATTCTTTCCAAACCAGGCCTTCAGCCAGATGGAGATTATGACAGCGTTTATCATTTATACTATTACAGTCCTTAGAGACCATACATATTTGACCGAGAATTCTTTTCTCTGTGGAGCATCTTATTCAGAATGCAGAAGCCTGGTACTAAACACAAGCCTGCGGCATAATGACTTTTAGGATGAGCACAAATAAATAAATAAATACAACTACCCAAATATCTGGTGGAGGGACAACACAGCAGGACACAGCCAATCCAGGGAGGTTACTGGAATGCACTTCCTTCACCAAGTGATTGAGGAACCAACCGGGAGAGGTGCTATGCTGGAACTTGTTCTCACCAACAAGGAGAGGCTGGTGGGGAGCGTGAAGCTCAAGGGTAGTCAGGGCTGCAGTTGCCATGAAGTAGTGGAGTCTTAGTGAAGCAAGGGGAGCGAGCGGCAAGTTCACTACCCTGGACTTCAGGAGAGCAGACTCAGGCCTCTTCAGGGATTTATGTGGTAGAGTACCATGGGATAAAGTGAAGAGGGAGCCAAGCAAGCTGGCTGATATTCAAGGCTAGCCTCCTCCAAGCTCAGGTGTGATGCATCCCAACAAAGAGCAAGTCAGGCAAAAGCTCTAGGAGGCCTGCATGGATGCACAAAGAGCTCCTCGACAACCTCAAACACAAAAAGGACAAGTACCCTGTGAGACATATAGAGAAATTGTAACAGCGGCCAGGGATCAGATTAGGAAAGCTAAAGTGCTGTTAGAACTAAATCTTGCCAAGGATGTCAAGGGCTACAGGAAAAGCTTCTGTAGGTGCACTAGTGATAAAAGAAAGACCAGGGAAAATATGGGCCCTCTCTGGAAGGAAATGGGAGACCTGGTTACCTGGAACATGGAAAAAATTGAGTCACTCAACGACATTTCTGCATCAGAAATTGGTGGATGAAGGAAGAGAAACTGATGTCATCTACTGGCAAATGCAAAGCATTTGACTCTGTCCTGCACAACATACAGCACACACTCTGGAGAGAAACAGATTTGACATTGGGACCACTCGGTGGATAAAAAATTGGCTGGATGGCCACACGCAAAGAGTTGCATTCCCAGCTCCATGTCCAAGTGTGTGGAGAGCACGGACAAGTGGCGTTCCTCAGGGGTCAGTACTGGGGCTGGCACTGTTTAGCATCTACACTGAAAACGTGGATAGTGGGAGTGAACCCAGAGGAGGCCACAAAGATGCTCAGAAGGCTGGAGCACCTCTCCCATCAAGGCAGGCTGAGAGAGCTGGGGTTGTTCAGTGGGAAGGTTATTAAGAAGGCTCTGGGAAGACCTCAGAGCAGCCTTCAAGGACCTAAATTGAGCCTGCAAGAGAGTTTTCTACAAGGGCATGTAGTGAAAGGACAAAGCAGAATGGCTTTAAACTGAAAGAGGGCAGGTTTAGATTAAATATAAGGAAAAAATGCAGCAACCCCCCACAGCAAAGGGGTTGAAGCTAGACAGTCTTTAAGGTCCCTTCCAATCCAAACCATTCTATGAGTCTATGAAATACTCATTATCTTATGCTCTCCTGAATGGGAATACAGGGACTTCAGGGTTCCATCAAAAACTCTTTTATCCACAGACCTAACTCTTCTAACTGAATAAAAATCCTTTTTCTTTTTTTTATAATGGCAGCCATATAAAGAAAAGGTAGGAATAGGAAGGTAGGGTCATGAATATATCTTTAAATAATGTAAAATGAAAAATACAGCATTTGCTGAGACTTTCCTCTTGATAATATGAACTGTGCCTCACCTGAGGACTAAAATTCTTTTAAAAATATCTGCTTACCTTTGTGACAGCCTTTGAAGAAAAGGTAATTTCATCAATGAAAGTGACAATATCATCTGGATCAAGTCTATCGAAGTATTTTGAACACATATCATATGCATGTAGCCACTCCTCCATGGTTTGTGGTATTTTTTTAATGAGATTGTGATCACCATTCCAAAAAAGTTTTTGTAACCAGACAGTATAAACAGAGCTTGATGACAGCATGCTGCCATCTTTTTTAGGAATTTTGGGAGCCAGCTTGGAAATAGATAAGATATTTTGACTTGTAAGGACGGGCTCCAGTATTTCCAGAGGATTTTCATTTTCATCTGTTAGTTTTTTATAATTAAGACCTAGTGACAAAAGGAGGAAGAGGTAGAAGTTATTAACAATTAAATCTACTCAAGCTCTACAATTACGTATATAACAATCAGTACTACACTAATATCCGCAGAACTAGAAAGACTCTAGCCCATCCCCTTTTACAAACATACATGCTGACAGAGTGGGATTTTATGATGTCCTGGTGCATGTGAAAGCTCTCAATCCATGGAACATATTTTAACATTATATATTGATAGAACAAGGGGGAATGGCTTTAAACTGAAAGAGGGTAGATTAGATTTGATATTTGGAAGGAATTCTTCCATGTGAAGTGGTGAGACCCTGGAGGAGGTTGCCCAGAGAAGCTGTGGCTGCCCCATCCCTGGAAGCATTCAAGGCCAGGCTGGATGAGGCTTGGAGCAACCCACCTAGTGGAAGGTGTCCCTGCCCACAGCAGGGGGGTTGGAACGAGATGATCTCTAAGGACCCTTCCAAGCCAAACTGTTCTGTGATTCTATGATACAAACTAAAAAAAAAAGCAGATTCTCAAAGAAGCAAGAGTACATATATAGTATTTAGAATCACGCTATTATTTAAGGCCTAGAAAGCCTCACGCTCTTGAAGAAATAAGTCTTCATTGATTCAAAAATATGTATTCTGATCATACTACAATTGATATTTACCACTTGGCAAAAAAATGCAAGGCACTACTCACAAGTAAACTAAGTAAGGTCATCATGTCCTAGAGATGTAGATACATTTAGATAGAATCAGTATCTATAATCAAGAGTCCTGTTACTACTTTGGTTCCTACAGGAAGAAAACCCCTGCAAATTAATCTAGCAACAACAAAATTATTTCTAGCAATAATACTATTTTAATCTCTTTGCATATAATTCTAAGATAACTGACTACTACTCCATGTTTTTATGCATGTGCTTCGAGTTTGTAACCTCTATAAACACTTTGTTTCTGGACTCCTATCTATCTCTAAACCATGCTGAACACTGAGATTTTTGTTTAAGTGTGTGTACTACAATAGATTTAATTTTTTGCCATACAAAGTGACTAATTTATGTCTGATGTATGGTGCCAGGACTTTTTTTGAGCAAAATTTAAAATAACTTTGAAGGCAAAAAATAACTTTTTGGCAGATTTTTCTTTGACAAGCATCATAGAACTTAAGTGTTGAATAATATCAACAAGAACTGAAGATTATTCCTCTTCTCCAAAAAATTATTGACTTTTTTTCTTTATGTGATACATGAATTCATATGCACCATCTCATCAAACTCTGCAGCTAAGTTACTGTCCAATACACATGAGGTTCCAGTACTGAACAATTCATCATTACAGCAGGTAACGCCAGACAGTGTACATTTTTCATTCTGAAACTGGATTTGGAGTCGGACAACTGAAATGCAAGATACTGTTAGTACTTGAATAACAACCAAATTGAAACTAGTATTCAAAGTTTCAGAGTCCTTTGCAGCAGTGCATTTTTACAGGCATTGTCTGAAAATGTACGATGACGATGCCGTACTTCCGTAAAAGCAAAAAGTAACATCAAGGATAACAGACAACAAAAAGATATACTAAGACAAAAAATTATCCTCTTTAAGACAATCAAACACACAAAATATTTAAAGTTCCTAATATATTCTGTAATTCAGACTTCTGATAGGTAAACTGTCTTAAGTATCTTTCATGTTAAATTGGAAGGGGTAAAAATTATGCTCTAGGAGGTTGGTATTTTTTATTTTAAAATTCACTATGAAATATTGATGATAATGTTAAGTTGCATCAACAACAGAAATCTGTTTTTAAATACTTTTTTCTTGCTGTGATCAAACAGATTTCCAGTAATACAAAGAGAAGGAACTTACTCATATAAGACTACTAAATTACTTGCATTCATCTGATGTGCTCTCAGAAAAAAACAATTATCTGGAGAGTATACACTAGCTGAACATAATCACGTTAACACTTACATGCCAGAATAATAAATACAGCTATGGAGAAAAGAAACAGGTACTCTCCTACCTGGTGCAACTGCTTTGAATTTTTTCAGGAGTCGGATGTGAGTTTCAGGTTTAATTGTGTGGTTCACCACTTCAGAGCAACCACAGTTTTCAAGGAGTGTAAAATAATAAAGCAGCCGCTGGTGATCTTGGCCTTCAATACTTGGGTAAACATATTTAACCATGTGTTCATGTAAGGTTTCAGGATTGGTTTTCAAAGTCTCAAAGAGACCAAGACTTTGTGCTCTTTCTTCTATTTTCAGTGTCGATAATCTGCATTTAGAAATAACTTTTGATTAAAGGCCTAGAAGTGCCATGAGAGATTCTTCAGCTGCACACTTGGGAGACAGGACAATACTTTCCTTTGTTTAAGGTATCATGCCTAAATATTTAGATAGTTGTTATTCTCTATAAACAAAAGCTAAGCAACTCTTCTATTTCCTGATCCTGCTATCTGTTGACTTGGACATGCAGATTAAGGGTCATGTATACCGAAGAGGTAAGTATAGCTATATGTAAAAGTAGAAATACAACCCAGTATGTGCAAAGGAAGCCTTCATTAAACAAACCAACCAACCAACCACTTGTGGCGGAATGATCCTCGAAGATCCTATTGCCCAGTTAGAAGTTTTCCCAATCTATTACATTCTATTTTCTGTAGTTGATGAGTACCTGTGCATACTTTGAGAGATATTATCAACGAAATTGGCTCTTGCCCACCACTAAATTATTTGACTGTTATTCATGCTTAGGATAGTTTATTTGATAGTTTTACCAAGTTGCTTCTTGAATTGTCATCCATGAAAGCTCATGAAAGTATCAGCAAGCCTGTGCTGACCTCAGTCAGTCTCACTGCTTCAGGAATTTTTTTCCTGACTCTTTTGAAAAGAATACATTAGCTCTTTCATAGCATGAATTCAGACACTTCCAGCTGACTACGTAAAAGATAATCACTCCTTTTTCCCTCAGCTGGGAGAAAAATGGGTGTGCATCAAGAAGTCTCATCTTTAGTTAAGACCTTTCTCAGTGGAACGTTCTACTTAAAATCTGAGGAAATAAGTAACCTACAGATGACTACTACCTCAAGTCTCCCCAGGGTCCAATCATATGGCACATTAGCTAGTACATTTTATTTGGAAATCCGATCTTCATTTGATTTTCCTCTACCTTTAAAACTGATTAAATTAGAATTTCATCATTTTTCCTCTGAGTACACATGACGCATGTAAGACCGTGTTTCTCTTTGATATCCAAGTAAAACACGTCTCAAGTTTCCTTCCTAAAGATGATTTTCTTATAGGAAATACCACAAACACAACCCTCTCAGCTTAAAAGTTATTCTCTGATTTCTGAAGGAGAATAAGATACTTTGAGTTATCTCTACATCTAGAACCTAACCCATTTAGGCTGTTAACCCTGCAAGCATTATTTTAATTCTCTACATTCTTGTTATTTGTTAACTGTTTTACCGTATAGGGTTCTACCATAAATGGAAATAAAGCATCATTCACTCTTCATATCATGCAAAACAGACACTTTGGACCTGATGTACCTTCAGGGTGTGATCTGACTATATTTTTTTGTTCATATCTAAAGTTGAAACTAAAGGCTGGCTGGGCATAAAATTGTATCAACAGGATCAACAGACGTCTGGTGTGTGTTTTTAGGGCAGGGCTGATGGTGGATAGGAAGGGTTCATTATGTTGTTCACACAGATTCTGCAATAAGAGGTTCTGTGAGAGGCAAACATAAAATTTCCTGTTGCTAAAATCATAAAATACATTTTATAGAATTCTGGTAATCAAATGTGATCAGATTTTTTCAAAAGAAACAAATTTCCACTGAATTTTAAAAAATGTCACTCCACAATTTTCAGCAGATCCATATTCCACAGAAAAACACGTGATATTTCTTTGTCATCAAGTAATCAAAGAAATAGTTAATACAAACTATGTAAGTCCGTCTTTTGAGCTTCTCCCCACGTAAAGTGGTTTATAGAAATACTGCATATTTGGTTAAAGAGATTAAGTCTTAGAATAAACTTTTCAGTTCAGAATGAATGTATAATGAGGCATGTACTATTAATGCCATAATCCCAAGACTTAAAATATATCATAATGGTCATATGCTGTCAATCAACTTTAAAATGAGATTATGATACAACAAAAACATGCTCAGTAGTGTATTATGCTATTACACATCATTTTTTGAGACTTTTTTTGAATTTCACTAGGGAAAAGATTGTTACTCTGTACTCCAGTGAGTTCAGAATTCTATGAATACTAACTCAAGGAGGACAAGAATAAAGAAATTTATAGGAAAATGTTGCAAAATACCTTAGGTAATATTCTATTCCCAGAGAAAGCAGCTGGCTCTTTGATATTCATCCCAGTGTTGCCATGTTTATATCCTGACTGTCTGTTTTGTTTAAAGCAGTAAATAATTTAGCAGCATCAAAATTTAGAGGGTACGACTTCTCTGTTTTCTGGAGGAAGCGAAGAAAATCTCAGAATGTTATTTCATTGTCTCAGATAATGCACCAATATCTACCAGGCTTTGTTTTTTATCCCTCATGTTTTATAAAATGCTTTTTAATTAATAGTTAATGTTAAGAGAGGCACAAACACTGCTGCAAGCTAAAGCTGCTTTCACAATTTAACAACCAAAACAAACCAAACTAATTTGATCACATCGGTCAGAAGAGAAGATAAGAGCTCCTGCATTACACAGGGGATTCTACATCACTGTCATCTGCATGTGCTATTCAGGCAAGTAGCTTAGTCTTCCACAAAATGGGTTTTTTCATCTTTCAGTGGGCAAAAAGTACCTGACTGACAAGATGCCGAAGTTTAAAATAAATTAATAAAGGCCTTGGAACCAACTTTGGAAAAGAAATTAAAAGCACCCCTCCCCTCATGCCAGACCAGTGGACCAGTGCCAGGTCTGGTCTGCCATAATCTTGGAGGCTAGAACAGTTGAAAAAAAGTACTGGGGGAAAAAAGTGCTTCTATCAAAAGCTGAGAACAAGATGAACAGATACATAATGTGAATGGGGAAGCTCCAATATATTTATTTCCTTTGCTACTATGTAGAAGAGAGGTCAATAAATAGCCAATCTCGTTAAGAAAAACCCCAAAACTACAGAAACTATGAAGTTTCAGGACATATTCCAAGGGACTGTAAGAATAACTAACTACAGGATAAGTTGCTACTGGAAGAGAGAACTAAGCATTTAAAGCTGTGGAAACCCAAACACTGAAAAAAAGGTCCTGGAATATTTCTGACAAACAGTAAGACACATATGTACTTCTATCCTTGCCTGTAACACCTATTTTTACAGCAGGCTACAAACGCATCACACAGAAAAGACAAAGCTTCCTATACTATCACAACATAAGACAAATGAACACACAAATCCAACTCTACTCCCAACACAATTCAATTCTGTCATAGGTTAGCACTTCTTCCTGTGTAACAGAATTGTATGTGCATTTGCAGAGGAGACAACTTACCCACTGTCGGTGAATAAAAATTCCAGATGGGTCATATAAACTTCCCAAAGTGGAACACTGTATCGCTGAGCCAAAGAAACAGCAATCTTGTAGACATTTTCTTCAAGTGTTCTTACAGAGAACATAGAGAAAGAAAACAAGGAAAAGTTAAGTCCAATGAGACATAACATGAACATAAATATTTACATTAGAAAAGCAATGATTTCTTTTTAATTTTTTTTTCATAAACCAAGAAACTAGAATAATTTTTAAATGAAAAAATAAATAAGTGTGTCTTCCTGCATTTGCTCATACTTGGTGCTCTGTGGTAACAACATTGTGTGAACAATCTGTTCTGCACCTTTGTGGCTATGCCTGTGTGCCTTGGCATAAACAGAATGCCAGGGTGTGATCTAAAATGGCTACTGCCTTTTAGTTCAGGACAAAGGTGGATTTTAGCCAAGAAGAAGGCAGGACATCTGACCAGATAACAAACTTCTTACTCTGCCCACAAACCTGTTGTATCCAATTAGAAATGTATTAGTAATGTATGTTTATAGTTTGATCTATGACCTGTACCAATGAAATTGTATTGATTATGCACCTGGGTGTGAAGACTGTATAAAAGGGACTGTCTTTGTTCAATAAAGCGGACATTTTGCTGATCATATTGGTCGTATGCATCTGTTCCGAACTCTTCCACCCAAAGTGCTCCATTTTGGGAAAAAAAAATAGAAGAAAAAAACCCCAAAAACCTATAGAGATATTCCAAAGAGAGGCACCTACTCCACACTCCACATACGCTTCGGTTCTCAATGGCAGCTTCTGCTTAGCCTCTGTGCTAAAGAGAAATCTCAGTTTTCATTTCATTTCAATTAACAAGCGATGAAGGATGTAACACATCATAGTTAGCACTTATTTCATTTAGTTGCAACACCTACAGTGTTTTAGCACAACTGATAAATACGTCCTCAAAGCTCTTCCTCAAAGTTCACTCTTGCTCAAAGAAACACTCTTAGTAATTTTAAACTAAAAGAAGTTGTGAAGATGTCCAGGTCACTTTGTAAATGTCCTAGAAAGAGTAAAAACTGATTTTCTGTTATTGTACAATCCCCTTAACAAAACAGAGATGGAGAATCTGCTAAATTATGAAAGCCTGAAGTTAACTTCATATTAGTTTTTACTAATTCACAAAAGTTAGTACGGTTCAAGTACACACAAATGGTTCTTGTTTTTAGGCTGGCATAGGAGCAATACTATTAAGGCTGATGCTGGGGTTTGGGGTTTTTTTTCTTCAGGATAATTCCAAGAAAAACATTATCTGTAATTATTTCCTAATAGACCTCTCACAAACAACTTCTTTAAAATGTATTTAATGTGAATACCACTGACCATATTGCTTTAGATACTTTCATTAAAGTCACATGCACCTAAGGAAAAAAGCCTTACACAACATGAACTATTACAAAATACAATTGCAACTGTCAGTAAATTAGTTTACAAAATTATAATAATGTATGACTTATGCTAACCCCATAAAATTGACCTTATCTTATTAACATCTTCTTTAGGTATTTCCAATTGTGGCTCCACAAAGTTTGCTCTCTAAGTACCCTAGCAGTGAAGAAAACAGTAACTTTTAGTAAATTTTCCATACCATCAGCAGGATCTATGTATGGCAATAAAAGGAGAGCAGAAAAAACCCTACAGATTAGAGAGCATGTCCTCCCAGTTCTTTTTTTTTGTCATTTACAAACGTAGATCTATACCGTATCTTGATCTATATTAAAACCACTGACAGCTAGAGTCTATGACTTCCTCACCACTCCACGTGAACAGGTGACACATCCATACAACTTAATTCTGGTATTTAGATGCTCAATCCAACATAACATTACATTCCACTCTGATAGTTGCTACAGATACTGCAGAATTAAAGTAAGATCTACAATGCTGAGTAGAAAAATAAAATGCCAAGAAATAGCATAATGCTGAAAAATCTTCAAAAGCAGCTACCAAAAAGCCTTTGGATTATAACTATAGCTCTAATGGTTTAAAAAAACCAACCAAAACACAAAACAAAATCACACAAAAACAAAATTCAAAAAGAGCTAAACATCTATAACCTCTAGTAATGACTCTAGGTTATGACAACCCCTGAAAAACATTAGGCACTGTACACTGAATAATCCGTATAGAAAGTAAAGGAGGAAGAAGACAAGCATCAAAATTAAAGGAGAGAAATATATTTTAATATAAATAAAACTATTCATTACAACACATTTAAGAAAAAGAAAGAAAAAAAAGAGAAAAATCACACACATTATCCTGTGTCTTCTATTCCAATGGCTACAGAACCTTCCCTCTGATTTTCCATCCCAGCAATGCTTCCCACACCTTACCTCTTGAAACTAGACTCAATAATTCCATGAAAAGAGAAGAGTTTTTAACTCAGCAGGCAATGGTGTATGTATAAGAAGATGATGACCCAATTTTTTTTTTAAATACTTCATAAGAGTTATCTGATCTTTTAGAGGCAGATGCTCTGTTTTTCAATATTAACGTGTCCCATGAAAACCCTACATTGTAAATTCCAGATTAAGTAACCACAGTTTATGTAGCTGGTCATTCAGCTCATAAAAGCAGATCTTTTTTAAGCAGGGGTCCAGAACAGCTGTTGCCAAACCACAACACATACTAACTTACATTCCTTTGCATTTTCCAGAAATCACTTGATGTACTCCCAACAACGGGATTACTAGTTAAAGTAAGGGTGAAGATTTCCAGGTATACCACTGGCTAAGGGGTAGATAACAGGATATTCAGGAAAAGCAGCATAAAGCAATGGAGGTTTAAAGAAATTATAATCACATAAATGAAGAACAGTAACAAGCTATTTATTCATTGTCAAGATAATGACAAAAAAAAGTAGTTGCTGCACAATGAAAAGCTAAAAAAAAATTATACAATCCGTTACATCGCCTTGTAAAGGATCTTTTAACTTTCTTTGACACAACCACCTTCAGGCCCAGCCCTGACTACCTGCCTCTGTGAGGACTGCCAAATAAATTCCCATAGAAGGCTCCAGCACAGGCACAGTTTGGGTGTATTTTGTCGGTGTTTTTGCAACCAAAACTGGTGCAAAACAATCAGAAGCAGTTCTTGTGGATGGTTCTTAGACATCCTGCCTGTGTGATAGCACAAATTTTAAAAGTGTCAAAAAATATGCCTGTGCAGTTGCATTCAGTGGGATTTTGCTGACTATCTTCAAGCTCACAGAAATAAACATTTGGCACCTCAGAGCAATTTTTTTTCTTATCTTTTCTAAAACCTCTGTTGTATCACACGTGCGTATGTTTGCTCACAAGCAGTCTTCAACTTTTTGTGCTCACATCAATCAGCTACAAAGCATGAGACTGGATTCAATCATAATAAAGGGAAATGAGATCCCCTTTTTCAGCTGCCCATCCTCCCAAAATGTTTAAAATAACCCCAAGAAACAACTTGGAAAAGTGAAACGAAGATTTAAGCCAAGAGGCTTTAGTTTCCTCTCGTTTGAAGCATGAAAATGAGACTGAAGGCTACAGCTATTTGTTTAGTTCTGCAGCAGCAACACATCAGGAGAACAGGCTGTGTCTATGCTGGTAGTCAGGCAGAGCAGGATAGCAAAAGTACACATGATGGTGTACACATGACTTTCTAGTTTAGTCTTCTGTAAAGGGACCTCATTCATATGCCCCAAAATCCTTCTGAGAACCCAGAAAGCAAATGCTAAGTTATGAAATTCAGATTGCTTGATAACCGCAACATTTTTCTAAAATTCCAGAAAAATTATTTCAGATTGGTGACATAAGGCAAGGAAGAAATTGGTATTAAATATGAAAATCAACTTCTGATTTTAACATTTTATAAAAAGCAGTGAAGGACTGAAGACCACATAGCACTAGAACGAAAACAAACCAAACCAAAATAAAAAAGCCCACAAAACAAAATCCAAACCTAAGACATGACCTAAAAGCTGGCCTCAAGTAAAGGAATAAATTCAAAACCTTATACATCGCTGACCTGAAGCTACATGGGACTTCACCTGACTACTCAAGAATTCCCATTCAGTCTTGCTCTAGTTTCCCTAATTCCTTTACAAATACTTTCTAGCTCTATTTTGCCCAGATAAACTGTTAGCTGCTGGAGAATTAACGTTAATTAAGTCTGTGAGGCACTCAGACCTTTAAGTATTGGATAAATAATGCACAATAAGCTCCAAACACAATACACCAAATATGGAAGATGAAATAGACAACTATTGGTTAAGTAGTTTTAGCAAATTGCTCATTCTAGTACAAAGCTGTTTTGTAAATAAGATACCATCTCTTCCAGGTGTTGTTCCTTCAAACAGCACTTCATAAAAGATTAAAAACATGAGGCACTTAATTAAAAAATAAGAAAAAATATACTACACAATTACCTTGAATTTGCACATCTTCTTCATTAGAAAATGCACATTAAGAGTCAACTGAGAAGATTAAAGCAAGGAAGCTGCAAGCTGAACAAGTAATTAATTGGACTTTTGTAACTGCCTAATATGAACTGTCACTCTCATCCACATGCTATAAAGCCTCCTTTCTTCAAACTCTTTCATATTGTGTTTTTATCTCTACTTAATTTCTACAGAAGACATTATCGAAAGAGCTCATGGATGAGAACGTAAGTAAACCTCCCCCACTCAAAGTCAGTATCTGTGATAACAAACGGGTATTGCACTGAAATTACTAAATAATAGTAGATAATATCAGGATGTAACATTTACCTAGTGGAATACTAGAGATAAATGCTTAGTGAAGAATATAGACAAAACAGGTAATTCCAACAGAAACATTAAAAATTATCACAAGCCATTTTTATTAATGCAGTGATAAAATTGATGCAGGAATAGATTTTATAGATGCCAAGTAGCTTAGCGTTCAAAACCTGAGGTTATACAACTATTCTTATTCAATATATCAATGGCTTTTAGTAACGAATTTCTACTAGCCACATGGGTGGAAAACTACAAACATCTGAATATGCTCTTCAAAAGCTTTATGCAGAGATCAGCTGAAAATTTGGTTAAAAATTATATTTAAATCTTCTTACTGCAGAGAACTCTTCTTTGACAGTACGACAATTGTTCAACTGTGACTGTCCTCAAAACATGAAGAGTTCAAGTCATACTCATGACTTGTTGACAGCTTAAAGTATCTGCATGTAGATGTTAATTAAAGGTATTTTTAAAATGATAAGACAGTACTATCCTATTTCTTTCCCTTTTTTTCTATTTTGGATTTCTGAAAGGTGAGATAAAAGCATGGTAAATATCAGAATATAGGTGGCGAAAGCTTCAGGACTTAAAAATTAATATAGGGGAAAAGTATAGTGATATACAGCAGCTTTAACTAAATTAAGAATAAAATACAGTTTAACAACTTTTTTTAAAAACTATATGATGCTTGGGCATACCCTAAGAGATTGCAAGGGCAGTTTTACAGGAGATGAAAGGAAGAGATCAAATCTCCATCTGTGCTCTGATTTCATTCATCTCTAATTAACTTTAATATTAACAGTTAACAAACGAAGAGTTAGAAATTCAATTAAAAGTTATAGATCCATTTATTTGAGCAACATTTCATTTAGGTAGAGTAGTCAAACAGAAAAATCTCCAATTGTAGCAGCATTACAGTGTAAATCTCTAAAGCAGCTCGGAAATTATCCCCTCTAAAGGTTGGTATTACTTTCATTTTACTCTCCTGATGTAAAGATTGAAGTAATTTTGTTCTAATATAAATAAACAAAATAGACATTACTTACTCTGCCAATCCCAGTATTGTTTCTCTCTTGTACTGTGCATCTGCTGTAAATCTCTGCACATCCACTCCTTTGCCAAGTCCTTGCAGAGTCTGAGCTTGAGTGAAATCCAGTAGTCGTTCATTGTAGTAATGCAGCTGATTTATCAAAGTGGAGATTTCTTCAGGCCAGTCTGCACAGCCATACTGAGTAACATGCTTTGTGACCATCTGAATCAACTCCTTTGGATCAGCCTGTGAAAATAATTGACAGCAAACTAAAAAAAATCCCCGCAAATTCTGAAAAAAATTTATTAATATATAAATGATGCCTGTGCTCAGAACTAATAGATTTGTTTCTGTTTCTGGAAAGTTTAAGTAAAACAGAAGTTCAAATTTTCTGTAAGGGCTATTTGCTATGACATTAAAACTATCCTTTTGGAATGCTTTAGAATATTCCATATGATACAAAAATTAGAAAAAAAAAACTAAACAACCAACCAACAAATAAAACTTACTTCGCTTTGTTAGAAATTACACATCAAGTGCATATTTTATAAACCACTAACTTCTGTAGTCAAAAACCCAGGTAGCAAAGCAACAATTTAAAACACAAAGCAAATACAGTCTGCATGTTTGAAATCAAAAAGGAATGCATGTACATTCCAAAGTATCTCAAGATCTGTACAGTGGCTATGCCTAGGAACCTCCACTTGAACAGAGCTGTGTGTAACATGAAAGCACTCATCTCACTCAATAGCTTGATTTCTCTACTCCACGAAAAATGAAGCCGCCGGAAGCTCAATGCGAAAAGCAAGTACTGTGACACGTGTGTGGCACTCACTGAGGAAGGAGTGCCTACAAAAGAGTCACCAAAAAATACCTGGGGATGCCAATACAGTTGAAATATTTTCTAAAAGAAACAACTGATTCAACTGCTGTGATCTCAAAAATGTTTAGTGTACCAATACATTTTGGGGTTTTTATTATAGAATGATTCAGCTAAATTAGAAGCTAAACTTAAGAACATCAATGAGAGTGCACAGCAGGGTAAAACACGGCACCAAAACTTTAAATCTTGAGGCACGCTTGAATGTTTCCATGACCTGCTGGTCATTCTAAATTGATTTTTTTTTTCTTTTCAAGTCTTAGTTGACAGGCTGCTCATCAAGTCACATTAAATGCTACAGGGCATACTTTCTCCTCTCCACATGATACTCTTCTGAAGCCCTTCAAACATTGCAAACTCATTCGTTTTATAAACAACATCAGTAGCTCTGTCAAGGCTGCTCAGAAGATTGGTAACAGAATAATAAAATCTCCAAAAAGAGACAAGCAAGCACAGCAGTGCCTCTAGAACACAAATATATCAGCTGGAAACTCATCCACTGCTTATTATGTACCCTGGTATCTCATTCTATGCGATACACTAGAAAACAGAGCACGGAGACAGGGAAAGAGACAAGACAAGAAAACATGTTTAACATAATTGCATGAAACTTCTAGTCCACTGAGAAAGACAGGTCCCTCTAAAAATCCATGTGAGTGAATTTCACAGAATCACAGAATCCACCAGGTTGGAAAAGACCTCTGAGATCATCAATTCCAACCCTGACCCAACATCACCCTGTCAACTAGACCGTGGCACTAAGGTCACATCCAGTCTCTTCTTAAACACCTCCAGGGACGGTGACCCTGCCCATGTCCCTGGGCAGCCCATTCCAATGACTGATCACTCTCTCTGCAAAGATTTTTTTTCTAACGTCTAACCTAAACCTCCTCTGGCACTCTCTTCTGCTAGCTTTCCTCTCTCTCCATTAAGTCCCCATTTGTTATATTCACCTAAAAGCATCTGTGTGCACTGTTTGATGCTGCCTGCTTGCTCAAAGGAACACTGTATTTGGAAATAATGTCTTATTAACAACAGATTTAGTATAACAGAATCATGCAGTGTATGAACACTCATGCATGTATATCTACACATAGGTAAGCCAAAGAAAAAGTGCAAACTCTTCAGTCCAGAGGATAAAGTTATACATTTAGATTAAGAAAATGCAAGCAGTTGCCAAGGATTGTCTTGAACTCTTCACCACCAAAAAAATCTATTAATCGTGTGTTGTCCTCGTTTGTCTTTTACAAAACCTATGCTCCAAACTACCACAACATGTGAATCCAAAATTAGCTTAGAGAAATCCCACAGTCTGCTTCATACAAGAATATTCTTGCTATCTGGTATTTAATTTGAGACTTACTAGGGTTTTTTAATCTATAAAAACCCAAACTTTCCCAAGCAGCAGTTGCTTACCGAACTCATTTACTGGAATGACACATGTTTTCATTCTCAGATTTGTCTTCCCTCTATACATCTAAAATGTTTTCTTAAATAATAGTGCTTTATTAGGCACTCAACACAAGTTCAATGAAAAAAAGGAAAAACAGAAACTAAAGTATTTTTGGTATGGAGCTGCACAAAACTTGTATTTTATAATTTTAAGTATTCATTCCTTAACATCATCACATTTTTAATAATACATGTTTTTAAAAGATAAGCACAACTATTTCTACATCCATTAGATACCTAGTTCAATTAGACATGATGCTTGTTCTAACAAACCCTTAAAACAAAAAGATCATTACAGCTGTATTGCTAGTTTTCAAAAAAGTCTTAACAGTTTTTAATTGAAAAGACCACAACCATTAGCTACCAATAGCAGCTGGTGATGAAGAAGATCAGCAAAATCAGTGAAGTCTGACTCTCACTGCAGGATTCACAGAGTTTAAAAATTCTCAGACTTCCTTCGAATTGTAGCAGGCACTTGGGAAAAAAACACAAAAACTCTAAAGCAAATGGTGTTAATACAAATTAATTTTGACGAGACCAATAAGAAGCCATATTCAACCTGTTCATTTTCTAATGTTACCTGTCAAAAAACATACCAATAACCACCAACCAGCGCTATTCTCTCTGTTGGTTTTTCAGTCTTTCAGATAGCTAGAAACTGTGCCTACCTGTCCAACTCCCAGCTTTGTCAGATAAATATCTCCAGTGCTTCTAGACAGATGTTTGAACTCAGCTCTCTCTCCCTGTAATCATTCAGGGGAGTATTTTACATACAAACATACTGCAGGAAACAGGGTAAGTTTCCAGAGAAGCCACAAGAGCTGACCCTTAACTCAGAAGTCTTCCTAGCACTGCCAGGGGAAACCCCTCAGGAACTACCTGCCAATGCATTTTACTCATTTATCAGGCTAACACTGTACTTGTGCTGACAGAGGCCTTGCTTGAGCATTAAGAAAAAGAATAAAAATTGGACAGAATAGAAGAAACATAAAGTTTAGCATAAAGTTAATTTAATTTCATGCTATTAGACATGATTTACTCAGCACAGATCAGTACAAATTACTATCCCTACTGCACCACCAGCCATTACCAGTAAACCTCAGCTGGGGAACAAGGTCGACCTCAGTAGATGTTTTACAGCAGCTATTTCTTTTTGACCACCCTCTGGGAGTGATGCCTGTGAAGCCCATCAGAACCTGTCAGTGTGACATTATAAAAAAAATACTGAAAATAAATAAAAAAAAAGACATACGAGATTTTGATCTTGGAATTTCTTCACCCTGATACTTAAACTAATTTTCAATTTGATCATTTTTTCCTGTTGATTTTTTTTTTCTTTCACATCTCTCTAAAAGACTTAATTCAGCCATACTCACCAGGAACAAACAAATAAAAAAAAAAAAGTATGAGCTTTTCTCCTGTTACTCTCCTGCTCAGGAAGTAACAATAATTTTACAACTATGGTAAGAGAGATAAGTAATAAAAAGACACCACTGAGATACTAGATCACTGTAAGGTTATTTAGCTTGTTTGCTCCTTTTAAGACCAAGAACCTTTCCAATTGTTCTAAAAAGAAATATTAATTATTTCGATTTTGTTTTTAATGTAAATGACCTAGAGATTACAAATGATCAGAAAAACTGCTTAGATCATCAGAGGCTAATCCGCCGCTCATAATCCTCCCAAACACATTACTGACAGTTGGACCTTTCTGGACTGAAGCTGCAAAACATTTCCATTACCTTTGAACTGCGATTTTTTGGCAATGGTCAAAAGCCACAAGTGTGGTGACCCAGAGAAATACGAAGGGGAGGGAAGGAGACATGTTCCAGTATGTCCAGATCCTTGTAACACCACACTTGTTTTACACCATTTTAAGTGGTCCTAGAAAGAGATTGTGCCAGAGAAGGGAGACACATACACCAAGAAAAACCCTCATGGTTAGCAAAACTAGGAAATAACAGCACATGAGCAAGGGAGAACAGGGAGCAGGGTGTAACATTCCTGCTGCCCTGCTGAATTCCAATTGTTGCCCTTCTCCAGTGCTGCTAAGGGACCCAAACCACACCTCTAGAAAGCATTTCTATTTCAGGAAGAGGAGAGCTCTCCCTAATCCTTGCAGCAACCGCCACAATCCCTGTAGCAAGAGATTCAGTGTGCTACAAATTTGATGGAGGGGAAGGCAAGAAAAGAAGAATGAAGTGAAGCACATATAGACAATACTTTTCCTCACATACCGAAAGAAAAAAATTACAGGAAAGAAACAGTTCGCTCAAGAAGTAAAATCCTGAATGTGCCTGTTCACTCAAGAAGTAAACATCATCTCTCCACAGGACAGTTTATCATTAATTAAATTAATGACACTTGTCTTTAACTGAAATTGTTGCCGCTGTGAGTCAAGAGTACATTAACTTGGATACTGCACCATATGAATGGTGTGGCCTTTCAGATCTCAGCTGTCTCACGTCTGATCTGTTCAAAGCAAAAGAGCAAATGTATGGCCAGGATGGAAGACTAGGACATCTTAGAAATTAAACCTGTACTGTCACATCACTCAAGTGAAGGGATACCTCAACATTCTTTGTCCTAGCACTGCAGCAGTTACATACATACTTTGTTGGGTGAAAACACAAGTTTGTTCACCATCAGCTTTTACAGCCATCTTTTAAGTGGATACAGGAAGCAGCAGCTCATCACCCACCAGTGAAACCACAGCAGGTCAACATATAAGAATACCTACTAGAATACCTTTTATACCTACAAGACACATCTGAATAAAATTGTACAAACATATTAAAAAATAAAGTAGAGAGGAGCTGAACAATAAATTCTCTATTATTAAACCTACAGGTCATACACATTCAGATATTAAAACAATATTCTGTTTCAGATTTTTAATCATCTATCAGAAGTTTTTGTAACATACTCTAACATCTCAGGTATATTTAAGTATAATGATTTTAAAGCCTGTCCATACTCTTAAAAAATGCTTCTTGCCACAGTACGTGATGACATGCGTCATGCAACCAAGCAATTTCCTACTGTACTAAAAAATGTATATCTGGATTATGCAAATCCAGGAATGCAGCTGTGGACTTCAATTCCCTAGCCTCTCTTCCCATCTTCACCACAAATTTCATCCATATTTCTCTTTTTTCCAAAACCTGAAACTGAATGTTTTAAGATTTCATTCCAGATGAGAGACTTGTATAAAACAAACACTCCTGGATCACTGCACTGCTGCAGGAATCAAAAAATAAGGCAAAAGGCTGCTGTTCAGTAATATAATATAAAAGTAATTGGAAAAGTTATTCAGGCAGTTGTTTCTACAGCTATGCTAAATGACTTGTGTTTGAAGAGTTGAACAAATTTTTCTAGTGCTTTGTTTTCATAAAATCATTGAATGGCCTGGGTTGGAAGGGACCTTAAAGATAATCTAATTGCAACATCCCTGCCATGGGCAGGGACACCTTCCACATGATCAGGCTGCTCAAAGTCCCTCTCAACCTGGCCTTGAACACTTCCAGGGATGGGACAGCCACAGCTCTTCTGGGCAACCCATGACAGTGTCTCAACACCTCACAGTGAAGAACTTCTTCCTAATATTTAATCTAAACCTACACTCTTTCCGTTTAAAGCCGTCCTCCTTTGTCCTGTCACTACGTACACTTGCAAAAAGTCTCTCTCCAGCTCTCTTTAGGTACTGGAAGGTGCCATAATGTCTCCCTAGAGCCTTCTCCTCTCCAGGCTAAACAAACTCAACTCTCAGCCTTTTCCAGCAGGAGAGGTGATCATCTTTGTGGCCTCCTCTGGACCCACTCCAACAGGTCTATGCCCTTTTTCAGGCTATGGACCCCAGAGCTGGTTGCAGTACTACAAGGTGGGGTCTCACCAGAGCAGAGGGGCAGAATCCCCTCCCTTGACCCGCTGGCCCTGCTGCTTTGGATGCAGCCCACGATACAGTTGGCTTTATGGGCTGTGAGCTCATATTGTCAGCTCATGTTGAATTTCTCCTCAGAGAAAAACTTTTTTGCTTTGATTTCCAACAGCTATTGCAACAAGAGTGAGGAGTAATTTGTCCCTAGAGAAGAGGCTTTCATAATTTATTTTCTACCTTGTGTTCTCTTACTGACTCTCTCATACTGAGTAAGACACTGATAAGTCAGGTTTCCGTAGAAAATTCTCATCTCATCATTTCACCTGACAGCTGTTTTAGTGGAAATAACACATGATATATAAAAGGTTGAAGTGTGAACCGATAGAACACCTCTGAAAATAGACATGGTTTTGAGTGAAGTGCCTACTAAATTCATGTTATAAATTGCATTTCCATTTGCAGTCAGCATTATTCTCAGTAAATAATGTTACATTTTAGGTAATTATCCTAACCTTTTGTCTATCTCCTTTTTCTCTTAAAAAACAGTGCTTTCTTTTTCAATAAATTATGTTATTGTCTATTCTTTTAGAATGTCTTTAATCTTGACCTCTATGACAGTAGCTGTAGTCATATACAGACTTTGGGATAAGTATACAATCCTACTTGTAAAACTTCACTGTAAAATGATTTTAATTTGTACAGTTACTTGACTGAATACATACAAACATTTTCTGTGTATAACTAATTTAAAGCTTGAAAACTATATGCTCCACAGGCTACAAAACACTTCGCTTCCTCTTCCCTGACAGCTATTAAAATATGAGAAGTCAGATATTTTTTCATCCTAATCCAGGAGACTGCTAGCACTTCTGATTAGAAGCACAGACTCCGTGACCACCTTCGTATTGTGATGTACATTTTCATGAATAGCTTTGTCAGCTAAATATAGAGGCCAGTCTAGCATCTAGCCTCAATTCTCCAAGATGAAAGAAACAAACAAATAACCCAACAAACCAAAAAACCCCACCACCAAACCAGCCAAATCACTAAAAAACAGAGATGGAGAAGACTACTCTCACTCTATGGAAATTCAGCACTGTCTGAAAAGTTACCTATATTGTCAACTCAGATGAATAAAATTTTGTTAAAATCTTTTTTTTCGTTCTAAGACAATTAACAAATTTCAATCAGACTGCTTGCAAAGTTCATGATGCTCACTAACTAGAGAAAGCAGTTACAGAAGCTTGGAAAACAAATAAAAAGGAGAAGATAATGCCACTTGACGAGGGTAAGACTGCTTCAAAAAGCTGCTGGTCACCTGTCATGGTTTAGCCCACCCCCCCAGTATTGGGGTAGAAAATGGTTAACTCCAGGTGAAATTCCGGCCAAGTAGCCAATCAAAGACTTTTGTGACGTCTCTACAAATGATATATTTAACAAACCAGAAAAGAAACGTGTTGGGCAGAAGAAATTAAGGATTTAACGTGGCGGTACGACCCGGCCCAGCTGGGCCTGGGGCATGCGGACCTCCTGGGGCCTAGCCTGGCCTGAGGAGGGCAAGGATGGCTTGAAGCCAAAACTAAATGGAAGCCGCATGCAACAAACTGCAGAAGAATTACAGCCACAAAAGGATCAAGAAGCTGGTGAACTCTCCACTGAGGCCCTCACGACCTCAGGCCTTAGTCCGAGGGCTGAGCCTAACACTAAGCCCCCAATACTGGGAGGCCTGGTGCAATTTTGGACTGGGTGAGATGGCAGGATGACCCCTTTCACTGCGAATGGGGGAGCAGTGGTGAACTGGAGTAACCGTNATGTTCTTGGGTATGGATTGATCCAAAAAAAAAAAAACCCAGAACCCCTGTGACCCGGGGAGGGGTGGTGACTCTTACGAAAGCCCCTGAAACTCCTCGTGGAAGGAACCTCCATGGAGCCCTATACTCCGTGTGATGACATGGTGATACGAGTGTTCCCTCGAAGCCCATGGTAAACCCTCAGTAGCCGTAGACAAGCGGCTGGAAGTGGGAGGCAGACTCCTCTACATTCCGATGGAGAAAGAGAGAGATTTTCGAGCTGCGGTGATTTGGAACTGTTACCTTAAAGACTTTTTCTTCTCCTTCATCCCCTAGACTGTTTTTGAAGAAAAGAAGGAGGGGTGGTATTTGTAAATATATAAGTTTGTTATTATAAGAAAATTAGTTAGAGTTGTTGTGTATATAAGTATTCTCTTAGTTCTTATTGTGTAGCAATAAATTTTAATTATAATCCCCATGTCAAGAGATCTACTTTGTCTATGCGAACTCTTTTGACCTATTAGCAAAATTTATGAGTTGATAAAAACCATACAAAAATCAGAGGGCTGAACCTTTGAAACCACCTTTGTACTGTTTCCCAGAGAAGAACAAAACGCTTTGTGTGAAGGAAAGGATTACTACTTATCCCAGCTATCTACTTTCGTGAAAAGCCACATACGTGTCTCCTGAGAAACAGGCAAGCCAGACCTCAACCCTCTGCTGAAATTCAAGGCTGGTTTGAACATCCTCTTTTCTAAAAGAGTATTGCTGAACAGCTGACTAAAGAACAACACACACTCTGTTTCCAGAAGTAGGATTTAACAGAACAGCTCATATAACCCTTGAGAAACAGAAATAAGCAACACTAAGATCTCTTTTCATAAGCACACTTTATCTTGAAGAAATTAAATGGGATGGGAGGTAGTAGCAAACAACTATTTAACAATAGGTCTTTTATGAGCACCTAAATATTATTTGGTCCCAAATAAGAATGGCAGCATTTTGTCATGTTTTGTGCTTAATAAAGAAAAATGAGGAGCTGTGAAACACTACCTTAACTACGGCAAACACACCTCAACCAAAGGAATCTCGTTGAGACAATTTGGCTGTAATGTTCTTAATTGCTGGATTAGTACTTCAGGGATCATACCAGATCATGTCCAAACCAACCAGAATGACTGCTACTTCAGGAGAGCTTATTTGAGCTTTAAGCCTTTGGACATACCAGTGTTTAGTCAGTTCTCCATTTTTTAATAGCTTAGTCATTCACTCATTTAAAAAAAAGTGTGATTATGTGTTGAGACATCACTGAGCAATAAGTAAATCAATGAGGAAAACTCACAAAATGTGACATGCTACTGAAGAAACTAAAAGTGCTAAAAAGTGTCTGGAAAGTGACTTATAAAGACTGGTAAAGCTGATAACAAAAAGTTCTGGAACATCACTCAAAATCAGAAAGCCAACTAGAGAAGTGGTAGGATCACTTGGTGAAAAGATGTGGAAGGAGCACCCATGGGCAAGTCCATAACAGTGTAAATCATGAGATCTTTGGGCCAGCCCTCTCCACTGAAAGTGTGTGGGGGTAGAGAGCTCAGAAGAGCCAGATGAGTTAGAAGAATCTGGAAAGTGTTAGCTATGCACTTGCACACCACCACAACCAGATGGCATTCATCCTTCAGTTCTCATAGAAAACAAATGTGAAATTCTGTTAAATGGCAGGCAAAGGTACATCAACAAACATTATAAAAAAAATAATGTGCCAGAGCACAAGTCCCATCTTAGAAGATGGGATGTAAAAGGAATCCTCATAGATGGGGGATGATAGACCAGCAGTTCAAATGTCCATCCCTGGCAAGATGGTAGACTATACAAATTGGTGGGAAAGAGTCAGCATGGCCTCTGTAAAGGAAAATCCACTTTGTTCACTTGCCGGAGGGCTATGAGGGTATCAAAGAGCGCACGGACAAAGGGAATCCTGTGACAAAATATACACAGATCTTTTGAAATACTTTCACAAGTTTCCCTACCAAAGTCCAGTCAGGAAACTTAGGTTGAAAAGGGACTGGAATAACGGTCCTTTCATTACCTGAAATCCAGTAAAAAGAGAAGTAAAAGCTTCGAGATCGTGTTTCAGATAGAAGAGAGCCAGTAGCAAGTCCTGGAGGGGCAGATTTTTATTCAGAATCCGTTACTGATGACTTGAAGAAGAGATGATCAATAAATCATCAATAAATATTTATGTTTTCTGATGATACTAGGCTCTTTGAAATACTCAGATGTAATGCTATATATCAAGACTACAGTGTTTGGCCTGCCTTTCTTTTTTTTTTAAAGAAAACTTCTCCCAGGATCAGTTCTTTGTCTGCCAGTTAATATCTCATTCATGGTGCCTTCTGCCACGGTCCTCTTTTTCTCTGGTTCTCCTCTCCGTCACAGACTCCACACACATGAAGGAAGATCAATGGGAGAGAGAATAGTGCGGCATAGATTCAATGAGTTACACACTAATCTCTCCCAGTTCTGCTTCTGGAACTATCAGGTATGCACTGGACTTGGAAACAGAAGCATACACCAAATGAAACAGATTCACCCTCAAGGTATTTATGAGTGAAAGTACCTGAATATGTATAAGCAAACAGCGTGGTATATAAAACAATAAGAAGTATTAGGCATAAAGAGCATCATGAAATGGAAGTGGACCAACCTAAAGACCAGCAAAGAAACTTGAACTTGATGCAGAACATACAACAGAAAATTCAAACAGTAAAGCAACAGGGAGAAATTACACTGCCAAAGGAAACTTGCTAGTTTTCAGCATCACAAACCAAACAGAAAGAGGGGCCAAAGAGGAGATGAGGGCTTGAATCAGGACTTAAAATGGTAGTAAAAGTGAAGGTCAAGTTTTAAGTCCATCATAGGCCAACAATAAAGTGCACTACCATTTTACTATCTACAACAGACTTGGTGCTACCCATTGCATTCATGGATGAAAAGTTGAATGTCCAGACAGAATGAAGCAAGTCTGCCTGACACAGTTTGTCAGTTTTGCACGTTGGTGTAAATAAACTCCAGTAAAACATCATGTACACAAATCAAATTTGAGATTAAAAATGTATATATTATTTCTAGTAGGCTAAGTTCATAATTTAGGAATGTGATAGGATAGTATCATTAAACCCAAACCAACATGCAACCATTTAATGAGCATTCAATTTCCACTGAGAGATTACCTAATGTGTATAGACCTAACTTCTAGCTGTGCTCCATGCCATGTAATCAGGTCAAAGCCATTAGATACTATGATTAATGCATCTGCCTCTCCCTCTGCCTGCATACAGCCTTCTATACACTACTAATTTCCATTTCAAATTAAGTCTTTATTTTCAACATCCTATATTCAGAGTATTACCTAAAGCTGTAGCATATGGACCATATCTGGGAGCTTTGCTTCTCTGGAACAATATAACTGTATTTGTAACCTTAGACCAACCAACAGAACCATCTTGGCAGCCAGGTCAAGCCTGCAGAACGAAGTCCTATAAGACCACCAGATTCAGTCCCAAGTTCAAAGCACTCTTCTTTTGATCTAATTCTGCCTCTGAGAGAGGTTGATAGAGGCTTTCCAAAGCAGCAAGCAACACAAAAGGGAAGCAGGTAAAGTGCACAGAGCTCAAGTTCACTGTATAAATGTACCCTGTCACATAGTGCCTAAAAAGCCAGTTACATCAGGCTACTTAAATCTGTGGAACTGAACTCCCAGCTTCTTCACCAACTCCAGGCTGCAACAAAAGCATCACTAAGGAGACTCTCTGAGCTTACCATTTCAACATATTGTCAACTGCAATGCACAAAAGGACAGGAATCAAATTCACTTTCTTGAATGAAAAGGAACATACAAGGGGATAAAATAAAAAAGTAAGAATTTTTAGCTAACAGCAACTTTCCACATCTGCTACTAATTGCAAAATTCCCATCCCCCTCTACAACTTAGCAGTATTTGTTAGAACTATTGTTTGATGCTCCAAGAAAAGCTTGCCCCCCAGATGAGATAAGTAAAATAATCCTCTCCAAAACTACAGAAAGACCTCAGTAACAGATTATTAGTATGAGGACAGGAACACATTAATTAACCTCAGGATAATTAAACTTTTTCACTCCTTTCTAGAGTAAACAATTTATTCCAGTCCATTATCAGATCACCAGGATAGGACAAATGAGGAGATAAGCTGTTAATAACATGAATTATCCAGCAAGTTTCTTCCTCAGCTGTACAGCTTTTCATCAAGACTGAGAATTAGTGAGCAGAGTGGCAGTGGGGCAACAGCCTTGATGCTGTGCAAGCAAGGTTCAGCAACAGCCAAAACACAAGAGTGTTATCAACACTTCTAGCCACAAATGCAAAGTACAGCTGCAACAAAGAACGTTAATTCCATCCCTGCCCAGCCCAGCACAGACCTAAAATAAAAATAAATACAGCTTCTCAAGGGGCAATGAGTCTTCTCACACAAATACATTGCACAGATAGTCCATTTCTGGAAACCTTGTTCTCTTCTTCTTTCTGGCAGTATTCTTACAGACCTTTATCTGTGGCTTTATTTGGCTGGAGAGCTCCTTTAAAATATTCCTCAGGATAAGAAAGTAATATAGTTTGGATGCCCTAAATTATGACTGTTATGTTTATATTATTATAACAACTAAGATTCAAAATTGTCCTGGGCACAAAATTAAAGCAATACTTTACACCCAAATCCCTTTGTTTGTCCTTAAAGCAAAGTAATAACTTCATCAGAAACTGAAATTATCAAGCTGATTTCCTTTTAGACATCAACAGTACAAAAAAAGATAATGAGAATTTCTGGCAATTTATGATTCTGGTTTGATGTGCAGATATCAGCTGTCAGTATTTCATCTCACAATTAAAAGAACAACATCAACAAAATCAAGCATCCATGGAACAGACCCAATGATTCTTTCAAAATATCTTTCCTGACTAATTATCAAGTCTTAAAAGTCTGTCCTAGGCAATGGAAGAGGAACTCTCCCCCTACTCCCCACTATCCTTAGAACAATATCCTCTGTCATGTCCATTATGACATTTCTCCCATTATGCCAGAGTTAAATGAGAAACACAGGAAGTGGGGTCTTTTCCATGCTTCTACGCAGTTCCTTATAAATTCAGCTACAGTTTCCTAACAGGGTACTTCATTAAATGGAGTAAAGAAATCACACCTACTGTGACTTAGCCGCTGTTAGACAGAAATCTGTTCTCTATGATCTTGAGGATTCACCTTCTAAGCATGTGTCTGAAATGGCACATTTACCTCTTCACTGACTATGTAAAGATTTAGAAGAGGGGAAAACACCTTCACCCACAAGAATGCACTCAGCGATCTTCTAAGAATAATGCATAGCTTTGAATTAGGCACTTAAAGGATGTAGGGACACACTCCTGCTTTGGCAAACAGCCAGAAGATAAAGGTGATGCAAGACACCAGTGACATGAGCTGGAAGACAATCTTCTAGGAATGACATCTACAACTGAGTGTAACATCTTCATAAAAGTTGGAGATCATTTTTTTTTTCCTCCCACAGATTAGGAAACACAAAACTAAAAAACACAGCTGGGTCTATTCCCATGGATAGCAACTTATATGGCATTCATGAAACCAACTTGCAAGTGAAGCCGTTCTTTACTACCAGCATCTAAGGTGTAAATTTAAACAAATGGCCATTTTGCAGTATAAACCAAGCATTTAAGTCTGGAATTTGGAGGGGGGGTATTTTGTTCACGTTTTGTTTGTTTGGTTTTTACTTTATTTTTTGTGGGTTTTTTTTTTTGGTTGGTTGGTTTTTTGTTTGGGTTTTTGGGGTTGTTTGTTTGTTTGTTGGTTGGTTGGTTTTTTTGGTTCCATTTTTTTGTGTTTTTTTGTTCTGTTTTGTTTTTGATTTTTTTGACAAAAAAATGTGTGTTTATATAGGTCAAAAGCATCTGTTTCTACTTCTTGTTTTCTACTTCAGTGACATTCCTTCACTTGATACCCTTGGAATTTGTAACAATGAAGGTAATTTGCCTATGTCATTTTCTTCTTACTGGACATCCAATGTTGGTTTTGCGGTTTTTTTTTCTCTTTTTCTTCTTGTGCTGTTCCCTCAGAATCTTCTCATACAGTTGTTTTCAAACACTACTGTTTAAGAGCAGCTTAAACAGAGAACATATTGCTTTTAGCAAGCAACTTGGAATCCACTATTTATCACTATCATTATTTTACCAAGATGGAACAAAAGATGAAGTCAAAGATCATACCAGTAAGAGATAAACTACGTGATGCGACTGATAGGACTTTGCTTATTAAATGGCAACGGGAGCACAAGTAGTTCAACCTAACATTTCTGTCCTCATTCTTATGACTTACACTTTTCAAAGTCTTCATTGCTCTTCCTATAAAATAGGACTGTTTAAAAAGCTAAACTAACAAAAAACCCCAAAATCTTTTTTTCATCAAAGCTGTCTTGCAGCAGACAGACCTATAATGTCAAACAAAGCTTTTTAACAAAACATGAATTCCTCACAACCAACATATTTTGCAAGCCCCACAATTTCCAGTTGTGGATTACATTTTCCTTTAGCTTCCAAATAGAAGACAGTAAAATGCAAATCTCAGCAGGAACATGAAAGGCTTCCCAACTGCAGAATTGGGCGAATATCAAAACAGGCTTTCTGCTGTAAATCAGGAGTCATTCTGAATATAGGAAAAAAAAATCTCCTCTGATGCCACAGTGGTGATTACTGGTCGTTCTTTTAAGAAAACTCGTGACCAGAAGTGTTCTTTTAGCTGTAGTTCAAAGCTAGGCTGAAAACCAACCAGTTCAGAGGGGCTCTGCACAGGAGGAAAGAACTGGTGTCACTTCAGAAAGGCTCTCTTGGAGTGGCAAAGAAGAGTTTTTACACGGGTATCTTAGGAAGAATGGCAATTCGTGCCTTACTGAAATTTTGTATGTTACCTCTTCAATTTAGTTTGGAATTTACCCTGTAATTGCTTTAATCACAGGCAATGGATAAGGAGCTAAGCCGTGCCATTTCAAAATGAGAAATTTGTCAAAGGAAACAAAAAAAAAAAATCATCAATGAATGAGGATGAATTTTCAAAACACTGCCTGTAAACTGAAATACAAACCAACACACCTCAGGGAAGGCTACGAAACTTTCTGAATAGCACTGCTCTTGCTGAAATGGACTCTTCACTTTTTCTAGGAAGTACTTTATCACATTGTATACAGTATTGCAAGATGACAGCATAAACTATACTCATTATTGCTCAGTGTTTATAAGCTACTTTGAAGACTGATAGTGCTATTACCTAAAAATGACACTTGATATTGCTTCAAAAAGTCTTCCACAAATTGTGAAGTACTTGTCTGTTTACAGCACTGTAGAAGAATAATTATGCTCATGTAACAGGCTGCTCACAGCATAAGTCAGATCAGCTCTTTAACAGGCTTAACTCATGTACTGGCTTTTCAGAATAGCTTTTATGCTGCATATTAATGAATGTGGTTTTAAAAAGAAAGAGTACTAACCCTATAGAGAGGGTGGCATTTGTCCTTAAAACATGGTGCCAAACAAGCATAGATCTGCAGGCTATAGTAATAACTTGCCAGCTGGAGAGATAACGCAGAATGTAATTGCTTTTCAAAGAATTTGTTGGCATCTACCACCTAGAAAAAAAGAGAGCATTAATTCAGATGAAAGAATTAGCAAGCATACAACATTAAGCGTACAAACTTTCTAAAAAGCTACTTGCTGTGATTTAGAAATGGTTCTGACTGCTTTTCTGGCACAGAGGTAAATCAGTAACCTCCACACACAAAGATAATTCTACATTATGGTGTTTTTCTTCCCCCTCGCACAAGCACCTAACCAAAATGATTTTATAACTAATTTTGCTGCTTCTTTACCACAAGGTTATTATCCATATTTCTGAGTTACATTATAATTGTCAGTCAGTTGGGCCCAACTTCTATTTTAAATAAGAAAATGTGTCTTTTCACCAGTGGCCTGCTCATTAGCCACCCCATTGGCATTTGCTCAATTTCCTTTAAATGCACCAGCCAAATCTCTAAAATTGTGTATTCAAATTCTCAGATTTTAAACCACAAAGGAAACAAAATTTTATTATGGAATTTTGAAATGCTAGGAATAGTCTTTCACTATCAACATACCTGTGGCAGTGCAAGTAGATAGGCAAGAGACAAGGTCGCATCATTTGGTAAAGCATCACTTGCCAGTTGTAGCAGAACTGCAACACACAGGGAGCAGAAACAAAGCTTGGATTAGTGACCCATCTAGCCTTGACAGCTAGTAAATGAAATGTTTTCAGTGGTACTGTATTTTATTAGACAGTAGCTTAAAGCTCTCTATACATACTCAATTAAACACTTATCAGCACAATCCAGAAACAGATAATATGCCATTAAACTGAAGCACAGCTTTACCTTAACTTCCAGGCAAAGTGTTTGATGTATTAACCAAACAAGAATGAGATTGTGGAGTAACAGATGCTAAACAAAGCCACCTGTACTGATTTACAAGTAAATCTTTCTCTTGTAAAATCAAGGCACTAACGTAATGTTGTAAGAGTTCCAAGATATGAATCTCAGGAATGGTACAAAATGTCTTTTCTTCAAGCCTCTGCTCTAATTTACTCATCACTGAACACGGCAAGTCATATTAAAGACTTCTGTCTCAATTAAAAATTAAAATAATTTTAAAAAGCTGCAAGTGTCATAAGAAACACCAAAAAACAAGTCCTGCCACATATTGCAAACACAAATATCAGCACTACCACAGTTGAAATCAATGCATCAAGAATAAGTACTCTGATTATAAAAACATATACTTCTGGTAAAACTGACACAGAAATCATCTGCTCTTCCTACATTATAGGTACCAAACTTGGGGGTTTCTTTGTTTGAAAAACACACTGTATTTTACAAATTGCACAAATTGGAAAACTAATATGCAGTCACAATGTAAGCACCCACGGTTGTTTAATTAGTAACAGGATTTCTCCCTCATGCAGTTTTCTTCTGTGCTAAAATCAAGCATCACTGTGGTTGCTATGAAAGTTCCTATGAACAATTACAGACTAATGATTATTGTAATACACTTAATATTGGGGGTAGAGAATATAAATTATTATTTCCAGAAACAACTTCAAAAATCTTATGAAACTTGGACAAAAAATTGCATAAGAAAATGTAAGTATATAAAACATACAGTTATGGTTTACTTTTTTATAGAGGATATTATTACTAATATTATTAATATCAATATTATTCCAATAGGTAGAAGCTATCTTCCAATTTTGTTTACTTCAAGGAAGTCTCAAACACCTGTATTTCAACATTACACAAACTGCTCTGCAGGGCGTGCTGGCAAGGAACCTGATTACTCTGCACACACAGTCCCCCAGTGAACTCTTTGTTCCAAAGAATGATTTATAAAAGGCTTGAATGACCAATTACAATTTTCAGATTATCATTAATTTGCCATCAGCCTGAAGTGGATTTACATGCTGGCCCTCAGCCATCCACAAACCCTAAATTTCTATGTGACAAGTCATCACAGAGGCTGCCTACACAGCAATAGGTCACAGTTACTGCAAACACAAGCCTGTCCAACAGCACCTCTGCTCTGTGCTGCTAATAGCTTTTACTGTGCTTCAAACAGCTTCTTGCTGCTGACAGATTGTTTCTGCTACACTCCAAATAACCTTGCTGTCCAAGCAAAGACAGTAAGACTCTAGAAATATCTAATATTAAAATCTTGACAAATTATCTTGCAAAACTGGTAGTTCCTCCCCTGAGCACAAAGTTACTTGATGTAT